>OY757911.1:50546480-50711480 GCA_963585895.1 Sepioteuthis lessoniana | reverse complement strand
GTCGATTTTTAAATACCCAGGATGCTTTGTATGCCATTCTTGATGTTTGAAAGGTTCAAATTAATTTAATTCCATTGAAGTCCCGGATTTCGATAGCACTATTTTCTCCACGTTCATTATCAACCCGTTCACGATGTTTTGTACCACATGTTGAACATTGTCACATTTCAAGTTGACTGTTGCATACCACCGTTAATACATTGTCATATTACGTTATGTACCTCCGGAGATACGTAGTCATATTACAAACTAATTGTGGTTTACCACCGTTGGTTTAATGTTATATTTCAAACTGACCGTGGTATATCACCGTTAGCACATTACCATCTTTCAAACTGACTTTGGTTTACCACCGTTCGTTTATTGTCATCTTTCAAAAAGAAATTTCATAGGTGCTCCGACCAATAGTAAACTCGCTGGAATGAATATGCTGAATACCAAAAGTGACTTTTTTGAAGAAAACGTTTTCTTCGTTATTAATTTCTATATAAGTAAATCTGTCATAGGTTCATTCCAAATACTTTTTAAAAACAAAACTTGTAAATTTTGGTTTGGTTTCATTGTTTAATGGTATATCAAATTTTGTGAGTTATTTATTGCCAAAGCCATTGTTGTAGAAGAACAGTAATGTGGCTATTTTTTCTATAATTTTGTGGATAGAGAAGTCATACATTTCCCAAGGGTATTAGTCAGAAAGTGAACGCAATCACGTAACAGGAATTTGAACCTGCTTCCAGCGACGTCGTAGTCTAGCAAGTTAGCCACTTCACCACCCTGAACCTTGGACGATATAAAGAGATTAAATGGTGTCCATAAAAAGGGATTAAATGTTGTAGATATAAAATGAGTAGATGGTGTAGATATAGTAAAGTAAGTAAAATGGTGATCATAGACGAAGGTGACCCGAAGGCTCCTTTTTCGATAGCTACTACACCAAGGTGTAGGGGAGGGCGCTACTCCTTTCCCTAGATTGCTCCACTTTACCCTTGATCCTTACCTTATAATGCTGAGTGTTAAGCAAGGAGGAATCAAGTATCATTTTTTGAGTCTTTGGTATGAGTCGACCTGGGATGCAACCCAGGTCTCCAGGGCTACTAGCGAACACTCTAACCATCATGCCAATATCCGATAGGTGCAGATATAAAGGGATTAAATGGTGTAGATATGAAGGGATTAAATGGTGTAGATAGCTCAAAACTGAAGTTTAAGTTTGGATTATAGTAAAACTGTTAATATGTCGAAATGAATTCAGTCTGCAAAGAATTTAACTTTGGTCTTGTTCCTTGTATATGATCTTCGTGTCGCGCCGCCAGCACGGATCTCTCTGACCCTCTCCCGCCACCCGTCTCTATCGTCCATCGATCCCTCTATGTCTTCAAGGCTACATCCTGTATCGGCACACAGCTGTTGTATACAGGTTCTAGCTGGGTGTCCTGCCTTTGCTTGTCTATGTGAAGGGGTCCATAGGAGTGCATCTCTTATGAGTTCGTTCCTACATCTCCAGCAGTGCCCCGCATGTCTGGTTCGTCTAACTTGGATAGTTTTCGTGATGGGTAGCAGGTGGCCGTACAGCTGCTATTTTGTGGGGTGTTGCCTCCTGGACTTGTTCCTTGCATATTGTCAGTAAATTTACTAAGTTAGATTTTTTTGTCTGCAGGGCGTAAAATACGCTGACTATATCCCCGGCAGGAGTGGGTAAGGCCCCCCAACTCAAATAAAAGGAGTGGCCTGGATATGCCACTTGACTCCATCTGATGATGAGGATTCAGTTCTGGGGATCTAGGGAGAGAGGATTATTTCTTCATTACCATTACTCCCAAGTCCACTATGACCAGGCATAGTAATTTGGCTTTGTTTTATGGCATATCAACCTTTGTTAGTTATTTAATGACAATTCTTGTTTATACATATATATTACATATATATGAGTTGTAAACACATTTTGCTTATATTTTGTTTAAACGAACCTGAGCTCTTTTTTGCACACAGTTAAATGCTTTCAATTATTGCTATACAACAATCTGAAATCAGTAATTTGTTTGCACACAGTTTGTTCGATTTGATCCATAGATAAGATCCTGACAGATACTACCACTCTGGATCAGTGTGGACCTGGAAACAATGTCAATGAAAGGGTACTCCACATTCTCCAAATCATCAAGGCTAGAGCCTCGCCATCACATACTGGGTGGGGTGTTTTTACCTCTCTGCAGATATGTAATCGGTGTATTCTGCAGCCCCAGCCGACTAGGCAGGGTGTGGTAGTACTTGTTAAGATTTTTGGGATGAGTTAAACAGATCTGTTTAAGAATTATTCGTATTAGATGAGAATACTTGATTCTGTATGACTATATTTTTTTTATTAAGAATAGTTAAACCAATTATTGTTTTCTGAGTAATTAAGTTACTTGAAACCATATCATCGTCATCATGTCACGCCATTAGCACGGATCTCACTGACCCTTTCCCGCCACCCGTCTCTATCGTCAATTGCTCCTGCCACCTGTCTCTATCGTCCATTGCTTCCAGCAGGTCTTCAAAGCTACATCCTGTATCGGCACAGAGCTGTTATATGTAGGCTTTAGCTGGTCGTCCTGTCTTTGCTCGTCCATGTGAAGGGTTTCACAGGAGTACGTCACTTATGAGTTCGTCCCTACTTCTCCAGTAGTGTCCCAGATGTCTGGTTCGTCCAGCCTAGATAGTTTTCATGATGGGTGATAAGTGGCCGTACAGCTCCTGCCTTGTAGGATGCTGCCCCAGGACTTGTTCAATATTCCTCGCAGCATTCTTGTGTAATTGCCGTTAAGCTTTTTCTCCATACGTTTAGTTAGGGTCCATGTAGTGTATCCATACAGCTGTAGCGATACGACCGCAGCTTGGAAAAAACTACGTTTCATTTTATCGGTCAGGTCTGACTTCATCTACCTAGGAAGCAGTTTCTCATCAACCGAGACAGACATCAAAACGCGAATAGCAAAGGCATGAACATGAAACCATAAACGTTTGTTCAAATCAATGCCTATTATCAAATAGGCATTGATTTTCAGAAATTTCTCTTACTCGAAACTATACAACAGTGTGCAAGTTGTTTGTATTCGAAGGAAATCCTTAATATATACCTGTGCGAAAAAGTCTTAAGAAATAATTTCATAAAATATGTAAATATTAATGTATAGTGGAAATTCGTTCCAAAATTATGCTCGACTATCGATCTGTTTGAAAACTGAGATAGAAAGACTCGACCAGCCGTTCGGTTTGCCTCGGCTGTCATTCGCGCACGTTCCGTTTTCATCGGCTCGACTCGTGCGTTTGAACTCCGAAAACTCTGAGACATTTTTATTTCAAACTTTTTAGTCGAACTTCAAAGTCGTTCGATAACCGAAGTTCCTCTGTACAATGAAAGTAATTCCCTAGCCTCTAGGCATAAAATAGCCCAAGACGTTATGTCATGGCGTTAAAATCAAATAACCAAAGTTATATTCATGACAAACGACTAATGAGGAACAACATCGGCGGTAGCTTGCGAGAATGATAACCTTACCATCATTTAAAATTTTCTATATATGAGAGTTACTGATAAGTTCTCAGGCCAACCAAGAAGGAGAAGACTTTAAACTATTAATTCTTAAAGTTCTTTTCAACATTTTCTTAAAATAAAACAAATAAAATTCAAATAAAATTCAAATATATAACATTTAGTAAAAGAAATGTTTCGATTACACCAATTGTTGCGTTGTGGAGTCAGAAAGAAAAATGGATGGAGATAAAGACGTGATGAACTGATGACAAGGAGTTCACATTCGGAAAAAGAAAAAAGTTTGACACGTGGTCACAGAAAAATAGCCACTCACTTTACCAAGCCCAGTCGACTGGGGCTTTCGAGAACGCCGACTGTATCTCTGCAGAATAGTAAGCCCGCAACGAGTGTCGTAGATATGACATAAAACAATCTGATGGCGAGGCTCCAGTAATGCTGGAGCTTTGGAAAATTGCTATTGCTCCCGAGTCCACTCTGACCCGGAGTGTAAGCTCTTGATAGGGTCTTATCAATGGTTCAAATAGAACTGTTTGACATTTAAACGGCAAACAAATGACGTATTCTAAATTAAATTGTAAGATATAGAACTGTTCAACCATTTAACTTGTTGTATACTCATTATACATATACTAATATATGCGGAACATAATCAAACATAATGACGAACTTCAATGAACGAACGAACACACTTCTTTATAAAAATACATCTCTCACACTTTATTCTCGAAAGGGTTGTTGTTGGTTGTGTGTGAGAGGTGAGTTGGAGACGGGGACAGACTGCTACATATTGACCCAAAGTTCTTCTGACCATAGCAGCACTTATTTCTCATCTTGGCTGGGTTGCTCAACCGTGGGTCACTGAGGGCCCAAAGCCCTCTGTCTGCCGCTGGCTCTCACGCTGGCATCTTGTCCCCAACTGACTCCAACTCCAACTGGAACTGCTCCAAGTCGTCTGTGGCACCTGGTTTTATAATTGTCTCATGTACACCTGCTTCCGCTGTTCCTCCGCTTATTTACACGAGTGCATTTCTTGATTGACGGCTCGGTCGAGGGTCAATGTATAACAAACTGGGTATAAACAAATAACTGAATAATTGAATGTTTTGTGATGCATAGCAATACTTGAAACCATTTGACTGTATGCAAATAAAAGAATATTATTGAATAGAATGATTTGTGTTAAATAGCTATACTTGCTTGAAACTATTTAATCGTGAGCAAAAAATGAGGTAAAGTTTGTTTAAAAATGTCATCAAAAATATGTTTACAAATCATGTATATTTAATATATGTATATGTATAAAGAGTGTTTGACATTAAATAACCCACAAAGGTTGATATAAAAAATATCAAATTATCACAACTGGGTTCTTCAAACTTGTTACGGCAATCGGCCAAGGAGAAGGAAAGCATAAAAATTCCTAATTCAAACCAGTTGAACTTCGCTTGAAAGTGACCTTGCGTCATATTCTGCCCGAGGCAGAGAGGTTGGGTAAATACATTCTTACTGAATGACCATTTTCAAAATTTCCTAAAATTTGTGTGTGACTGTTACTTGCACCTATCATGAGGATTCTCTTTTCTTGTCGGTCACACAACCGGGCGACAGGTTCAGTGATGGTATGAAGGTCACTTTATTAAATGGGAACTTTTCAGCAATCCCTTGTATTAGATATTTTCTCTGAGGAAAGTATTCGTATAAGTGGGTATCTAGGTTGGTATGAAGAATTACTGGATCAGTGGGTAGTAAATTCACATGCGTTTGTTGAGTCAATGGGATTTTGGAAAGGTTAATAACTGAGAGACACCGAAGATTGACAGTAACAGAGAAGTATATAAATGCACATATATATATATATATATATATACATATATATATATATATATATATATATATATATATACTGCATATATATAAATGCATATATATATATTGTAAATGCATATATATTGACATGCGTGAGCACCGCGCATGCATCCACTTGAATACGTAAATAGAGGCGCATTTGCCGAAACACTAGCCTGCGTATTCTGAGAATTACCCAACGATACGTTCATATTTGCTTGGATATACAAGCCTATAGCATCTTTCATGACGACCTAGAACTTCAAATATTCTTTTGTTATTTAAAGAATGTGGGCTCACATCTATCTATCTATCTATCTATGTCTCAGCTATGTTTTAAATAGTTCCGACAAAGATGGGCTTGGCATTAAGTGTCCCATGAAGGTTGGTATACCAGTAAAGAAACCAAACTAATCCCTCTCACTCTCTCTCTCTCTCTCTCTATATATATATATATATATATATGTAACCCAGTATGTTCATTATCTATCTATCTATCTATCTATCTATCTATCTATCTCGGCACATTCACTTGACTATCTATTTCAATATGTTAATCTTTCTCTCTCTATCAATCCCAGTACGTTTATCTATCTATCTATCTATCTATCTACAAGCAAATATATAGTTATTTCATACACATATTAAACCCACTAGAGATAAACATTCCGAGGGATATAAATCATAAACAAGCCGAGGAATCTACAAATGTATGTGCACACAACAAAACTATAGGCCCGAAAACCTACGCCACCACCATCATACATACACACACACTTACACACGCACGCACGTGCGCGCGCGCACACACACATATAGAAACATTAAATACCTTATAACGAGACAAGATACTCAATTAATTTTTGTTGTATTGAATGAGTAAAGGGCCAGCACAAATATCTACTTGCCAAATAAATAAAGTCCAAAGAACCTACACATATTCATAATTATATGTAATATTTCTTATCCATGCCAACCTAGTAATACAAATTGGGAAACATGCAAGAAGATGACAAACAGATAAATTGGTAACATCTTGTACAAGAAATCGCCTTCAGGAAACATGAACAATATTTCATTTTTTTTTTCTTTTTCTAGGTTCCCTTCCTTCCATTAAGGAGAAATCTTCTTATGGTTTTTCTTTCTTATCGTTATTCTTTTTGTGTGTTTTATTTTATAAATTAGTCCTTCCTTTCTTTCAATTCTATCTTTTTCGATTTTTTCTTCTTGTTGATCATTATCATTTCCCCCGCCCCTATTGTTCGTTTGTTTGTTGTTTGGTTTATTTCTCGCTTTCTTGCATTCTTTTACTTTGAAAAATTTTAGTGGGAAAAAATTCTTTTTCTTTTCTTTAGCTTTCTTTCTTTCTTTCTTAATATGTATTAAATTCTTTCTTTCTTTCTTTCTTTCTTTCTTTCTTTCTTTCTTTCTTTCTTTCTTTGTATCAGTTTTCTCAGTCTGTATTAGATTCTTTCTTTCTTTCTTTCTTTCTTTCTCAATCTGCATGAAATTCTTTCTTTCTTTCTTAATATGTATTAAATTCTTTCTTTCTTTCTTTCTTTCTTTCTTTCTTTCTTTGTATCAGTTTTCTTAGTCTGTATTAGATTCTTTCTTTCTTTCTTTCTTTCTTTCTTTCTTATATCCAGTTTTCATTATCTTTCGCTGATTGCCAGCTTATATAATCGCTATAAGAAAAGAAAAAAAAAAGAACGTTCTTCTCTATCTTTGCGTCGTTTATCAGAATTCGTTTTTTACCCATCCACTCGATTCATTCCTTATAATAACAACCACCAACTATAAACCTTACTTTGACAAGAGACACTAATATCACCATCTACCTTCCCTCTCTCGGTCTCTCTCTCTCTCTCTCTCTCTCACACACACACACACACAAATCCAACTTACTCTCTCACTCTCATTTGTACTTTTTTTCTCTTTTCCATTTTTATATCCATCTTTTGTTGTTCTTATTTACCCTGGATCAACACGCAGTGACGTCATTCACCAAACGGCATGCGTCACTTCCGAGAGATGTGCTTCGACACCAAGGTTACTTCCGTTATTTCTAGTTTCTATTTCGCTAGTTTCTCCAAGGGTAAACGGTACAAAAATTGATTTCTTTGGGTTGTAGTAGGAGTAGTATATGTTATGGTAGTGTGTCCTCAAAGTCTAACGTGATAGTATAAAAAGAAATTCAGGACATGGTCTTCAATATTTTCTTGACTGCATTTTCTTTTTTCTTCTTCTCCCTTTTTCTTATAATATTTTCTTTGATTTTTTTTTTTATTTCTTATTTTTGTTTCTATCGTTTTTATCTTTTTTCTTTATTGCTGCCTCTGTTGTCATATTCCAATTTTCGACTCACTCGAATTTACCTTCATGATTCTTCATAAGAAATCAATGCTTCTACCTCATTTTGTTGGGCGAATATTTGCCGGAAAAACCTACTCAAGGACATTAAGAGAAATCTACCCATTATATTCCTATAGTCACACACACACACACACACACACACACACACACACACACACACACACACACACACACACACACACACAGAGACATCAACGCACACAGACAGACAGACACCGAGTGATCGAACAAAGTAATGCCATCTGAACTTACCCATACTATGTCGAAGGAAATATAAGCATTTATATATATATATATATATATATATAATGTATTCTGTGACATTTATAGATACTGACTGATATCGGTGATTGATCGTATATATCTAGATTAGCGTAGACACAGAGTCATTGATTTATCTGATGATCGTATAGGCCAAAAACTGGCAGTTACCAGACACCTTTGCTTTTGTGTCAACGCTCTCCTGATATATATATATATATATATATATATATATATATATATATATATATATATGAGAACAAAATGTGGAAAATGGTATCAACTGAAACACTGACAACGTATTAAAAAATGATATTTCGCCTTTATTTCAGAAAGACATCATCAGAATGATGAGTTCGGCATAGGAGGAAATAGATAATTAAAAATAAAAAGGGGGAGAGGTCATAGGAAAGAGAGACAAAAATGAAAGAAAAAGAGGGATAGAAATATATATCAGAGTGGTGGCGGCAGATATTTTTGGTTGTTACTGTGATTCATTTTGGGAATATCTGGACCATCGGTAAGTAGACAGTGGGGAGGTTACAGCCATAGACAAGCGTATCAGAAATTTATCAATGACTTGACCAACAGAAATGGAAAATCTAAATGAAAAAATAAAAAATCGTCCGGAAGTATGGAAGTTTTGTGGGAAATAAATGTCTTATTATTTGTTATAAAATTTTTTTTTATCCATTTTCTATTTCAATATTATTCTCACGTAAAATAATGTCTGCTAAGAAGGGTGAAATCTGGTTGAAGCCAGCTCGTTGTTTAATTTTTTTTTGGTCTGTGAGAGGACAGTTGATTATAAAAGTCGACGTGAGTTATTACAATGTATGGGTATAATTAAAGTGGCATGGGAAAAATTTAAAATGTGTTTGAGATCTAACACGTGGAAGAAAAGGGCATTTTGGTCGTCATTTAATTTAATTGATAGTTTGTGTTCGTAAATCCCTTTTTCTAGATTACGTTGGGTTTCGTCGATGCAATGTTTGTAACAATCTTTTCATGGAATAGAATATATGACTGAGTGAGAAACGGTTATATTGTTTCGAGATGTCAGTGAGATTTTTAATTGTTTGTGATGTGTTTGTATTATCGGTATTGCTAATTTTGTAAATTTGTCATGGAGAGGTTTGTTAAGTGTGTTAGTGGATAAAGATTTAGGCCTGTCGGTTATAAGAATAGAAAGAGTGTTTTTCTTAAGTTTATTAGATTAATGTATGTTGAGAGCTTTTTTCTAGCCTTTCCATTTTCTCATCTTGTCGGATTTACCTAATCTACTATTTCTCCATATATATATATATATATATGTGTGTGTGTGTGTGTGTATGTGTGTTTGTGCGCGCGCGCGTGTGGATGTGTGTATTTGTGTACGTGTATAGATATATCTGCTGAATGAATCCTTCAATCCATTTTTGCATAAACGCCAAAGAAACAATAACAATCCCGTTCCATTGCCAGTCTTCTTGATCATAATCTCGTTTTAAAGGCTTTTTTAAAAGATCTATCGTTGTCTGTTCTTATCTATTTATCTATCCATCAATTTATCCATTTTTTACAATCATATTTATCTGTTTAGAAAGATTTATATATATATATATATATATATATATATATATCGATTTTTTCCAGATTTTTCAGCTTCTGAATTATTTTGAAGTTTTCATCTCATGTTTTTCATCTTAATTGTTTTAATTTTTTTTCTTTCTTAATGTTTTGCTCTTTCTTTATCATTGTTTTGGTTTAGTCTTAACATTCTATTTCTTCTTAACATCGTCATCAGCTTTTGGTCTCGCTTTATTTTACAAGCGTTCATTTCGTTTGTCAATTTTTACGTGTTTCGCTTTAAATTTGTCGTTTCTCTTTCTCCTTGTCTTTACTTCGTTTTCACTTAACTGTGTTTTTTTTTGTTATTTCTTACACTGTTTCATTTTACTTATTTATCTTTCTTTCTTTCTTTCTTTCTTTCTTTTTTTCTTTTTTTCTTTCTTTCTTTCTTTCTTAACAATGTAATTCCTCTTGTATTTCTAAATTTTTATATTTGCTGTTCAACTTTTGATACTTTTCTCGTTCAGATTTCTTTCTTTCTTTCTTTCTTTCTTTCTTTCTTTCTTTCTTTCTTTCTTTGATTTTCTTCTTCATTTATTTCTTGCCATCTTACTTTTCTTTCTATTTCTTTTTTCTCTTGCTTTCTTTTCTTCTTTTCATTTTCCTAACTTACCTCTTTCCTTTTGTTCTTTCACTTTTCGTTTCCACAATTGTTCTTTTTTCTTTTCTTTCTTTCAGTCTCCTCTTTCTTTCTTTCTTTCTTTCTTTCTTTCTTTCTTTCTTTCTTTCTTTCACAGATGTCTTAGTTCTTCGACAAGGTCCAAATTCATGTCTTTCTTTTTGCTTTATTATTATTATTATTATTATTATTATTATTATTATTATTATTATTATTATTATTATTATTACACCTGGCTACTTTTTGACACCAGACTTTGCTTCGGGTCTTTCACTAAAGTCTAAGTGACAGCAAGTCTCCTCAAGTCTCCAAGACTATTCTGGCTGACTTCAACAATGTTGTAGTTTGGATGGTATAAGCTCGTCCTCGGATTTTAAACTCTTCCAGCCCTCTAATCAAGCCTTTTGGGTATTATTCCAAGGACACCAATTACAATTAGTATCACCGTCACTATCATGTAACATTGCTTTTTCATTTCTTCTCCTTCTTCTTGTTCTTGTTCTTGTTTTTTTGTTGTAGTTGTTTTTGCTGTTGTTGTTGTTGTTGTTGTTGTTGTTGTTGTTGTTGTTCTTCTTCTTCTTCTTCTTCTTCTTCTTCTTCTTCTTTTTATTATTATTATTATTATTTTTATCTCCTTGAGAGTTTTTCACATCAGCGTTAAAGGATGGTCTTTTACTGAAGTTTGAGTGACAGCAAGTCTCCTCAAGTCTCCAAGACTCTTCTCAGTATTCTGTCCGTTCTCAATAATATAGTAGTTTGGATGGTCTCCACTCGTCCTCTCATTTGCAAATCCTTCAGTCCCTTTAATAATCCTTCAGTGACTGTACCAAAAGCACCAATTACAATTGTTATAAATGTAACTTTCATGTTTTACCGTTTTTTTTTTCAATTCCCGAGCAAGATCATGGTACTTATCTTTCGTTTCACTTCCTTTCAATTTTACTCTGTGGTCAGCCAGGACAGCAGAGTCCACAATTTTGCAAGTTCTCTTTTTTGTTGTTGATTATTATAAGGTCTTGGTTAGGTGACCCGTTTATATGTTAAAATCCAGTAGGACTTTGTGTGTCTCATTCTTCAGGACAGATGCGGGCTTGTGCATATACTTTTTGTTCGTATGGTGAAATTGAAATTTCTTGCACAATTCCCAGTGGATCACCTTGCCCTCTCAGTCGTGTCAAGTCTTTCTGTGTTTATTATTATTATTATTATTATTATTATTTACTCCTTTAGAGTTTTTAACAATAGTGTTAGCTGATGGTTTATCCCTGGAGTTTGAATGACAGTATTCTGGCCGTCCTCAGCAATGCTGTCGTTTGGATAGTCTCTACCCGTCCGCCAATTTCCAAGTCTTCCAGGCCTTTTAATAATCCTTTAGTTATTGTGCTTAAGGCACCAATCACAATTGGCATAATCGTTACTTTCATGTTCCACAGCTTTTTCAATTCTCTAGCAAGGTCGAGGTACTTATCTTTCTTTTCACTTTCCTTCAGATTTATTTTGTGGTCCGCCGGGACAGCAAAGTCGACAATTTTGCAGATTCTCCTTTTTTTGTTGATTATTATGAGGTCTGGTCTTCTGGCGGGGATTAGGTGATCCGTTTGTATATTAAGGTCCCATAGGAGTTTATGCGAGTCATTTTCTAGGACAGGTGCTGGGTTGTGTATATACCATTTGTTTGTATGGTCAAAGTGAAATTTCCAGCACATTTCCCAGTGGACCACCTTGCCAACCCAGTCATGTCTCGCCTTATACTCCTTCTGTGCTAATTTGCTCCATTCGCTTATTATGTGATTGATAGTTTCGTCTCTGTCACCGCATAGCCTACATTTACTGTTTTGTTGCGTCTTATCTATCCTTGCTTTGATATGATTGGTTCTTATGGTGTTGTCTTGTGCTGCTATTAGGAGTGACTCTGTTTCTCTCTTAAAGTTTCCTTTTCTTAGCCAGGTCCAGGTTTTCTGGTGTGATATGTTGTTTATTAGACTTTAAAGCGGCCGTAGAGTTGTTTTCCTTCCCATTTTTGTTTCCTAGTTGTTGTCACTCTTTCGTTTATATGATTGTCGGTATCGTTTCTGATGGTTGTAATTAGTCCTCGTTCGTGTTTTTCTATGAGCCGTTGTATAGATGCGTCAACGGTGTCTTCGATGCTGGTAAGTCCTCTTTCTCCCTCTTTTCTTAATACATAGAATCTGTCAATGTCGTCTCTTGGGTGTAATGCCTTATGCATGGTCATTAGTCTTCTTGTTCTTTGGTCCATTTGTTTAAGTTCCTCTCTGGTCCACTTGAGAAAGGGTCCCGAATATCCGATTAGGGGCACAGCCCAAGTATTTATTCCTTTGATGGGGTTTCTGCTGGAGAGTTTTGTCTCGAGTAGTTTTCGCGTTCTCCTGAGATATTCTTTTCGGATCGTGCCTTTCATTTGCACTTGTTTGATGGTGTCAGCCTCCACGATGCCTAAGTATTTGTAGGTTTCCTTTTCTTCGAGCGTTCTAATTCTGTCTTGATTTGGTAGTTTGATTCCGTCAGTCATATGTCGTTTGCCATTTTTCATGACGAGCATGGCACATTTTTCTCTGCCAAATTCCATTCCTATGTCTTGGCTGTATATTCTAACGGCGTGTATGAGAGTTTCCATTTTTTTTTGCAAATAATTTAATGTCATCCATGTACATTAGGTGGTTGATCTTCTCTTGTGATCTGCTGAGTGTGTATCCGGCAGGGCATTTTCTGAGAATGTGGTTCAGTGGCATCATGGCTATTATGAATAATAAAGGTGATAGTGCATCTCCTTGGAAAATGCCTGTTTTGGTTGGATCTTTGTTTCAGCTATGCTTCTTCTTGCTGCTGTCAGGTCAACTCTTCAGGTTTTCATGGTCTGTTCGATGAAGTTTATGACTTCATGTGATATTTTGTTGTTCTTATTTTTTCTTTGTAACACTCGTCTTACCTTTTTTGTAGCTTGTTTTCGCACTTTTTTATGAACTTGTGTTTTTACGTTGGCTTGCTGTTTTAACTCTTTCCTGCTTTTTCTATTTCTTTTCTCTTTGTATATTTTCCACAAAATCCACCGTCATCTTCCAAACTGATCCGAAATAGTCTCTTTATCCTCACACTTCTGTCTCGTCCTTAAGCAACTATTTCCTACTTTATTGTCTATCTACCTCCTGGATTTATTCCAGCCTTTCTTTCAAATTAAACCCTCTGTACACAAGAATGCTGCGTGCAATCCTGAACAAGTCCTGGCAGCAACACCCCACAAGACACCAACTGTACGGCCACCTGCCCCCTATCACGAAAACTAATCAAGTTAGACGAACCAGACATGCAGGACACTGCTGGAGAAGCAGAGATGAACTCATAAGAGATGTACTCTTATGGATCCCCACACATGGCCGCGCAAAAGCAGGACGACCAGCTCGAACGTACATTCAGCAGCTATGTGAGGATACAGGATGTTGTCCTGAAGACCTACCTAGGGCGATGAACGATAGGGAGGAGTGGCGATAGAGGGTCAGGGATATCCGTGCTACCAGCGCGATATGATGATGATGATGACTAATCATGGATTTCAATATTTTTTTTTTCAGTGGCAACAAGTGAAATGAAGTGAGACTTAGATTCGTGTCCAGAGCTGTCGGCAACAACATCCAGAAATCGAGAACTTTGCCTGCTAAACGGTCAACTGAATCTGTAAATCGCCGGATGGTCCTGAAGAATAAACACCAAATGAACGCAAAAAAGCGTGAATAACTCGCTGATATAAAGATGGTTATTTGGTTTAATGGCATATCAAACCCTTGCAGTTTATTTAATGCCAAATCTTTCGAATACATATCATTTGTAAGTGAATAATTTGTCAGTAAATAATTTTGTTTATCTAGGAAGTGTCGGGATACTAGAAAAAGGTTTAGATGGTGATTTTTCTTCTTAAACGTATCCTTTAAAAATGGTATTGTTTTGTTGATACACACACACACACACACACGCGCGCGCACATATATATATATATATATATATATATATATATAATCTAATAGGTCCATAGAGAGACTTATTCATTTTTTTTATAATTATTCATTTTTCACTTACACCTGTTTCTAGCTTCTTGTTGTCAGTGAGTCTTTTATGGTTTTGACATTGTCGTTGTTATTTTAAATTTTGGTGACCGCTTTGGCTGATTATTTTCAATTCTGTGAGAAATTTTCTGCTGGTTTTGGTTCTCTCTTTCTCTTGTTTCTTTTATTTCTTTTTCCTTTTTCAAGAGTGTGTTCTGTGTGCTTTTGGTGGTGTACTTATTTTACCTTAATAAGTCTTTGATATTTGATATGTCACAAATTTTATTGGGTGTTTTACTCTGGGTCATTGTGTATGTGAATGTGTGTGAGAGTGCGTATTTGTGTTGGGGAAGTTTTTCTCCGTATGCGTATCGTTTAGCTCTGTTTTAATTTGTTGAGTATTAAATTTTAACTGCCTTTTACTTTCTTCTGTGCGTGTATGTGTGTGTGTGTGTGTGTGTGTGTGTCTGTCTGTCTGTCTGTTCGTGTGTGTATTTTTTCTCTGTGTTTAGTTGATATGCCTTTGAATTTATTTGTATACTTCTAGGGGTCAGTGCGTGTGTGTGTGTGTGTGTGTGTGTTGGGAAGTGTTCTGTGATTTTTATCGCGGTATAAAATTCAACTGACTACCACTTTTTACTTTTTTCTCTCAAAGTGTGTGTGTGTGTGTGTGTCTTTGTATGTGTTTGTTTGTGTCTGTGTGTGTGTATATAGTTCAATTCAGTGTAGGCTTGGATTTCCTTAGAAGTATTTTTCTTTTAATTGAAGTAAAGTGTTGTCGTCAGTAAATTGCCTTTGCATTTAAGACACAGCTGAGAGCAATATTGAACAAGTCCTGAAGGCAGCATCCCACAAGACGGCAGCTGTACGATCACTTACCACCCATCACGAAAACACGTGGGACACTGCTGGAGAATTAGGGACGAACTCATAAGTGATGTACTCTTGAGGACCCCTTCAGATGGACGAGCAAAGGCAGGACGACCAGCTAGAACCTACATACAACAGCCCTATGCATAAGGGATGTAGCACTGAAGACCTACCGGAAGCAATAGATAATAGAGAAGAGTGGCGAGAAAGAGTCAGGGATATCCGTGATAATGGCCCGACATGATGATGATGATGATGATGATGATGTCGCCAGTTCGGTACCTCGAAGGCCACTTCTCATCAACTGAAAACGACATCAATACACATCTAACGAAGGTACGGACAGCTATCGATAGGCTATCAGTCAAATGGAGGTCAGACCCTTCCGATAAAATAAAACAGAACTTTTCCCAGGTAGCAGTCGTGTCCATATAACTAAATGGGCGCACCATATAGTCACTGACAAAGTATACAGAGAAAAAGCTTGACGGTAATTGCGAAAGAATGCTGCTAGATGTCATGAGCAAATCTTGGAAGTAACATCCCACAAAACAGGAGCTATACAGCCAGCACCCTTCCATCTCTAAAACTATCCAAACAAGACATGTGGGACACTGTTGGAGAAGTTAGGACGAACTCATAAGACACGTGCTCCTCTGGACCCCTTCACACGGACGAACAAGTGTTGGATGATCAACTAGAACTTATCTACCGCAGCTCTGTGCGGACACAGAATGTACCCTTGAAGATCTGCCGAAAGCGATGGAAGATAGAGATGAGTGGCGGGGGAGACTCTGGTAAATCTGTGCTAAAGGCGCGACATGATATATATATATATATATATATATATATATATATATATATAATGCCCAACGATAGGAGGATATTTTGTCGACTTCAGCATTTTCAAATAGGTTCTTTTTATTATAAACTTTTTGCGTTTATTTTTTTTACATAGAAATTACTGGTAGAGTGTTTTCCAATGGTCCGGGAAACTGCGTTTCAATCCCAGGTCGAGTAACATCAAAGACCCCCAAAATGCTATTTGATGCCTCCTTGCTTAACACTCAACATTATAAGGTATGTATCAAGGGTAAAGTGGAGTAATTTATAGAAAGTTGTAGTATCCTCCTAGACACCTCAGTGTAGTAGCTATTGAAAAGGGAGCCTTCGGGTCACCCTAGACTACGGTCGCCAACTTTACTTACTTTTTTTATCATAACTAATTCCTAAATATAACTTTTAACTGTGTTTGTTGATAAAAAGAAGTAACGCTTTACAAATGCTTTGCCTAATTGGGTAACGGACACCTTACGTGGTATAACTTTAGCGAGCTCGATTAACAGATCATTGATAGTGAATTCAGTTTTCACTGAGAGTGCCATACTTCTGGCCTTGTACCGCATCCAAGCGAAGCATAAAAATTAACTTTATATAATTGGGAAGTAACTGTCTTCATTCTTCAAATCACAACGAAGTACTAAAATCCGAAGCTATTTGCTTCGATGTGGCACAAGGCAGAATTAATGAGGCACCCAATGAGATACGGACTTTTGTAGGTTTGCTAGTCTAGCTTGCTAACCATTACACCAGAAGTAGTTTTTATCGAAAGATAGAATCCAAACAACAAATTTCAGTAGCTAATAAAAACATGCAACGAATATAAAATATTCTACGTCAGAAACATAGCCGAAGAAAATTTTCTGGAACCTTTTGTTGAACCTGGCCATAATATTGGTACAAATTATAAGTATTAGATCGGAATACTTAAATACATACCCCAGTTAGTGCTGATAACCCGAATTTTCCCGACTTTCTCTCTCTGACCAACCCTATCATTCATCGTTCCTCGTAGTTCTTCCGAACAACTTCTTGTGCCCGTACAGAGCTGATGTAAAAAAGTTCTTGCTGGTCAGCCAACACTAGCACGTCCATGTGTTGGGGTCCATAGAAGAACATCGCTTGTTAGTTCGTCGTTGCTTCTCCAGCAGTGTCCAGCATGTCTAGTTCGTCTTACTTGGATGGTTTTTGAGATGGGAGGTAAGTGGCCGTACAGCTATTGTTGCGTGGGGTGTTGCTTTCAGGCTTTGTTCAAAATATCTCATGGTATTCTTAAAAGAAAGACATACAACAGTGTATAAATTATTGGTATTAAACAGGAATAATTGGAACTTTATAACGGTGCAAAAACTTTTAAGAGACAACTGCATAAATGTAAATATAAAAGTACGCGATTCTCTAACCTCTAGAAATAGCATTTGATTGACATGCCGTTGAAATAAGTTGATCAATCAATCATCTTAGAATGACGGTTAGTTTTTTACACAATAAGAAATTGAAGATCCCCACAATAGTTGTCAACCAATTATAAACCCACCTGGGTAATAGTCTACCATTTCATAAAACCAACCGAAAACCAATCGTAATTCCATCCGATTAATTGTTAACCAATCACAAAACCCTCCTAAATAATTGTTAGCCAATCACAAACCCATCTGAATAATTAATAACCAATCACAAACCCTCCCGAATAATTGTTAACCAATCACAAAACCCTCCTGAATAATTGTTAACCAATGGCAAAACCCTCCTGAATAATTGTTAACCAATCACAAACCCTCCTGAATAATTGTTAACCAATCACAAACCCTACTGAATAATTGTAAACTAATCCCAAGCCCAACTGAATAATTGTTAACCAATCACAAACCCTCCAGAATAATTGTAAACCAATCCCAAGCCCAACTGCATAATCGTTAACCAATCACAAACCCTCCTGATTAATTGTTAACCAATCACAAACCCTCCTGAATAATTGTTAACAATCACAAACCCAACTGAATAATTGTTAACCAATCACGAACCCTCCTGAATAATTGTTAACCAATCAAAAACCATCCCAAATAAATGTTAACCAATCACAGACCCTCCTGAATAATTGTTAACCAATCACAAACCCTCCTGAATAATTGTAAACTAATCCCAAGCCCAACTGAATAATTGTTAATCAATCACAAAACCCTCCTGAATAAGTATTAACCAATCACAAACCCACCTGAATAATTATAAACTAATCCCAAGCCCAACTGAATAATTGTTAACCAATCACAAAACCCTCCTGAATAATTGTTAACCCATAACGAACCCTCCTGAATAATTGTTAACCAATCACAAACCCTCCCGAATCATTGTTAACCAATCACAGACCCTCCTGAATAATTGTTAACCAATCACAAACTCTCCTAAAAAATTGTTCACCAATCACAATCCCTCCGGAATACTTGTTAACCAATCACAAACCATCCGAAATACTTGTTAACCAATCACAAACCTTCCCGAATAATTGGTAACCAATCACAATCCCTCCTGAATAATTGTTAACCAATCAAAAACCCTCCTGAATAATTGTTAACCAATCACAAACCCTCCTGAATAATTGTTAACCAATCACAAATCCACCTGAATAATTGTAAACTAATCCCAAGCACAAATGAATAATTGTTAACCAATCACAAACACTCCTGAATAATTGTTAACTAATCACAAACCCTCCTGAATAATTGTTAACCAATCACAAAACACTCCTGAATAATTGTTTACTAATCACAAGCCCTCCTGAATAATAGTTAACCAATGACAAACTCACCTAAATAATTGTAACCAAACACAAACCCTCCTGAATAATTGTTAACTAATCCCAAACCATCCTGAATAATTGTTAACCAATCACAAACCCTCCCGAATAATTGTTAACCAATCACAAACTCACCTGAATAATTTTTAACTAATCCCAAACTCAACTGAATAATTGTTAACCAATCAAAAACCCACATGAATAATTGTTAACCAATCACAAACCCTCCCGAATAATTGTAAACTAATCCCAAACCCAACTGAATAATTGTTAACCAATCACAAACCCTCCCGAATAATTGTTAACCAATCACAAACTCACATGAATAATTGTTAACTAATCCCAAACCCAACTGAATAATTGTTAACCAATCACAAAACCTCCTGATTAATTGTTAACCAATCACAAACCCTCCTGAATAATTGTTAACCAATCACAAACACACCTAGATAATTGTTAACCAATCACAAAACCTCCTGAATAATTGTTAACCGATCACAAACCCTCCTGAATAATTGTTAACCAATCATAAAACCCTCCCGAATAATTGTTAACCAATCACAGACCCTCCTGAATAATTGTTAACCAATCACAAACCCTCCTGAATAATTATAAACTAATCCCAAGTCCAACTGAATAATTGTTAACCAATCACAAAACCCTCCTGAATAATTGTTAACCAATGACAAACCCACCTGAATGATTGTTAACCAATCATGAACCCTCCTGAATAATTGTTAACCAATCACAAACCCTTCCAAATAATTGTTAATCAATCACAAACCCACCAGAATCATTGTTAACCAATCACAATCCCTCCTGAATAATTGTTAACCAATCACAAACCCTCACGAATAATTGTTAACCAATCACAAACCCTCCCGAATCATTGTTAACCAAACACAAACCCTCCTGAATAATTGTTAACCAATCACAAACCCTCACGAATAATTGTTAACCAATCACAAACCCTCCCGAATCATTGTTAACCAAACACAAACCCTCCTGAATAATTGTTAACCAATCACAAACCCTCCTGAATAATTGTAAACTAATCCCAAGCCACACTGAATAATTGTTAACCAATCACGAACCCTCCTGAATAATTGTTAACCAATCACAAACCCTCCTGAATAATTGTAAACCAATCCCAAGCCAAACTGCATAATCGTTAACCAATCACAAACCCTCCTGAATAATTGTTAACCAATCACAAACGCTCCTGAATAACTGTTAACCAATCACAAACCCTCCCGAATAATTGTTAACCAATCACAGACCCTCCTGAATAATTGTTAACCAATCACAAACCCTCCTGAATAATTGTCAACTAATCCCAAACCCAACTGAATAATTGTTAACGAATCACAAAACCCTCCTGAATAATTGGTAACCAATCACAAACCCACCTGAATAATTGTTAACCAATCACGAACCTTCCCGAATCATTGTTAACTAATCACAAACCCTCCTGAATAATTGTTAACCAATCACAAACTCTCCCGAATCATTGTTAACCAATCACAAACCCTCCTGAATAATTGTAAACTAATCCCAAGCCCAACTAAATAATTCTAACCAATCACAAAACCCTCCTGAATAATTGTTAACCAATCACAAACCCTCATGAATAATTGTAAACCAATCCCAAGCCCAACTGCATAATCGTTAACCAATCACCAACCCTCGTGATTAATTGTTAACCAATCACAAACCCTACTGAATAATTGTTCACCAATCACAATTCCTCCGGAATACTTGTTAACCAATCACAAACCTTCCGGAATACTTGTTAACCAATCCCAAACCCTCCCGAATAATTGTTAACCAATCACAAATCTTCCCGAATAATTGTTAACCAATCACAATCCCTACTGAATAATTGTTAGCCAATCAAAAACCCTCCTGAATAATTGTTAACTAATCACAACCCTCCCGACTTATTGTTAACCAATCACAAACACTCCTGAATAATTGTTAACCAATCACAAACCGTCCTGAATAATTGTAAACTAATACCAAGCCCAACTGAATAATTGTTAACCAATCACAAAACCCTCCTGAATAATTGTTAACCAATCACAAACCCTCCTGAATAATTGTTAACCAATCACAAACACTCCTAGATAATTGTTAACCAATCACAAACCCTCCTGAATAATTGTTAACCGATCACAAACCCTCCTGAATAATGGTTAACCAATCACAAACCCTCCCGAATAATTGTTAACCAATCACAGACCCTCCTGAATAATTCTTCACCAATCACAAACCCTCCTGAATAATGATAAACTAATCCCAAGTCCAACTGAATAATTGTTAACCAATCACAAAACACTCCTGAATAATTGTTAACCAATCACAAACCCACCTGAATGATTGTTAACCAATCACGAACCCTCCTGAATAACTGTTAACCAATCACAAACCCTTCCAAATAATTGTTAATCAATCACAAACCCACCAGAATAATTGTTAACCAATCATAAACCCTCCTGAATAATTGTTAACCAATCACAAAACCCTCCTGAATAATTGTTTACCAATCACAAGCCCTCCTGAATAATTGTTAACCAATCACAAACTCACCTAAATAATTGTAACCAATCACAAACCCTCCTGAATAATTGTTAACAAATCACAAACCCTCCCGAATATATGTTAACCAATCACAGACCCTCCTGAATAATTGTAAACTAATCCCAAGCCCAACTGAATAATTGTTAACCAATCACAAACCCACCTGAATAATTCTTTACTAATTACAAACCCTCCAGAATAATTGTTAACCAATCACAAACTCACCTTAATAAATTGCAACCAATCACAAACCCTCCTGAATAATTGTTAACCAATCACAAACCCTCCCGAATAACCGTTAACCAATCTCAAACCCTCCTGAATAATTGTTCACCAATCACAACCCCCCCCAAATAATTGTTAACCAATTACAAACGCTCCTGAATAATTGTTAACCAATCACAAACCCTCCCGAATAATTGTTAACCAATCAAAAACCCTCCAGAATAATTGTAAACCAATCACAAACCCTCCCGAATAATTGTTAACTAATCACAAACACTCCTGAATAATTGTTAACCAATCACAAACCCTCCTGAATAATATTTAACGAATCACAAACCCTCCTGAATAATTGTTCACCAATCACAATCCCTCCGGAATACTTGTTAACCAATCACAAACCCTCCGGAATACTTGTTAACCAATCATGAACCCTCCCGAATAATTGTTAACCAATCACAAACCTTCCCGAATAATTGTTAACCAATCAAAAACCCTCCCGAATAATTGTTAACTAATCACAACCCTCCTGAATAATTGTTAACCAATCACAAACCCTCCTGAATAATTGATAACCAATCACAAACCCAACTGAATAATTGTTAACCAATCACGAACCCTCCTGAATAATTGTTAACCAATCACGAACCCTCCTGAATAATTGTTAACCAATCACAAGCCCAACTGAATAATTGTTAACCAATCACAAACCCAACTGAATAATTGTTAACCAATCACAAACCCTGCAGTAAAATTGTAAACTAATCCCAAACCCAACTGAATAATTGTTAACCAATCACAAACCCTCCCGAATAATTGTTAACCAATCACAAACTCACATGAATAATTGTTAACTAATCAAAAAACCCAACTGAATAATTGTTAACCAATCAAAAACCCTCCTGAATAATTGTTAACCAATCACAAACCCTCCTAAATAATTGTTAACCGATCACAAACCCTCCGGAATACTTGTTAACCAATCACAAACCCTTCCGAATAAATGTTAACCAATCACAAACCCTCCCGAATAATTGTTAACCAATCAAAAACCCTCCAGAATAATTGTAAACCAATCACAAACCCTCCCGAATAATTGTTAACTAATCACAAACACTCCTGAATAATTGTTAACCAATCACAAACCCTCCTGAATAATATTTAACGAATCACAAACCCTCCTGAATAATTGTAAACTAATCCCAAACCCAACTGAATAATTGTTAACCAATCACGAACCCTCCTGAATAATTGTTCACCAATCACCCCCCCGAATAATTGTTAACCAATCACAAATCCTCCTGAATAATTGTTAACCAATCCCAAACCCTCCCGAATAATTGTTAACCAATCACAAACCCCCTGGAATAATTGTTAACCAATCAAAAACCCTCCAGAATAATTGTTATCCAATCACAAACCCTCCTGAATAATTGTTAACCAATCACAAACCTTCCCGAATAATTGTTAACCCATCAAAAACCCTCCTGAATAATTGTTAACTAATCACAACCCTCCCGACTTATTGTTAACATATCTCAAACACTCCTGAATAATTGTTAACCAATCACAAACCCCATCTGAATAATTGTAAACTGATCCCAAGCCCCACTGAATAATTGTTAACCAATCACAAACCCTCCTGAATAATTGTTAACTAATCACAAACCCTCCTGAATAATTGTTAACCAATCACAAAACCCTCCTGAATAATTGTTAACCAATCACAAACCCTCCTGAATAATTGTTAACTAATCACAAACCCTCCTGAATAATTGTTTACTAATCCCAAACCCTCCTGAATAATTCGTAACCAATCACAAACCCTCCCGAATAATTGGTAACCAATCACAAACCCTCCTCAATAATTGTAAACTAATCCCAAACGCACCTGAATAATTGTTAACCAATCACGAATCCTCCTGAATAATTGTTAACTAATCACAAACCCTCCTGAATAATTGATAACCAATCACAAACCCAACTGAATAATTGTTAACCAATCACGAACCCTCCTGAATAATTGTTAACCAATCACGAACCCTCCTGAATAATTGTTAACCAATCACAAGCCCAACTGAATAATTGTTAACCAATCACAAACCCAACTGAATAATTGTTAACCAATCACAAACCCTGCAGTAAAATTGTAAACTAATCCCAAACCCAACTGAATAATTGTTAACCAATCACAAACCCTCCCGAATAATTGTTAACCAATCACAAACTCACATGAATAATTGTTAACTAATCAAAAAACCCAACTGAATAATTGTTAACCAATCAAAAACCCTCCTGAATAATTGTTAACCAATCACAAACCCTCCTAAATAATTGTTAACCGATCACAAACCCTCCGGAATACTTGTTAACCAATCACAAACCCTTCCGAATAAATGTTAACCAATCACAAACCCTCCCGAATAATTGTTAACCAATCAAAAACCCTCCAGAATAATTGTAAACCAATCACAAACCCTCCCGAATAATTGTTAACTAATCACAAACACTCCTGAATAATTGTTAACCAATCACAAACCCTCCTGAATAATATTTAACGAATCACAAACCCTCCTGAATAATTGTAAACTAATCCCAAACCCAACTGAATAATTGTTAACCAATCACGAACCCTCCTGAATAATTGTTCACCAATCACCCCCCCGAATAATTGTTAACCAATCACAAATCCTCCTGAATAATTGTTAACCAATCCCAAACCCTCCCGAATAATTGTTAACCAATCACAAACCCCCTGGAATAATTGTTAACCAATCAAAAACCCTCCAGAATAATTGTTATCCAATCACAAACCCTCCTGAATAATTGTTAACCAATCACAAACCTTCCCGAATAATTGTTAACCCATCAAAAACCCTCCTGAATAATTGTTAACTAATCACAACCCTCCCGACTTATTGTTAACATATCTCAAACACTCCTGAATAATTGTTAACCAATCACAAACCCCATCTGAATAATTGTAAACTGATCCCAAGCCCCACTGAATAATTGTTAACCAATCACAAACCCTCCTGAATAATTGTTAACTAATCACAAACCCTCCTGAATAATTGTTAACCAATCACAAAACCCTCCTGAATAATTGTTAACCAATCACAAACCCTCCTGAATAATTGTTAACTAATCACAAACCCTCCTGAATAATTGTTTACTAATCCCAAACCCTCCTGAATAATTCGTAACCAATCACAAACCCTCCCGAATAATTGGTAACCAATCACAAACCCTCCTCAATAATTGTAAACTAATCCCAAACGCACCTGAATAATTGTTAACCAATCACGAATCCTCCTGAATAATTGTTAACTAATCACAAACCCTCCTGAATAATTGATAACCAATCACAAACCCAACTGAATAATTGTTAACCAATCACGAACCCTCCTGAATAATTGTTAACCAATCACGAACCCTCCTGAATAATTGTTAACCAATCACAAGCCCAACTGAATAATTGTTAACCAATCACAAACCCAACTGAATAATTGTTAACCAATCACAAACCCTGCAGTAAAATTGTAAACTAATCCCAAACCCAACTGAATAATTGTTAACCAATCACAAACCCTCCCGAATAATTGTTAACCAATCACAAACTCACATGAATAATTGTTAACTAATCAAAAAACCCAACTGAATAATTGTTAACCAATCAAAAACCCTCCTGAATAATTGTTAACCAATCACAAACCCTCCTAAATAATTGTTAACCGATCACAAACCCTCCGGAATACTTGTTAACCAATCACAAACCCTTCCGAATAAATGTTAACCAATCACAAACCCTCCCGAATAATTGTTAACCAATCAAAAACCCTCCAGAATAATTGTAAACCAATCACAAACCCTCCCGAATAATTGTTAACTAATCACAAACACTCCTGAATAATTGTTAACCAATCACAAACCCTCCTGAATAATATTTAACGAATCACAAACCCTCCTGAATAATTGTAAACTAATCCCAAACCCAACTGAATAATTGTTAACCAATCACGAACCCTCCTGAATAATTGTTCACCAATCACCCCCCCCGAATAATTGTTAACCAATCACAAATCCTCCTGAATAATTGTTAACCAATCCCAAACCCTCCCGAATAATTGTTAACCAATCACAAACCCCCTGGAATAATTGTTAACCAATCAAAAACCCTCCAGAATAATTGTTAACCAATCACAAACCCTCCCAAAAAATTGTTAACTAATCACAAACACTCCTGAATAATTGTTAACCAATCACAAACCCTCCTGAATAATTGTTAACCAATCACAAACCCTCCTGAATAATTGTTAACCAATCACAAACCCTCCTGAATAATTGTTCTACAATCACAATCCCTCCGGAATACTTGTTAACCAATCACAAACCCTCCGGAATACTTGTTAACCAATCACAAACCCTCCTGAATAATTGTTAACCAATCACAAACCTTCCCGAATAATTGTTAACCCATCAAAAACCCTCCTGAATAATTGTTAACTAATCACAACCCTCCCGACTTATTGTTAACATATCTCAAACACTCCTGAATAATTGTTAACCAATCACAAACCCCATCTGAATAATTGTAAACTGATCCCAAGCCCCACTGAATAATTGTTAACCAATCACAAACCCTCCTGAATAATTGTTAACTAATCACAAACCCTCCTGAATAATTGTTAACCAATCACAAAACCCTCCTGAATAATTGTTAACCAATCACAAACCCTCCTGAATAATTGTTAACTAATCACAAACCCTCCTGAATAATTGTTTACTAATCCCAAACCCTCCTGAATAATTGGTAACCAATCACAAACCCTCCCGAATAATTGGTAACCAATCACAAACCCTCCTCAATAATTGTAAACTAATCCCAAACGCACCTGAATAATTGTTAACCAATCACGAATCCTCCTGAATAATTGTTAACCAATCACAAACCCTCCCGAATAATTGTTACCCAATGACAAACCCTCCCGAATCATTGTTAACCAATCACAAACCCTCCTGAATAATTGTTAACCAATCACAAACCCTCCTGAATAATTGTTAACCAATCACAAACACACCTGAATAATTGTTAACCAATCATGAACCCTCCTGAATAATTATTAACCAATCACAAACCCTACCGAATAATTTTTAACCAATCACGAACCCTCCTGAATAATTGTAAACTAATCCCAAGCCCTACTGAATAATTGTTAACCAATCACAAAACCCTCCTGAATAATTGTTAACCAATCACAAACCCACCTAAATAATTGTTAACCAAACACGAACCCTCCTGAATAATTGTTAAGCAATCACAAACCCTCCCGAATAATTGTTAACTAATCACAAACCCTCCTGAATAATTGTTCACCAATCACAATCCCTCCGGAATACTTGTTAACCAATCACAAACCCTCCGGAATACTTGTTAACCAATCACGAACCCTCCCGAATAATTGTTAACCAATCACAAAACTTCCCGATTAATTGTTAACCCATCAAAAACCCTCCTGAATAATTGTTAACTAATCACAACCCTCCCGACTTATTGTTAACCAATCACAAACCCTCCCGAATAATTGTTAACCAATCACAAACCTTCCTGAATAATTGTAAACTAATCCCAAGCCCAACTGAATAATTGTTAACCAATTACAAACCCAAGTGAATAATTGTTAACCAATCACAAACCCAACTGAATAACTCTTAACCCATCACAAACCCACCTGAATAATTGTTAACCAATCCCAAACCCAACTGAATAATTGATAACCAATCACAAACCCAAATGAATAATTGTTAACCAATCACGAACCCTCCTGAATAATTGTTAACCAATCACGAACCCTCCTGAATAATTGTTAACCAATCACAAACCCAACTGAATAATTGTTAACCAATCACAAACCCAACTGAATAATTGTTAACCAATCACAAACCCTGCAGAATAATTGTAAACTTATCCCAAACCCAACTGAATAATTGTTAACCAATCACAAACCCTCCCGAATAATTGTTAACCAATCACAAACTCACATGAATAATTGTTAACCAATCAGAAACCCTACCAAATAATTGTTAACCAATCAGAAACCCTCGTGAATGATTGTTAACCAATCACAAACCCTCCTGAATAATTGTTAACCAATCATAAACCCTCCCGAATAATTGTTAACCAATAACAGACCCTCCTGAATAATTGTTAACCAATCACAAACCCTCCTGAATAATTGTAAACTAATCCCAAGCCCAACTGAATAATTGTTAACCATCACAAAACCCTCCTGAATAATTGTAAACCAATCATAAACCCACCTGAATAATTGTTAACCAATCACGAACCCTCCTGAATAATTGTTAACCAATCACAAACCCTCCCGAATAATTGTTATCCAATCACAGACCCTCCTGAATAATTGTTAACCAATCACAAACCCTCCTGAATAATTGTCAACTAATCCCAAACCCAACTGAATAATTGTTAACCAATCACAAAACCCTCCTGAATAATTGGTAACCAATCACAAACCCACCTGAATAATTGTTAACCAATCACGAACCTTCCTGAATCATTGTTAACTAATCACAAACCCTCCTGAATAATTGTTAACCAATCACAAACGCTCCCGAATCATTGTTAACCAATCACAAACCCTCCTGAATAATTGTTAACCAATCACAAACCCTCCTGAATAATTGTAAACTAATCCCAAGCCCAACTGAATAATTGTTAACCAATCACAAACCCTCCTGAATAATTGTAAACCAATCCCAAGCCCAACTGCATAATCGTTAACCAATCACAAACCCTCGTGATTAATTGTTAACCAATCACAAACCCTCCTGAATAATTGTTAACCAATCACAAACCCTCCTGAATAATTGTTAACCAATCACAAACCCAACTGAATAATTGTTAACCAATCACAAACCCTACTGAATAATTGTTAACCAATCACGAACCCTCCTGAATAATTGTAAACTGATCCCAAGCCCTACTTAATAATTGTTAACCAATCACAAAACCCTCCTGAATAATTGTTAACCAATCACAAACCCACCTGAATAATTGTTAACCAATCCCGAACCCTCCTGAATAATTGTTAACCAATCACAAACCCTCCCGAATAATTGTTCACCAATCACAAACCCTCCGAAAAAATTGTAAACTAATCCCAAGCCCAACTGAATAATTGTTAACCAATTACAAACCCAACTGAATAATTGTTAACCAATCACAAACCCAACTGAATAACTGTTAACCAATCACAAACCCACCTGAATAATTGTTAACCAATCACAAACCCAACTGAATAATTGATAACCAATCACAAACCCAACTGAATAATTGTTAACCAATCAAGAACCCTCCTGAATAATTGTTAACCAATCACGAACCCTCCTGAATAATTGTTAACCAATCACAAACCCAACTGAATATTTGTTAACCAATCACAAACCCAACTGAATAATTGTTAACCAATCACAAACCCAACTGAATAATTGTTAACCAATCACAAACCCTCCTGAATAATTGTCAGCCTATCATAAATCAACTCAAAGAATTATAGCATTATTCTGAAAGAGTCAATCTTAAACTTTTTTCTCAACGCATTCACCTTTAACTGTCAGTTCTTACGTATTGACTACTATTTTAGAACATGGATTCTTCCATAAATAATCATTGGTTAACAAATATTTGATTTCAGTAATTTAAGCTTTTTCGATTTGGTGTTACACAAGGCCATATGAATGAGGCACCCAATGAGACTTGGACTCACTCGTGAAGGTTTGCTTGTCTAACTTGTTAACCATTACACTACCGAAGGCGCCCCAAATATTTGTTTTTTAAAAAGGAACTTATTTTTGCTTTCATTTTCTTTAGAAATCGATGCACTAAAACAACTCTTCAGGCAAGTTTGAGCTTATTTTCATGGTTTATAATCTTTTAAAATTCTTTAATTGGTTTGGACGGGTACAGCAGCTTTCTTCTAAAATCTGATATATCCTTGGGGATTTATCTCGTAAAGATTTCACTTGCAAAGGGAAATGATTCTTGTATTGCTGACAGATGTGAACGGAACAAGTGACGTCGACCGATATCGTTTACGCGCCATTTTTTTTTACCCGTATTTATTTACGCAACCAAAATTCCTTTGTTTTTCGCGCTCTTTTGTTCCGACAGGCCGCCGTCATGGCTAAAGGCTTGACAAGCTCCTTTATTTTCCGTTTCTTTTTTTGCGTCGCATATTTTTGTTGGTAATTTTGATAGAAACGAATGGACGAATGAAAACACCTCCTCTAGGTGGAGAACAGCTTGAACAGCTAAGAGGTTACATCAATTTAACAAGGAGTAAAAGTATACGGTTCTCGAATCCCTTGTCATGCAATAGTTTGAACTCACGACGAGAAAGAAACGTTCTATTACTAGGATGCTTGAATGTAGGGAAGATATTTTATAAAGTCCACACTCACCAAGGACATGTATTAGTATTAGTATATCCGTTATATACTAACACGGAATAAACAGAAAGAAAGACTAGATAAGCTTATTTACACATATATGATATAAATACATGAAGTATTGAAAAGATACACAAACATATTTCAACTTATTGTTCTATGAAAAAGCAGAACGTTAGAAGTGATATAAAGGAAAAAAAAAGGCTTATTTGATGATGAGGGAAAGAAAAATGTTAATAACTATTTTTGTTATCGTTCAACATCAGAGGAAAGAGATAATATCTCCACTCTTCAAAGAGCAGAAGCTAAAGAGGTCGAAAAAGTGTTTCTGCGACTATCACGTGACACTCCACATGACACCGAATGAACACGCCCATTTTCTAAGGGAGATATTTATTCATTGTAACGCAAAAGTTTTACGAAGAATAGCCAGTTTACACTAAGCAGTAACAATATTTAGCGTAAGAGTCTTAAACTGTTTGAATTGTTTAGACGAAGCATATTTACAAGCAGATGTTGAAAAGTTATCGATCCAACCAAAAAGAGGGTTAGCTTAAAGAAATACTTTTTGGAAGGGTTAAAGAAAACTTGGGAAATGATGTACCAAGTGTATTCAAGTAGAAAAAAAGTAAAGTTGACAACCTTAGTCAAGAGTGACTCGAAGGCTCCCTTTTTCATAGCTACTACACCGAGGTGTACGGGAAGGTGCTACTCTATTCCCTAGATAGTATCACTTTATCCTTGATCCTTACCTTATAATGCTGAGTGTTAGGGAAGGCCACACCAAGTCCCATTTTTTGAGCCTATGGTATGACTCGACATGGGATTGAATCCTGAATATTATGTATATTTCATGAGCCTTGGTCAATCCTTTCTTAGTTTGGTCGAAAACTTTTCAGTGCTACTTAGTATAAATAATTCTCCATTAGTTTACTTTTAATCTTAATTTGATGCTTTTTTACTACAATGCTAACTTTTTACTGATAATTGTGTTCAAAAAACTCAGAAGAAACAATTGCACTTAAAATGTAAATATAAAGGTTCAGTGTACACAATTATTTAACATCTGGGAATGAAATAATCCTAAAAAGATTGACATGTCGTTAAAACTAATCGAAAGTAAAAGATATGTATTTATAATTTGAGATTCATAAAAAGAAATGAGTTTGATAGATATTTAAAAATAGCTGAGGTTAAAATGATAAGATTTATGTGAATAGATTTGGGAGGAATCAAAAAGTATCTCGATTGGTAAGGAATGAGATAGATGCCCACAAAAGAGATCGATTGATTAGCAGAATTTGAGAGAGAGAGAGAGAGAGAGACAGAGACAGAGACAGAAAGACAGACAGGCAGAGAAGAGAAAAAGAGGAAAAAGACAGAGACGTGATGATAGAGAATAAGATAGATATGAACAGGATATGATCGACTGAGTAGTCTAATTTGGGAGAGAAAGAGATAGATAGATAAATAAACAGTGTGAAAGAAAGAGAGAGTGAGTGTGAGAGAGAGAGTGTGTGTGTGTGTGAGAGAGAGAGAGAGAGAGAGAAGTAGATTAATAGAGGGAGAAAGAGAAAGAAAAGAGGGAGTGAAAAGAGAATGAAGAGAGAGACAGAATGATTGATAGATATGTTTTAAGAAAAGAGAGGAACAAAGAGATAGAGAGTGAATGAGAAAAATACGAATAGGATGGGGTCGATTGAACTCTGGAATTTGGTTGAGAGAGAAAGAAAAAGAGAAAGAATATGAGAAAAAAGAGATGTTGTCTGATAGATAGATAGATAGATAGGAAACGGAAAAAAGAGAAATAGAGAGTGAAAAAAGAGATAGATAGATAGATAGATAGATAGATAGATAGATAGATAGATAGATAGGATGAGATCAGTTGATTTGTAGTATTTGGTAGACAGACAGACGGAAAGACCGAGAGAGAGACAAAGAGAGAAAAGAAAGAGACTGCCTGTTAGATATAGATAGATGGAAAGAGATAAAGAGAGAGAAAAAGGAAAAAAGGATAGATAGATAGATAGAGAGAGAGAGAGAGAGAGAGAGAGAGAGAGAGAGAAGAGGAGTGCTGAATTCTTGACTTTAGACAAGCCAAAAAGAGAGACTGAATTAGAACTGGAATCAACAACAACTTGAATGGGGCTCGCATCGTTGCGCCTTCAAAGAACTTTACTTTTGAAGGACATGAAAGGTTTACTTGCACAGATCAACTTGTTACTTCTGCAACCGGCAATGTTCGACCTGTATTTTGCTAGACAGATTGCTTTTGCTGGGGTGGGCAGTTAGCCAAGGAGTGTATTCCTCTTTAAGTTCGTACGCCTACATAGATACACACATTCTTAGAGAAAGCAAATCGACAAAAGGAAATGGCGCTTAAAACTGTTGCTCAACTGTCAATGGAAGAACAATGCCAAAGGCACTCGTCTTCATCCCACGCATTGGTGTCAACTCCAATGCTTTGATATTATATTCATATTCACATATATTCATAAACTAACGAAAACAACCAGATTTGTACGTTAGCTGAAATGATTATTATGCTTATCTGTATCCGATAGTAGATGCGCCAAGAATTAGCCAATGCTCTTTACTTTCTCTCTCTCTCTCTCTTCCCCTCTCTCTCTTTCTTTGCACACACACACACACACACACACACACACACACACACACACACACACACACACACACACACACACACACACACATATATATATATATATATATATATATAATAAATAATAATAATAACAACAACAACAACAATAATAATAATAGACTTAGTAATAGTTAACAGAAGAAAAAAGAAAAAGAAAAAGACAGCCAGTTGAATAGTGAACTTTGCTGTCCCGGTTGACCATAGTGTGAAAATCAAAGAAAATGAAAGGAAACACATGTACTTAGGCTTTGCCAGAGAACTAAAAAAACCCTATGGTACACGAAAATGACGGTATGGCAATTGTAAATGGTGCGCTCCAAACGATCCCTAAAGCCCTGGTGAAAAGGCTGGAAGAATTGGAAATTGGAATAAAACCTCACACGGAATAATGATAATAATCATAATAATAATAAAATCCAGAAAATGTATAAGACTAGATACGATTGGGTGGATAAAGGGATCCTCTGAGAACTGTGCAAGAAATTTATATTTCACTGTACGAACAAAAGTTATATGCAAAACCCAATATCAGTCCTGGAGAATGACACTAATAAACTCTGGGGTTTTGACACCCAAACGGATCACTTAATCTCGGCCAAGCAACCTGACCTATTAATAATCCGCAAAAAAAGAGAACTTGCAAAATTGTAGATTTTGTTGTCCGAGCAGACTACTGAGTAAAATTAAAAGTAAGTGATGAGAAGGATAAATATCTTGACCTTACTAGGGAACTGAAAAAAACTGTGGAACATGAAAGTTACGTTTATACCAATAGTAATTGGTACTCTTGGTACAGTCACCAAAGGATTAATAAAGGAACTGGAGGACTTGGAAATAAAAGGAAGAGTGGAGACCATCCAAACTACTGCATTATTGAGATCGGCCAGAATACTAAAAAGAGTCCAGGAGACTTGAGGAGACTTGCTGTCACGCAGACTCCAGTGAAAGGCCATCATCTAACGCAGATGTAAAAAATCTCTCAAGAATTAACAATTATAATAAAATCTCAGGAGAGCGAGAAAACCACTCGAAACCTAACTATAATAGTAGAAATCTCATCAAAGGAAGAAACACTTAGTTTATCCCCCGTTGTAAGATACTCGGGACCATTCTTAAAGAGAACAAGGGAAGAATTTCCACGAATGGAACAGAGAACAAGAAAACTTAAGGCCTTACATCCAAGAGATAACATAGAATATATGTATCAAGAAAAAGGAGGAAGAGAACTCACTAGCATTGAAGATAGCATCGATATATTGATTCGATGACCTGAAAACGACATAAAAAAGAGCAAAGGAAGACTAATTAGAATAAACACAAACAACACAAACAACACAAGAATCAACAGAACAACAAGAAAATAAAAATGAGAAGAAAAGCAATTGTACAGATATTTCAAGTGACAAATAAGCAAAATATCACTGCAGAAAACTAAGAAAGCGAAACCGAAGAGAGAAACTGAATATCTTCAAACAGCAGCTTAAAACAACATCATTAAGTCAAACTACGTTAAAGAAAAAATAGACAATACGCAACAAAATAGTAAACGTATTGCTTGAGAATTCAAAAAACTGTGGGACATGAAAGTGACAGTAATACCAATTGTAACTGGCACACTCGGCACGGTCACCAAATGATTGGTACAGGGACTAGAGGATTTTGAAATTAGAGGACGAGTGGAAACCATCCAAACTACATCATTTTTAAGATCCGCCAGAATACTAAGTAGGGTCCTGGAGACAATTGGAGACTTTCTGTCTGTCAGACTCCAGTCCAAAACCATCAGTTAATGCTGATTTGAAAAACTCTCAAATAAGCAAAATAACTATAATTATTTTGCTTATTTGAGAGTTTTTCACACCAGCCTTAACTGATAGTTTTCCACTGGACAAAATTTTCTCTGATTTCGTGATACAAATAGATCATCTAATCTTGGCCAGACGACCAGACGTAGTGATAGAAAAAAAAAGAACCTGCTGAATAATAGACTAAACTCTCAAAAGCGTAAAAATAATAATTATATTTTCCAAATATCACTTGGTTTGATATTGAAATATTAGTTGATATTTTTCACTAACAATAAAAGAAATGTCTCTCGTTGGTAATTTAATTGCTCTAAAGTGATAAATCAATTGGAAATAATTTATATTGTTAATATTAATTTTAATTAGTATTTTTCATTATTTATTTAAAGTTTCTTTTCATTGCAACTTATTCCGTTCATCAATTTGCAACAGTGCGATACCATGCGGGACGAATGAAAAAAATAAGCCCTCAGGCAGATTTAAAATCACGTCCTCGGTAGCTTGAGGAAATGCACTAGCTGCTCTACAAACGAAAAGCTATTGGGTTTCATATTCCTAAATTAAATCAGTAATGCATTTCTTATTTGGGTTCTCCATGTCATGTTTGTTATTTTTGCTCTACCAACTGAGATATGGCACCAATAGTTTGCAGAAGCCCAGATCAAACTTATGAGACCATCATTTGTTTCGCGATCTCTCTACGCTATGTTTATAAGAAATACTTTTCAAACAAGGATAATTAAAAGTACTAATATTCTTGTAAAATACTCAGCTTTGAATTATTTTGACAACTTGTGCTGATATTTTTCAGCAAATATAATTTCTCTAGTCGCCAATTTAATCGTTCTAAAGTTATGAATAATAAAAAGAAAGAATTCGTCTTCTTCTAAAATACGTCTACTGCTGTGAATGAAATATCCGTATTATCTGACAAAGAAAAAAACTGAGTACACGTCACCAACAAAAATAACGAAAAAAATTCGGAAACGGTTTTAAAATTCAAACAAAGAAAAATCGCAATACTAAATCCTTGCATAATATGATCGAAATCAAAGCAAATTAAATGCGAAGTGTAAATGCATAATAAGGAAAAAAATTAAGCACCTGCATTCAGTGCCTTTAAATCGATAATTTGTAAAAAAAAAAAAAAAAGAAAAAAAGGAAAGGAAAAATCGAATACAAACTCAGTTCGATATTGCTGAAGAATCGCACGAAGCTAGTACCACCAACAAGAAAGAATAAAAAAAATGACATTTTTATACAAGGTCACGTTCGTGCGTGCGCAATGCAAACATATTTAATTTGGCCAGACCCGAATGTTTTCGTTAGCATGCAATCACAGAAAATACGCCCATGTTTGTTCCCATAAAAAGGCAAAAGAATGATCTGTCTGTTTGTCTCTCGGCATCACAATTCTTCAAGAACTGCAAATATTAGAATCGTGAAAAATCGTCTGGGGTTAACGAGCTTAGGAAAAATGAAAAATAAAAAAAAGATTTTTTGATTAAATATCATCCTATATTATTTTTTAGGTTGATGTTTTTTGTTTTGCTTCGTGCGTGTGTGTGTGTGTGTGTGTGTGTTTGTTCGTTAAATTATTAAGTCATATAACGTGTACTAAGACAACACCTTTGGTGGGTCGTTGATTAATATCGGGAAAATATAAATATTAAACATATAAAAATTGCAGTTCTATTTAGATTATATCATTTTGTTCCGTTGGTTCTTTAAAAAGAAAAACACGCGCGCACGAGCACACACACACACACACACACACACACACATATATATATATATATATATATATATATATATATATATATATATATATATATATAAAAGCAAGCGTTGGATATCCCTTTATGAACCGTTTGGTTGGATATGATCGGAGGGGTGATCTAGTTTGAGAGGCATTCTGAGAATGGCGTTCAGGTTTATACTGCATTGTTACTTACGTAGTAATATTTCATTGATTTTGTGATTTATGAATTAATTTAATCTGTAATATAATGGCCGAATGATTTCGTTTTAGATGGGGAGCAGATGGAAAAGCCAGAATGGAAAGAATGTATATCTCTCTCCTTATGTCGAAGAACCTTTCAACTCAAATGTAATAAAAAGTTTCGTACCTGAACTAAGAAGTCGTAAGTGTTTTTCGTGTTTCGGGATTGCTATGTTCTATGTATATATGTTATGAACATTCTATGTACGTTTCACATATCCGTATCTGGCTATGTTACAAATCTATTATATTTAATTCTTAATTTTCAAGTTTTCTAATTATTACTATAATGGTTATTATAATTATTTTCCTCCTTTGAGACATTTTCACACCAGTGTTAGTTGATGGTTTCTTAACAGAGTGACAGCACGTCTCCTCAAGTCTCCAGGATTCTTCTCAATATTCTAGCTTATCTTAATAACGCTGTTGTTTGGATGTTTTTAACTTGTCCTCTGATTTCTAAGTCTACAAGTCCCGGTACCAAAGTTTTCGGGATTGTTCCAAGTGCTCGAATTACAATTGGTATTAGCGTCACCTTCATTTTCCACATTTTTTTAGTTGTCTAGCAAGGTCTAGATATTTATCACTCTTTACGCTTTCTTTTAATTTTACTCTGTGGTTTGCCTGGACGGCAAAGTCCACTATTCTTTTTTTTTGTAGACTATCACTAGAGTTATTCGTCTGGCCGAGATAAGGTGATTCTAAGAGAATTTTGTGCATCTCATGTTCTAGGAAGGATTTTGGGTTGTGCATCAATCATTTGTTCGTATGGTTAAAAGTAAAATTCTTGAAGGGGAAAGCTCCGGGATTTATCCCTTTGATGAGATTTCTCCAAAGTAGTTTGGTTTTGAGGGGTTTTCTCGTTTTCCTGAGGTATTCTTTTATATTTCTTCTTTCATCACCGTATTTTTAATCGTGTCCGCTTCCAATATTCCCAAGTCTTTGAAGGTTTCCATTTCTCTGATTTTTTCTTGATTTGGTCGTTCTATTCCTTCAGTCATATGTCATTTTCCGCTTTTTATAATTAGCTTGGCAGATTTCTTTATGCCAGATTTCATCCCTATATCTTCACTGCATATCCTCACTGCCTGTATAAGGGTTCCAATTGTTTTTCATTTTTGGCAAACAGTTTGATGTCGTCCATGTACATAAGGTGGTTGATTTTTTCCTGTGATTTATGAAGTCTATATGCGCCTGTGCATTTCCTAAGTATGTGACTGAGTGCCTTTATCGCTATTACAAGAAGTGATGGTGATAGCACATCTCCTTGGAAGATACCTCTCTGGATTATCACTTCAGTTAAGTATTTTCTTCCTACTTTCAGTTCGACTATCCAGCTCTCCTTGATAGGTTCTATGTATTTCATGATTTCGCCAGATCTCTTGTACATCTTGAAAGTCTTTGTGGTACAATATCGCACCCTTTTATAGTCAATCCACGCCATTGCTAGGTTTTTCTATCTCGTCTTGTTCTCCTTGAGGATGTGTTGAGTAGTTCTCCCGTACTTCTGGTCAACTAGTAGCATCCTTTCTATTCCTCGGAGAAGAGTACTCGGCTTATTACCGCATCGTATATCTTCTTAATTTGTGCCGTTAGTATTTTCCACATCATCGGTAAACACATTATGGGTCTGTAGTTGTTGGGGGCGGTTCCTTTGTGTATTTTTGGGGAGATATCAGGATGGTCTTTCCTTTTGTCATCCATTCTGAACTTTTTTGTAGGCATCTATTCAGCCAGTCTGTCATTGATGGAAATGAATTTTTTAAAAACAGTAATTTTGAGTATTGCTCTGAGTGAATCGAGTTGTATTTTCGCTTTCGGTCTTTCTTTAAGTCCTTCTGACTCTTTTCTCATATTGCTTATCCCTTCGGCTAAGTTTTGTTAGATTCTCGTTGCCATATTTTTCCCGAAATTGTTTTGTTTCCTTGTCATCGAGTTGTTGGTATGCATTGTTGCATACTCCCCTTACCATTGCTGGCAGGGTATTTTTTTGTTGTTTTTGGGAATGTACTGTTTTTCTCTACTGTTTTATTCAATTACGATATCTTTTAGATTCCTTCTTTCACCAATACCTTCTGGTTTATTTCCTCGAGTTATATTGGTTGTTTTACTTATTGAGTTGCTTTTTTTCTTTTCGATAGAACACGTTCCAGCATTCCTTCTCTGTCTAATCATTTGTGCTTGTTGTCATAGATTTTTTATCTGCGTTTCCAGTCAAATTTCCCATCCAGGTTATGAGTTTCTGTTCAAGTTCCTTAGGGTAACACTGATTTTGTCACAGACAAATTTTATTCCAGCATAGATAAGTTCTGTTAATTCCGTGATGGTTTTCGTTGAGATGTGTGTTACTAATTCGTTTATTTTTTCAGTTTCTGCCTTGACTGTTTTCCAGTCTTGGTTTCTTAGCCATGGTAATCTAGTCTTCTTTTTAGACATAATTCTCTTTAGATTTTCAACAATCATTTGTTCTTCTTGCGTCACTGTTTGTTCTGTGTGGTTTTGGTGTGTGTTGTTTCGATTCTTATTTCTTTGTGGTTCCATTCGATGAGAGTGTTCTTGTTTTTCAGTATTTGTTGTGTCGATTATCATATTAGGGTCTTGTTGCTTTGATTCAATATTTATTTGATGGTGTATTTCTAGGATTTCAAGATCAGAAAACCAGCCTTTTTTTATGACCAATCTAACTTGGTCAGCAAGTCTATGGCTTCTCTGAAAGCTTGCACATTCTTTGCAGATTTCAATCATTCCTTTTCTCTACCTTCTTTGTGTCGGGTTGCTTCTAAAATAGGAGTGAAGAGCAAGTTTCTTATTTTCCCAAGTCCATTTTCTGTGTTGGTGTCTCTGGTTACTTAGGTCGTCGTTCGTGAACCCGAAAAAGGAAAAACAGCCAACATTCTTTGGATGACTGTCAAGTTGCCTATGTTGGCTATCAGAAGAGTGCCTGCCGATCATGTCGTTTGGGTTCCACGTTGCGTTATGTTAGACATTTTTATCATGGGTAGTATATTGTGGCTATACCAGACCCAGGGGTTTAAAATCTGCACACCTGTCAGAGATGTGAGTAAGTTAGAGAACTCATAGGCGGATCACTAAAAGAAAAGAAAAATTATAGTTTTTTACATCAGCATCAGCTAATAGTCTTTCACAAGAGTTTGAGTGATAGCAAGTTTCCTCAAGTCTCCAGAAATCTTCACAGTATTCTGGCCGTTCTCAATAATTTAGTAGTTTGGATGGTCTTAACTGGTCCTGTTCTTTCCAAGTCCTTAGGTCCCGTTAATAATCCTTTGGTGACTGTACTAAAAGCACCTATTATGATTGGTACAATTGTCACTCTCATGTTCCACATTTTTATTAGTTCCTTAGTAATGTCCAGCTACGAGGATCATTAAATAAGTTTCCTGACTTTTTTCGTATGGGCACTTTTATTGACAGTACACACATGAAACTCTAGTCCCCTTCGAAGTAACCTTCTCCGGCTGCAATGCAAGTTTTGAACCGTTCCAACAACTTCTGGAAGGCCCCATTGAAGTCCTCTTGTGTGAGCGTGTCAATGACCTTCGTCACAGCCTCTTTCATCTCCTCAATTGTCTCATAACGACAGCCTCTTAGCTTTGGGAATAACCAAAAGTTACAGGGAGTAAGGTCTGGACTATAGGGAGGCTGAGGAACTGTCTTGATGCCCATCTTGGTCTAATAGTCTGTGGCAAGGATGGAGTTGTGGACTGGTGCATTGTCCTGGTGAAAATGCTACTGACCCGATTTGAAGAGTGCTGGGATCTTCCGACGGAATCTCTTCTTGAATTCCCTTAAAACCTCAACATAATAACCCTAACCCTAACCCTTTGGCCAATCAGCTCTGATGTATTGACTTCCTTATTCCTCCCACACCTCTCATCATTCCTCACAGACTCCCTGCCTTCCTTGAATCTCTTATGCCACTCAAAAACTGATACTCGATTCATGCAAGATCCTCCAAAAGCAGTCTGAAGCATCCCATACGTTTCTGTGGCATTTTTTCCAAGTTCAAAACATAATTTTATTGCATAACCTTCTTCTAATGTATGCTCACGTCCAGATTGCATTTTTGAAATTCACCAGCAGTGACAATCAGGCTTTAGTAGGGTGTATTCCAATTTCTGCTGTAGCTGTTCATTTGAAGCTGAAATCATAAAAATTGGTCAGTCATCTCATAACATGTATAGCAATAACATAGTGAATGTTCAAGAGTCTACGACAATTTTAAATGCCTGTACAAAAAAGTCAGGAAACTTATTGAAGGCACCACGTACTTATTTTTCTTTTAACTTTTTAAAAATTTTATTCAGTCGTCAGGCGGAACAGAAATGTTATCTTTTTTGTTGATTATTATAAGGTCTGGTATTATTATTATTTAATCCTTTAAAGTTTTCACATCAGCTCTACGCTGATGGTCTTTAACTGGAGTTTGAGTGAGTGTAAGTGTCCTCAAGTCTCCAGGACTCTTCTCAGTATCCTGGCCGTTCTCAACAATGCTGTAGTTTGGATGGTCTCCATTCGTCCTCCAACTTCCAATTCCTCCTGCCCTTTTAATAATCCTTTAGTTACTATACCGAATGTACCAATTACGATTGGTATAATCGTCACCTTCATGTTCCATAGTTGTTTTAATTCCCTATCAAGGTCAAGATATTTATCCTTGATTTGACTTTTTTTCAGTTTTATTCTGTGGTCAGCCGGGACAGCAAATCTACAATTTTGCCAGTTATCTTTCTTTTGTTGATAAGGTCTGGTCTTCTGGCCGAGATTAGGTGATCTGTTTGTATGTCAAAGTGCCATATGAATGTGTGTATGTGCGTGTGTGATTCTCCAAGACATTTGCTGGGTTGTGCATATGCCATTTATTTGTACGGTCAAATTTAAATTTCTCAGTGGGTCACCTTGCCTACTCAGTCGTGTCTAGTGTTATACTCCTTCTGTGCTAATTTTCTGCATTCGCTTATTATGTGATTGATAGTTTCGTCCCTATCACCACATAACCTACATTTGCTATTTTGTTGCGTCTTATCTATTCTCGTTTGGATTTGGTTGGTTCTTATGGCGTTGTTTTGTGCTGCTATTAGGTGAGATTCTGTTTCTCTTTTAAAGTTTTCCAAGTTTTCTCGTGCGAGATCTCGTTTAAAGCGCCCATAGAGTTGTTTTTCTTCCCATTTTTGTTTCCTAGTTATTGTCATTCTGTCGGTCACCGTGTTATCAGTATTGTTGTTGATGGCTCTAATCAGTCCCCCTTCGTGTTTTTCTCTGTAGTCCTCGAGTCGTTGTACCGATGCGTCAACACTGTCTTCAGTGCTGACAAGTCCACTTCCTCCTCCCTTTCTTGATACATATTGTCTGTCAACGTCGTCTCTGGGATGTAATGCCTTATGCATGGTCATTAGCTTCCTTGTTTTTTGGTCCATTTGCTTAATTTCTTCTCTGGTCCACTTTTATTATTATTATTAAAGTTTTTCACATCAGCGTTAGCTGTTGGGCTTTCACTGAAGTTTGAGTGACAGTAAGTCTCCTCAAGTCTCAAGGATTCTTCTCAGTAATCTGGCCGTTCTCAATAATGTAGTAGTTTGGATGGTCTCCACTCGTCTGCCAACCTTCAAGTCCTCCAGTCCTTTTAGAAATCCTTTAGTTACTATTATTATTATCATTATTATTATTTTATGAATTTCTTTTATCACATTAGAACTTTTAATATGTCAGTAATGACGTTTTATATTTAATCTTCTTCTTCCTCTAATATTTTGATAGCTTATCAACATTCGTGGGTTATTTAATGCCCAACCTCTTGAAGTCAGGCGATCCATTTAATAACTCCCACCCGGTGTAAATGCATAGTGCTCCACCCCATGAAAACCAGTGGGCATACCGTTATAATTAATATCACAATTCTATACAAAAATTTTTTTGTGCCTGATTTTTTCACCTTCGCTCGCCATGTACCAATCTATCTATCTATATATCTATCTATCTATATATCTATCTATAATGTAGAGTTCTATACTGTTTATCAATACTGACGATGATTTTATGGCTGCCTCAAAGAACGTTGAGAAACTTACCTGAATAAATAGATTAAAGTTCTAGAAAGGTTGAGCAGATCCTCATCAACACAGATCTATCTGTCTCTCAACACACACACACACACACACACACATATATATACATATATATATGCGCGTGTGTGTTTGTGCATGTGCGTGTATGTGTCCTGGTACATCGTGTTAAGATATAATAGACGTAGACGTGTCTTGCAGATGAATTATTACTTAGTAGAGAGTAAGATCCTCACAAGGTGCCAAATTTTTATTACTTTCTGCCAATTTGAAATTAGTAAGTAACTATGAAATAAGAACTTATAAAAACGCAACTATCCATAAAAGTAAGTTCTAAAGTTGGTGACTGTAGTCGAGCATGACCCGAAGGCTCTCTTTTCAATAGCTACTACACCGAGGTGTAGGGGAGGATGCTACTCCTTTCCCTGGCACACAATATAAACACTAATATGAAAAAAAACCAACAACAAACAAACAAAAAAAACAAAAATCAAAAGAAACAAACAAATAAATATTTACGATTCACAAATATAATTTACTAATTAGAAATTAATTTTTTTTATATTCGGCTTTTCTTTTGAATCCTGTCTGATAACTCAAGATCTTGTAACCTTATTTTCCTAGTTTATTTATCTATTCTTTTTTTTCGAAAATACTAGAAAAATGATCAGTGGAAGTGTTTGTTTCTGAATTCCTGTCTGTATCCCCACCACTTCTCTCTCTCTAGTTTTCCCTTTTTTGTGCCTTTTGTTCTAGGTCCTTACTTTCATCCTTACGCATTTAATTTTGTTCGACTTTTTAGATTTTACGTTAAATATTCCGATAAAATCAACAAAAAAAAAAGGAAAAGAAAGAAAGACCTTCATGCCCCCACAAAAACACCAACCAACCAACTAACCAACCAACCAACCAAACAAACAAACAAACACAAAAGCAATGGTGGTTTCTTCATAAATCTATTTGTATAATTGTTTGTTTGTCTGTTAAAATATGAAGCCATCGTTTTTCTTTTGGTTTTTCTTTGACTTCAGTTCGGGAAAAAAAACGAAAATGAATAAAAGGGAAACAAACAGCGAAAGATGAAAAGCTGCACAGAGAAGCCATACACACATTAATCAACATTTATTATCTTTTGTTTTCTTTATTTCACCCTTTAAGAAACACAAGCACACACACACACACAGATGGAGAGAGAGAGAGAGAGAGAGAGAGAGAGAGAGAGAGAGAGAGAGAGAGTCAGACAGAGACAGATTTATATAAAAATACATAACACACAAGGTGTTTCATTTTTTTTTATTCAGTTAAGCATAATGAATAATTAATATATAGACTTGGCACCATAATATTTGCTTGCCTGACGACGCATGTTGGAAAAATTAGTTACGGATTTCCTTCCAATAACTGGTTCTAGTTCGGTTTCCATGGCCAGAACTATATATATGTGTCTGTGTGCATGTTTGTGTGTGTGTGTGTGTGTGTGCATGTTCATGTGTGTGTGTGTGTGCATGTGCGTGCATGTGTGTGTCTGCGATTGCAGAGATTATATTATGGTTTGTTGAAGACAATTGAATATATATATATATATATATATATATGAAATTCATTCAAGACAATCCATAGTGAAAGACTATAGCTGTTTCCAGTCAGTAATTACAAAATTTGTACCATATATATATATATATATATATATATATATGATTAAAAGAGGAAACCACGACTCAAAACATCTGGATAGAAAACACAAATATGCCTTGGATATAGTAAATGTACAACAAAACAAATGAAAACCAAATGGGTTGAAACAGGAATCAATTTTTGTGAAAGAACTTTTAGAGAAAAAAGTTTTGTATACTATCTCTTATTTGTTTATATAGTGCCAAATCTATCTATCTATCTATCTATCTATCTATCAGAACAAATTAAGTGAATATACTTAAAGTGAGCTAATCCCATAATTTTTACCCCGGGTTAGTATTTTTAAAATCATCAATTACTATGGAGTTACCTAGGGAGCAGCGTCGAATCAACCGAAAAGGACATCGAAACGAGGTTAACGAAAGCATGGATAGCTATCAATAGGCTATCGATTATATGGAAATCAGACCTAACCGATAAAATGAAACGCAGTTTCTTCCAGGCAGCGGTCACATCGATATTGCTATATGGCTGCACTACACGGACGCTAACAAAACGGCTGGAGAAGAAGCTAGCGGCAATTGCACAAGAATGCTACGTGCAATCTTGAACAAGTCCTGGCGGCAACACCCCACAAGACACCAACTGTACGACCACCTGTCCCCTATCACGAAAACTATTCAAGTTAGACGAACCAGACATGCAGGACACTGCTGGAGAAGCAGGGACGAACTCATAAGAGATGTACTCTTATGGACCCCCACACATGGCCGTGCAAAAGCAGGACAACCAGCACGAACATACTTTCAGCAGCTATGTGAGGATACGGGATGTTGTCCTGAAGACCTACCTAGGGCGATGAACGATAGGGAGGAGTGGCGAGAGAGGGTCAGGGATATCCGTGCTACCAGCGCGATATGATGATGATGATGATTATTCTTCACGTCTTCCTTTAACATTAATGAACCTAGTCGGCTAGGGATGTAGAATACACTGACCGCACCTCTGCAGAGGGGTAATCCCCACCTCTTAAATGAGTATCCTAGATATGACATTAAACAATCTGATGGTGAATCTCCCGTAATACAGAGCACCTTCATTAACATTGCTCCCAGGTCAAATCTGGCTCCGAGTGATAGCAAATGATAGGGCCCTATCTTTGGGTCCAATAGAACTGGTTGACATTTGAACTGATTACAAATGACTGATACTAAATTAACTCGTTTGAAATGTAAGCTCGATTTTTTACCGTGTGTAAACAAATGACTGATGTTTAATTGAATTGTTAGTGACACGTAACAATACTTGGAACCCTTTAACTGAGTGTAAAAAAAAGAAAAATGTTGAATAGAATAAATAGTGTTAAATAGCAATACCTGTAACCACTTCACTGTGTGCTAATGAATGATTAATATTGGATAGAATTATAAGTGTTGGATAGAAATAATTGAAACTATTTAACTATGTAGAAACAATAGCAATCCTTGTGTGCAAACAAATTAGTTTTAACTAATTTAAAAATAAAATTACCGAAGAATTAATCTCTTACATATCATGTATATCTGTCTAATTGTGTGCAAACAAATGACTAATGTTAAATTGTTATTGCTATATAGCAATACTCGAAACAATTTAACTGTGTGTAAACAAAGGATTAATTAAGTAGTGAGTAAAGTAGGCGACTGTAGTCGAGGGTGACCAGAAGGCTCCCTTTTCAATAGCTACTACACCAAGGTGTAGGGAAGGGCGCTACTCCTCTCCCTGGATTGCTCCACTTTACTCTTGATACGTACGTTATATTGCTGAGTATTAAGCAAGTACCATTTTTAAAGTTTTTGATATGACTCGACCTGGAAATGAACCCAGGTCTCCCGGACCATTGGCGAAGTAAATAGAATTATTCGTGTTCGATAGAAATTCTTGAAACTCTTTAACTGTGTGCCAAAGAATGAGCACAGGTTCGTTTAAAAACATCAACAAAATGTGTTTACAAATTCTATATATTTAATGGTTATGTTTTTACAGGGTTTGGCATTAACCAACCTACAATGGTTGATATGCCATAAAAGCTAACCAGAACGAAAACCAAATTTAACAGTAAACATGAATAACTAGGATTTTTCTTAAGAGAAACCTATAGTGCAAACAATATGAAGGAACTGTTCCAAAAAACTGAAATAAATTATGTGATATTTCTAAAAACAGTGAAGTTATACACAAAAAAGTAATTTACTATAAGACCAAATTACCCTTTCTTTACTAGATATATTCTAACAAACTGATCCCTTCCCTAAACTGTTTCACAAAAAAATTCAATGAATATGATTCCCAACAAATAAACTCCTAATACAAAAACAAACAAATTATCAACTAATTATCTAAAGTTTATCATTAATTCCTAAGACCTCTACTTTGAAATTTTTTCTGACATATTTTCCTTAACTTGATTCGGAATTGAATGACCGATGAGGTTGATATGCCGTAAACCCCCCCCCCCCCTAAAACAAAAAAACAACAAACAAACAAGAATTTTTGCAATATTTAGATTTGTTTCTATAAGCTTTATGGTTAAGGTGTGAAGCAAATTTTCTTTTTTGACAGTCGAAATTGACTTCACTAAGCCCTGATAGTTTGTTTGATTGAATTTAATGGTATGTCAACTCGTGTAGGGTTATTTTATACCAAGAGGTCAGGGAATCGCGTTCATTGTACATTTATATTTGCATTTTTTGTGTAGTTGTTTTCGTAGTCTTATCGGATGTAGTTATGTGTCATGCCCAAGACAAGGCCCCTTTTTGTGTGTGTGGGGGGTGATATTACTCCATTACAAGGGGTACAGTCATCGTATTCTAAGCCCTAGCTACTGAGTGATTAAGACCTGAGTTAGAAACTCTAATTGCAGCCTCTGGTCCATCTCGCTAACTACTGAGCCAAAGTGACACATTCAAGGCTGAAATGATACTTTTGGAAACGCATCATTAAAATTTAAGATAATTTACAAGAGAACAAATCAAGAGAGACACAGAAGAAAGGGAAAGTAGGGGAGGACTGGAGTAAGACAACTTGTGAATGGGTGTGTGTGTGGGGGGGATGAGGTGAATGTACACAAGAAGTGGGGTTAAGGGTGGGGAATAGGAAGGATTGGCCAATCAAATCCGCAGACTTGATTACCTACCTCTAAGACCTAATTAGAAACAATGAGAGTAACAGACTTGATCAATCTGTTAATTAAAAAAAAAAAAAAGAAAAAAAAAAGAAAAAGAAAAGAATAATTAAAGGAAGGAAACAGAGTAAAAAAAAAAAAAAAGAAATGTGCAAAATAAATAATTTTTTCCCTTTTTAATCTCTCAGACAGCCGTCACCGCGAAATTACAGTGTGACAAAGAAGAGGAAAAGTGTCAGCCAAATAGGATCTGTGGGAGAGAAAATTAAGATTCGAGACAGAAACGACACACACACACACACACACACACACACACACACACATATATATATATATATATATCTGTGTGAAATCATATACGTATATAATTTCTCTTTGTAAGCTCACACGAAGATATATATATATATATATATATATATATATATATATATATTTATATATATATATCTTTGTAAACAAACGCACACACACACACACACACACACACACACACACACACACACACACACACACACACACACACACACACATATATATATATATATATATATATATATATACGTTAGTGCGAGCTCACATAATGAAAAGGAATCGAGGGATATGTCTGGAGCAAATACCTACTTATCTGGCTGTGTAAGCGAAAAACAAGTTGAGTATGAAGAGAGACAAGCTCAATTTATACATGTCCAAACACGGACACATGCATACATATACGATATGTGTGTGTGTGTGTGTGTGTGAATGAATACTTAGAATGATATAAAAGACGAATCAAGAGACATTAAAAAATATTCGTACATATATGTAGGTGTGTGTAATACAGAGATATTGAATACGCACCCAAACACACACACACACGCGCATAATTACTTACGAAAGACACCCATACATACACATAGAACACGCACATAGGATTTGAAACAGAAATGATATGAATATGTTTGTATATATCTATGTTTTTGTCCACCCACACATGCACACACACAGACTCATACACACTCACATATATATGTAATTTTATATGTATGCATGTATATGAACGATATATATATATATATATATATGTGTGTATATGTATGTGCGTGTGAAGTGGAGAGACAGAGAGAGAGAAAGAGAGAGAGAGAGAGAGAGAGAGAGGAAATAATAACCGCAGTACAAAAATCAAGATGAATATTTTTAAAATACATCACTGTTTATATATGAGTGTACTTCATGAATACTCTCACACACACACACACACACACACACACACACACACACACACACACGCGCGCGCGCGCGCGTGTGCACGCACACATACTCACACGCAAAAAATATAAGTTTGGAAATCAAAATATGTTTGTTGCTGTCTACATATATACGTGTATATATATATATATATACAGAGAGAGAGAGAGAGAGAGAGAGAGAGAGAGAGAGAGAGAGAGAGAGAGAGAGAGACCCATACACTGATATATATATATATATATATACTCGTATGTGTTTGAAGAGGTAATAATAATCCCTCCCCACAAAAAAATTATCAGGAAACAAGTTTTTGATATAAATGAGAAGAGCGAAGGTTTAGCTTGAATAGATCATATATATATATATATATATACATACACAAAAGTTCAATTGCTTTCATTTCTCTTTTCATATATGAAGCTAGATCTTTATAGGTAAAAATAATGGAGGGGTGGAGTCTCCGTGATTTAGTGGCTAATATGCTGAACTGTGACAACAGTAAACTAGTTCGAACTTCAGTAGCGCTATTACGTTCACTTTCAGACTAATACTATTGGGAAAAAAATGATCCCACTTACACGTCTGCTATATGTTAAGTAATACCACCACTCTTCTTCTGCAAGGGTGTGTTAGGCATTAAATAACTCATGAAGGTTGATATGACATTAAGTAAAGAAATCAAACCAAACTAATATAATCTATAACAGTTCTGGTTAAAACTGCGGTAAGAATAACCGGAACATTTTTAGAATTCATTTTTCCGATGCAGGTATCACCAGGGACCGACAATCCTTCGTTAATAAATAGCTGAAACCATGAAAATTCCCCTGGGTTTTGGAAGTCACCTTAACTCTACTTGACTTCAGACAGTGAACATTTAAGAAAATTAAAACAAAGAAAATAAAATCAGAAATTTCCAAATTAAAGGGAGCATTAATTGGGAGAAAAGTAAAAAAAATATTTATTACACGACAAATTCATATAAAAAAATGATGAGGTGGATTTACCATGTAAAACAAATAAAATTAAAAAGAAAGAAATGCCGGTCTTTACTTCAATAATGAATAGCGGAACCCATGAAAATTTCCTCGACTTTATCAGTATAGACAAAAAATTGTTTACATAGTTAATATATATATATATATATATATATATACCCATGAAGACACGAAAAACTCACAAAATACACTCTTGTTAAAAGAGAGAGAGAGAGAGAGAGAGAGAGAGAGAGAGAGAGAGAGGGAGAGAAAATCGGCAGAGACCAAAGTTTGTCACGAACTATTAACTTGAACGGAAAATTCACAGGCACGAATCCCAGTATTAAATAGAACCACAACCCTATCAAAACGGTCGCCACAACAAAAACCAAAGAGAATACTCAAATCAACCACCTACTTCCTGAAGACAACTTAAAACGTCAGAAACACGTGTTGAAGACAAATAAATGACCTTAAAAGGAAATTCGCTTGTGGACCAGTTCATTTTAAATTATTTATTTTTTTTATCTCATGGCTCCAGCTGAATATATTTATATATATATAAATATACATATAGGTGATTGAGTGTCTATATCTAAGACATGATAGCATAAAAACCAAGTCAACGGCAAGTGGTGACTGTCAGTTTCTCGCTGATGACTTAACTGTTTGCAGATATCAGAGAAACGCATAGGTAAGAAAATGACAGCCAACAAGTATCGTTGATTTTCTACCATCATTAAGTCGTGATGATATCATGGATCCTTTGACTCCCTTTCGCTATCCGACCCTATTGGCTGTCGCTCCTGGGAGATTATCTTGGTTGCATCCAGTGTCTTTGCAGAGCTGGTGTATTTAGTTCTTAGCCGGTCGGCCTGTAAGGATGTGTCCACGTAAAGTAATTCACATTAGAACGCCGCTAATGAGTTCGTTCCTGTTTCTTCCGCCATACCCAGCCTGTTTTGTTCTTTGATTATTTGGTCTAATAACATATCAATCCTTGAGGACTATTTAATGCAAAATCCTTTATATATATATATATATATATATATATATATATATATATATATATATATATATATAATGTTTAGAATGTTCACCAATTGTCTGGGAGACCTGGGTCCAATCGTTGGTCGTCATACCACAGACTCAAAAAATGGTACTTGATGCCTCCTTGCTGAGCACTTAGCATTATAAGGTAAGTGGAGCAATCCAGGGAAAGGAGAAGCGTTCACTCCTAGCCATTGGAAAAGGAGAGTTTGGGTCGCTTTTGACTGGGGTCGGCTAACCTACTTATATATATCTATGCATGATTTGTAAGCAAATAGTTTGTTAGGAACTCCACATTTAAATGAACCCGAGCTGATGAACTTAACACAGCCAAACGGTTTCAATTATTGCTAACACTAATAATTATTTAATATTAATCATTTGTTCGCTAATAGTTTAATGGTTTCTCGTATTGCTATCTAACTCTAATAATTCTCCCTGATATTAATTATTTGTTTGTAGAGATATTTAAATGGTTTCAATTATTGTTATTCAACATTAGTAGTTAATTTTATCAAGAATCCGTAATGATACAAACAATTTAGGCTCAGCTGTATGGTTTCAAATAATAATAATAATAATAATAATAATATTTAATAATCTTTAGTAAGTGATTGAACAGTTATATTTGGCCCACAGCCGGAAATTTAACAGGTGCTACCACTCTGAGTCCAAGTGGACCTGAGAGTAATGGTTATGAAAGTCTATTCAATATTTCCCAAACACTAGGACCGAAACTTCACCAAGAGATGCAGTTTAGTGACATACCAAGGTTTCAAGTATTTTCTGATAGGGTCGAAGTGGAGTGTTGTAGGTCTCTAGACCACTTCGGTAGTCGGTCACGAACTACGAAGCTACCAGGATCCCGTCCGCAAGCATTATCGGTCGATTCTCAGGCCCGACAGTTAGCCTCGTTGGATGTTTTTTTTTTAAACACCCCACTGCAGAGTTGAAATCGGCAAAATCTACAGCCCCAGCCGACAAGGTGGCTATTCGTAGAACGTAATTTGGGCGGATTTTAACTTGATATCGTGGTAATATATTTTCTTGCCAGAGTCCGGCGGCAATATAAAAAAGTTTGTGCCATTATCAACTGAAACAACTACTGCTGTCGTGTTCTATACAATCCATATATATATATATAGTTATTTACCAACCCTTTCCCATGAGTAAGATGCGACACAAGGTCAGTTTTTAAGCGGAATATAACTGGTTTGAATTCAGTTTTCCTTCTTGAACAGTCGCTATATCAAGATCAAAGAGCCCAGTCTTTCCTACAACTTAAACAAAGAGTAAGTAGTATATATATATATATATATATAAGTATATATATATATATATATATGTGTGTGTGTGTGTGTGTTTGTGTGTATGTTTATTTTGATAAGTAGTGTATATATATACTTTAAAATGAATAGGTCAACAAGCGAATTTGCATTTAGGTCATTTCTTTTTGAACACATGTTTCTAATGTTTAAAGTCGTCTTTACTTCCTGAAGAAACACGCGTTGAAAAAGAATAAATGACCTAAAAGCAAATTCACTTCTAGCTCTGATGAAGAATATTCGGATTCATACAGCTCTTGAGGGTATTACACCATATTTAATGCAAACAACCTCGTTCAGGATTTGAACACGAGTCATCCAGTCCATTTCTTACAACGATAGCTATTATGCTACAAGCACCCTTTGGAGCAAAAAGGTTTTATATACAAAAAAACAAAACAAAAACAAAAAAACAAAACAAAAACAAAAAAACAAATACAATTATTCGAAATGTTTGAGGAGTGTCCTCGTTGTGTAATGGTTAAAGCGGAATCGTAATACGCGAGTTCGAACTCTAGCCGCACTATTACGCTCACTTTGGACAAATACCCTCGGTAAAGGTATGAACCACCTTATCCTCCAAACTATGAGTTAAATAGTACCACTACTGTCCTTCTAAAAAAAGTGGATGGGTGGGTGATGGATTTGGCATTAAAAAATCTGAAAATATCTTTATGCCATTAAACACTGAAACCTATTTAAATGTTTTAGAGGATGAGGTATTTCTTTCTCATTTTTTTCTTTCGCATTATATTTCTTATAAACATCAGGAAGGTAATGAATCCACATTTGCATTTGCTCTTTTCAGAGCTACAGAAATCTTTAGGAAATATTTTGTCCGTGGCATATTTTGATGTCTGAGGAAATTATGAGTTTGTTTAATCATTCTTCAATAACTTCCTTGTCATGTCTAGCAAAAGCAGTCGCAGTCGAGGGTAACCCGAAGGCTCTCTTTTCGATAGCTACTACACCGGGGTGTAGGGAAGGGTGCTACTCCTTTCGCTAGATTGCTCCACTTTACCCTTGATACATACCATATAAAGCTGAAAGTTAAGCAAGGCGGCTTCAAGTAACATTTTTTGAGTCTTTGGTATGACTCGACCTGGGAGTGAACCCAGGTCTCCCGGACCATTGGCGAACACTATACTCATTAGGCCAATTTGCTATTGGCCTAATGAGTATAGTGTTCGCAAAAGCATCATCATCATGTCACTCGATCAGCACGGATATCCTTGACCCTCTCTCACCACCACTCAGAGATGTCACAATTGCACAGATGGGAAACGGGGCTAGAGAGTGCGGGTGACGTCACGCACCGGAAGCGCGCGGAGGATTTGGGGGATTTTGAAAAAGTCAGTTGAGTTGAGTTCTGCCTCGGGAGAAGACGGTTGGCTTTCGCTTGCTCGCCAAAGCCAGGCCAGTGGCCTTGTGGCGGGTGCCACACGTGTTGGGGGTGGGGGGCAGATGGAAAAGTCATCATAGAAAGATTGTGCATCTCTCATCCTTATGTCGAAATCTTTAACTCAAAGGTAATAAAAGGTTTCGTACCTGAACTAAGAAGTCGTTACGTGTTTTTCGTGTTTCTGGACTCCTATGTTCTATGTATATATGTTATGAATATCAATGTACGTTTCACGTAACCATATTAGGGCTATGTAACACGTTCTCTTCCGGTCTCGTGGGAAATCTCGCGCGCAAGCCCTTTGTGTGAGTTTCGCGCTAAAACAGATAAAGGAATCTTCTGACTGGCAATTACCCACAAACACAATGAATGCCCACATCGTGTCACACAATTCTTCAATACTTCAATAGATTTCAATACTTCATAGACTTTTTTTTGCTTTGCAAGAAAGGGATTGATAAGCATGAATAATTCCCTGAGCCACACTAAATATCAGAAATTACGTAGTTTGTATGACATGAGTTACTGGAATGAATTGGATTGATCAAGAAGATTTTTTTGTTTTCTGTTAATCAAAGAAACCACCTAGTTGGTGGGGTTTAGAATATGCTGAATATATCTGCTGCAGAGGGATCAGAACCCGTAAGAAACGGGTGTTCCCCCCCCCAAAGAAACAAAAACTACCCCCAAACAAAAAAAAAAAAACCCCAAAAAAACAATAAAAACAACCTCATATCCTGCATCATGAAATTGTATTACCCGCTCATAATTCTAGTTTCTTGATTTTATTTCCAGATGTCGACATATTTTGTTTTTCGACCCTTTGGTTGTTAGTTATCAAACAGACGTTAAAACCGAGACGAATTACACTGTGTGAAACTATTTTACTCCTAGATTCTTACTCCATCGATCATGGCCCAGTCGGTTGAGGCAGTAGAATATATCGACAGCATCTCTGCAGAGGTTAGGGTCATTGTTAGTGGCCCAGTCGACTGAGGTTGTAGAATATACCGACTGTATCTCTGCAGAGAGGTAAGACTCCCCCAACGAATGTCCAGTTTATAATACTAAACAATCTGAAAATGAGACTCCATTGATGCTGAAGTCTTGAGGAATGCAGAGTATCCTTTTCTGCTATCGCTGCCACGTCCACTCTGCCTCTGAGTGGCAGGACCTGAGAGGGTACTCTCTATGGGTCAAATAGATCTAAACTGTGTATTTATGCTAAACTGAATTGTTTGAAATAGAACTGTTGTCACATTTAAACTGCGTACTTGGGCTAAACTGAATTGTTTGAAATAGAACTATTTTTACATTTAACTGTACGTAAACAAAAAAACTGTACTTATGCTAAACTGAATTGTTGGAAATAGAACTGTTTAAATGTATAAAATAGATTTAGTATTAAATAACCTACAATGGTTGATGTGCCATAAAACCCAACCAAACAAAACCATCCGTCGATCCGTAATAAAAGAAGGTATAACCAACTATTATATACATGCATATACACATCCAGTAAGTTTTTTCATACATCAAACTGTTCGTGAATTATTACATAACTGAGTGCATTGGTATAAGCAAAGCCCAGTCGGCTGGTGCTGTAGAATACGCTGACTGCATCTTTGCTGGAGAGTAAGACCCCCCCCAGCAATGAGTGTGCTGGATATGACACTAAACTTTATCTGATGGTGTGACTCCAATCCTTGAGGTTTGGAGAATATGGAGTAACCCTTCATTGCCATTACTCCCAGGTCCACACTGACCGGGAGTGGTTGTACTTGCTAGAATACCATCTATGGGACAAATATAACTATTTAATCATTTACTAGACTTGAAACCATTTAACTGCGTGCAAGCAAATTATTAATATTAAACTGAATTACATAGCAATACTTGAAACTGTTTGTGAGCAAGCGAATGTTGAATAGAATTATTAATGGTAGATAGCAATCATTGAAGCCATTTACTGACCTGGATATGACATTAAACTACATCTGTTTGTGCGGCGCCAGTCTTGGAGTTTGGGGAATGTTGAGTGCCTCTTCATTATCATTAACCTCAGGTCCACTCTGACCTGGAGTGGTTGTTTTATTTGGGGGTCCCATCTATAGGTCAAATAGAACTGTTTAATCTTTTAGTAGGGATTAATGTTAAATAGAATTATTAGAATTTGATTGTAATACTTAACTGCGAGCAAACATTAAATAGCAATACATGGAACCATTCAATTGTGAGCAAACTAAGAAGCTTTGGCTCGTTTGAAAATAAAGTTACCTTCAAACGATTCGTTTAGAAATTGTATAAATAAACCGAAACACACGCAGCGGATTCAATTGATATTTCGTCTTTATTTCATCATGACTTCCTCAGAATTCTGATGAAGTCTTTAGTGAAGTAAAGACGAAATATTAATTGAAACCGTTGTCTGTGTTTTGGTTTATCCACTTTTCGTCTTATTTTTCACACACACACACACACACACACACACACACACACACACACACACACACACACACACACACAAATATATCTATAAACAGGATTTGACATTTAATAACCTACAAACGTTAATGTGCCATAACACACAAACAATAAACCAAGCATATAAGCGCGTTGACTGATGCGATTATAAGTAGGGTCATTTTTTTAATTGTCTAGTAAGGCGCACAGATGTCAGGTTGCTTACAATATATGTAATTCCTGTATTCTGAGTATAAACTGTATCCGGTGGTGAGGTTCCAATTCTCGAGTTCTAGGGAGCAAGGATGTAGAGTAACATCAAGTCCGACTCAAAGTTGTACTACTTGTTAGTGTCACATCTCTTCCCTGACCCTAGCATTATTGCATGCAGGGCTGTCCCAGTTCTTCTTTTCAGCTTATTCAATTTTGATTCAAGTCTTTTTGGTACGATTTCAAATGCCCCAGCTGTCAGGGATACGACTGTTAAATAGATATCTGACCGTTATTTGAAATAGATAGAAGTACATGAAACCATGTAAATATCTGCTGATTATTTGGTCTGGTTTAATTTTCTTGTTTATTCTTTGGTATATCAACCTTCGCGGTTTATTTAATGCCCAAGTTATTCTTCTACAAACAGACTAGTGATACTATTTAACCAATTGAGGGATTATAGGGTTTAAAACTATTTGTAGTAAGCAAAATTACTAGACGCAATTATTGTATAAATTACCTGAACTATATAACTGTCTGCAAACAGACTATTATTAAATAGAAATAACTACTTGACACCATATAATTATTTGTATTTGATAGGAATATTTGAAATCATATAACTTTGTGCAAATTATTTGTATCAGATGGAAATACTTAATATTATATGACAGTAAATTATTTGTATTACGAATTGTCACTTGAAGCTATAACTGTTTAAAAATTAATCACTGAAACAACATATTTGTGTGCAATCGGCGACTATTATTAAATACAAACAATTACTTGAAACCAAATAATTATTAGTATTAGATTGGAATACTTAAAACCATTCAACGGTAAATTATTTGTATTAGAATAGTTGTTGCATAGTAGTGATACATATACACCTATACACATATACATGCGGAAACATAGTCAACACAATAATGACGAACGAACATAGTTCTTTAGAAACTTTATTCGAAATGGTTGCGAAAGGATTACGAAAGGGTAATGTGTGAGAGGTGAGTTGGAGACTGAACAAACGGCAACATATTTACCTCCAATTCCTTTGTCTTTAGCAGCACTTCTTTCTCGTTCTGCTGGGCTACTCAATCGGGGGTCCTGAGGGCCCATAGCCCTCTGCTGGGTGCTTGTTCTCTCTACAACATCTTATCTCCAACTCGACTGACTCCAACTAACTGAACCTGTCTGCGGCCCCGGGTTATATCATTGCTTGACACCCACCTGCTTCTTGTGGGCGTCACATCTGCACCCAAATCAACCCGTCCATAGTCAAGGTTATACCCTGATATCTTCGACCGTATGCACCTGTTCCTTGATTGACGGCTGGGTCGAAGGTCAATATGTTACATAGTTACATTTAGCTATAATTATTTGCAAATGAGTATCATAAGTTACTTGAAACCATGTGATATCGCACAAAAATGACTTCAGCAATGAATAACCCATGAAGGGTTGATGTTCCAGAAAATTAGGTTGCGACGAAGTCCAATGTTACAGAAAATTATCTATTGGGGGAGGTGCCCCTGGTGTAATGGTTATCGTCGTAGGAAATGGACACGGCGACACGAGTTCAAATCCTGGACGAGACTGATTGCATTTCACATTGCACTAATACCCCTGGGAAAGGTATGAATCCAGTTATTCTCCCTCCAGCTATGGGTAAATAGTAGGGCAGACTAGGTTTTTCAGCCTTGGTGAGGCAACTAGTCTAGGAGAAGGAAAACTCTGAATTCAAACCTGTTAAACTCCGTTTAAAAATTGACCTTGTGTCAAATCCTGCCCGAGTGGAGGGGTTGGTAAATATGGTTACAGGAACTTATCTATTGCGTTTTTTCGTTATCTTCTTTTTCTTCTTACCTTTGCTTATTTATAAAAATTCATTTCTAAGAACAATTCAAACCGACCGACTTGATTTGGCTGGAGTGGAGAAGAGAGAAGTAATCGCAGACAATGCAGCACCAAAAAGTGATTTCCTCTTTTTATCGAGGACTACTATTTGACCCTCAGTATGAATTCAGGGACAAAACTGATGGCACGAAAAACTGAAGCTAGCAGATGGGTTTCGTCACTCGCTTCTTGAATGGAGCTTCAAAAAAAAAAAAATAAAAGTAAAAGTAAACGAAAGTCGACTACTGAAATTCTAACAAATTAAACAACTGAAAAAAAATTCAACCAAGAATTCTGCTGAAAAGAACCTTAAAGAAGACTCGAAATTAAATGAACTCTGAAACATTTCTACAAAACAAAAAAAGAAATGAAAAATACTCAAATTCAATGAACTTTGTTTCACGGACACTCCCTCAGATAAGTTTCTGTTCTGTGCAGCCCGCGGGAGCCTCTAAAAAAAAAAAATAAATAAATAAGTACTTGCACTTGAATCGAGACTAAATTCTTTTGATTTTAAAAGATGTAGCCCTTTGATAATCCATTACTCAGTGATGCGGCCTTCCCACCCAAAAGTTTGGCCATCCCTGACTTATAGTATATTTATGAGGTGCGATTTTGGTTAGACAAGCCATGATTAAAATTAAACGAAAAATAATTGAAAAAAGAATACAACCCGATAAAAAAAACTTTATTATATTCAAAGGTAAAAAAACAAAAACAAAAAAAAAAATAAAATAAAATAAAAAAATAAAGCAATTATTACAAGTGAGTAAAACAGTACAGTTACCATTAAAATTTTATTCATTTTCAAATCCATTAAATTCGTCGTCTTCGTTATCAAAACTCTGGAACACATTTTCAATTCTATCATCATCGTTAAACAATGCGTGATCTTCCGTTCTATTGAGAGCGTTGCTAATGCCACCCTTTTAAAATGATTTTACAACAATTTCTGGTCTATCTCAAGCTTGCTTCACACATTCGCAGACTTGTGCAATGCTGGGTCTTTTTATTCATCATGTAAGTGTAAGGTCGTGATTTGCATAATATCCTTTATGATAATAGACTTTTTAATAATGACAATAGGTATATAAAAGTTACTCTAAAGTCTAAGCTAATAGAGGTTGCCAGGTAGCTAATTTTGGCCGACTATCATGAATTTTAAACCTACATATATAAGACGCAGAGGAAATTTAAAAGATATTTTTAGTAAAAAGGAAGTGCGCCTTATATGCCATCAAATACGGTAATTGCGGTTAATAGTCTACCCCACGCTCACAATCAGACGCAGTTTAAAATATTACCTAGGATCCCTTCCTTTTTCTCTGGGTAGGGGTCTTACCCCTCTGCAGCGGGCTCAGACGGCGAACTCTAAGCCTCATCAACAGAGCTTTAGAATGGCTCTGATTGCGCAGGTAATTTTTTTTTCCAATCTGATAGCGAATATGTGCCGTTTTTTCATAATTTAATCATTTATTTTTTACTCCAGGCATAGCTAGTCGCTATCACATGAAATCAAGTGACAGCAAGTCATCACAGTAGTAGTAGTAATTTACGAAGTTCTTTGCTTCGATGTGGTACATGGCCGTATAAATGGAGCATCCAGTGAGATTTGAACTCATTCGTGATGGTTTGCTAGTCTTGCTTGCTAACTATTAGATCACTCGATGTGCCCAAATTCTCATAGAACACCGACAACTTCGGATCTTTTTGGGGAGACTGTTTTAAATTATATTATTCTATCTCTTCTTCCTTTACCTCCTCCTCCGCTTTCTTCTTCCTCTTGATTTTTATATGTTCACACTGGCTGTTTGTTAGATATTTGACAACCTGTCTCTTCCAGCAGTTTTCTCTTCCCAAATGTTGAGCATTATTGGATGCTGAGCTGTCTCAGTTCTTCCATGACTTTTCTACGGATCCAATTTTGTTTTTGGTGGGATTCCAAGTGCACCCACTGTTATGGACACGATCGTAACCTTGTTTCTCAGTTTTTGTGTTTCTGGGCCAGGTTTTGATAATTTTTTTTTACCGTTTGCGTTTTTTTTTTTTTCATTTTTCCTCGACATTGAGTTCCACGGACACGAATACTCCCGTTTCTTCACACCCACAGACAGATTTAGTCTTCTTGCTTGGATCGAGTCATCGTATTATTTTATTTTATTTTATTTATTTATTTTTAGACAACCTCTGATTTGTAGTGATACTGTTTATTTATATGATTGAAATTAATTCATTTGTACAATTCCTAGTTCTTACTTTTTTGTGCTTGTTTTTATATTCATTTTGACGTAACACCATTCAGTTTTTCTAATTATATCTTTTGTGCTTGCACCAAAATACCACTTGTTAAGTTTCCATTCCAGTCGCAAAAAAGGTTTTACGGGAAAGTCTCGCGTTCTCGTGATTTATAATTTCTTTTTTCTGTGTTTTAAACCTTGCCGTAATTTTCAAAGTCAACTTCTGGTTCTTTTAGTTTTCTTTACTGGCATAAGTTTTGAAAAAGTTTTATTTTTTCTAATTTCTCTTATTGAGACGTTTTCTACTTCCCGTCATCATCATCATCATTTCTTTCTCCTTTCTTGCTTGTTGGTTTACTCCTTTTCCTACTCCATTGAAGCAGAAAACACACACACACACACACACAGAGAGAGAGAGAGAGAGAGAGAGAGAGAGAGAGAGAGAGAGAGAGAGAGAGAGAGAGAGAGGGGGGTAGTAGCAGCTACTTCCCCCCACCTCATCTCTCTTAGTTCTCTTCTGTCTCCTTTCTCTCATCTGACTCTCTGCGTCTATCTTTCTATTTTTGTTGTTGTTGTTGCCGTCCATTATTTTAAAAGTGTCTTCTTCTTCTTCTTCTTCTTCTTCTTCTTCTGCTGCTGCTGCTGCATTTAGCCTTTTTGACTTTCAATTCTTTTCTTTTCTGTCCACCTCCTTTACATTCCACCCGCCCCCGATTACAGGGTCTCTACCGGATAAGGATTATCTTTAATAGATTTCTGCAGATGTCTGACCCGCAATCGGTACGACACCTGCACTCCTAACGCACTGGATTATATACGCAGAACGAAAATCACGTAACGTCGTTGGACGACTACAAACATATCAGAAAAGACCTAATACCCCCAGTCGTACTCCCCGCATCTTCGACCCTGACATACCGTGCCCTGCTCGCATGCTCGGATATCGTTCTTTGATTTAAATCTGTTATCCAAGGGTTTCCTGAAGCGTGTAAAAAAATGGAGTCAGCTGGTTCCTAAGAACTGATGCAAGGTTTGCTGTGTTTCGTCTTCGCGCCCACGGGTTGCAAGTTCTAGGATTTGGAACATTGCACTTTGATTTTACGAAACAATGATTCCAATATCATTATGCAGCTTCTGTGGAAACGGTGTCAGTGTCGTGGAACTTTTAGTGAAGATCTTGGCTATTTCTCCGGCTTTGTCGGTAGTTTTGAGTTTGCGTTTTGATATTGCTGGCAATTTTGTTTGATCACACAAGCGGTGTTGTCGATTTGTGAGTTGCAACAGAAAAGGTGCACACAATCGCCGACATGCATTTTGAACAAAGTGTGCACTAGTGTATAACAGAAGCAATGCATTGTGCAATTAAATTACAATTGTTATTTTGAATGAAGCGAAAAAGATCTGTTATCGCCACAATCTAAAACGTTTATGTATTAATATATATATATATATATATAACGTCATTATTTTGAGAAAAGTTCTTTTAAAGAGTTTTAAATGATTTTAATGTGTTGATATTCTGTATATATATATATATATATATATATATTGAAATGATAGATTGTGTTGAATCTGACCGTATGATAGAAATATGTGGAAACTTATGTAAAAAGTTTGATTTATCCAACCTTCCCTATATTTCTATCATATATATATATATTTATAATTTTGAGAAAATATTTAAAAAGTTTTTTTTTAAAGTTATCCACACACACACACACACACACACACACACACACACACACACACACACACACACACACATACACGCACTATATATGTATATATATATCATGACGTGCCGCTATCACAAATTTCCCTAACCCTCTTATTACCACTCATTTCAATTGTCCATCGTTCCCAGTAGGTCTTCCAGGCTACATCCTGCATCAGTACGGAGCTATTGTAGGTAGGTTTAGCCGGTCTTCTCACACTTACTCGTCCGTGTGAAGGGGTCAACTGGAGTACATCGTTTATGAGTTCGTCCTTACTTCTCCAGCTGTGTCCTGCATCTCTGGCTCGTCTAATTTGGATGATTTTCGAGATGGATGGTTGGTGGCCGTATAGCTGCTGTTTTGTGGGACGTTTCCTTCAATATTTGTTCAATATAGCTCATAGCATTCTTGTGCAAATGCCGCCAAGCCTTTTCTCCGTACGCTTTGTCATTGTCCATGTGGGTCATCGATATAGTAGTATTGACACGATCGATGCAATGCATGGACAGCTATTGATAGACCATCGGTCATCTAGAAGTCAAACCTATCCGATAAAATAATAATAATAATAATAATATATACATATGCATATATATATATATATATATATATATTATCATGGACATTATACACACACAAGGAAAGCTGGGAAGCGCAGTTTATGATAATATCTACGCTTCTATTTGGAAAGGGACGAAGCTGTATTTACCAAGACCGAAATGAATAATGAATGAAACTTTTATTTTTCTTTAAAGTATGAGGCGTGTTCAAAAAGTATGGAAACTGGAGATGTATTTACTGAAACGGAAATGAATGATATATTCAACGTTAATTTTCGTTAAAATACGAAGTGTGTTGAAAAAGTATCAAGCCATAAGTTATATCTATCAAGAAACAATTGAACAATCAATAGAGGATTTATTGAAAAATAAAAAGACGAAAATGCCAACTCCCTTTGACTCTCAATATACGTATTCCACTAAGTTTTTCATTGGTCGCAGCATCTGATTTGGTGTAGTGTGTAATAGTTGTATTTCTTTTGATGTCTTCCGCGTAAACATTTTAAAGCCATGTTATATTAAGAATTTGGCAGATTAGGAAATCGTATTCAGTGATAATAAGTAAATATAGTTGGCGACCTTAGTCGAGGGTGACCTGAAGGCTCCTTTTCAATAGCTACAATGCCGAGGTGTTGTTGAGGGCGCTATTCCATTCCCTGGATCCATTTTACCCTTGATCCTTACCTTATAGTGCTGAGGTCTAAGCAAGGCGGTATCAAGTACTATTTTTGAGTCTTTGGTATGACTCGACCTGAAATTGAACACCGGTCTCCCGACCATTGGCGAACACTCTACTCATTAGGCCAATGAAACATGACAAAATTATAGGAATTGCCTTATTGTTGGAGTCAGAGAGTTTTAAGTCTACTGCTCGGATAAGAATGTTCCTATGATGTCTTTTTTTGCTGGTCTACAGTTGTATATACAAACGTGTGTGTGCGTATCTATCTATCTATCTATCTATCAATAAGTAAAGTTGGTGACCGAAGTTGAAGGCGACTTGCAGGCTCCCTTTTCAATAGCTACTACATCAAGGTGTAGGGGAGGGCGCTACTCCTTTCCCTGGATTGCTCCACTTTATCCTTGATACGTACTTTATATTGCAGAGTGTTAAGCAAGGAGCTATCAATTACCATTTTTAAAGTCTCTGGTATGACATGACAAGGGATTTAACCTAGGTCTCCCGGATCATTGGCGAACACTCTACCCATTAGACAATGAATACTGGCTTTGTTGGCGACGGAGTGTCGTGGATGAACTTAGCAGATTCAATGCCGCTGCAAGATAACATCAAAAAAGTAGTTTCACAGGAAAGAGAAAAATAAAGGAGGATGGCGAGGAATATAATTTCTTGCCTGCAGATAGAGTGACAGATATTTCCGTTCACAGATAAGATCAACAAATTACCGGAAAAAACGGAAGTATGTAAGTTCTGATAACCAGCCATAAACAGAAAATACATGAGCGAAGAGCTGTGTACATATTTCCGCGTGGGAGTTGAAAGACAATATAAGGTCTGTAATTTTGGATTGAGGGAGAGATCCGCTGGTCACTCAAGCAAACCTGTCAGCTCCCCCATGGCTGTTCTCCGGCCGTCCCTTTAATACACACAAAGGGTCCCCGCTATAGAGGAAAGATAAGTGCGAACTCTCTCTGACTGTATTCCTACTTTACACAAACGTCGCCGTCGAAGCAAGAAAAAAAAATATATAAATTATATATCAACGTGATCTTCGTTGTTTGTCCAGCGGTACAATATACAACGGTAATCCGCGTAAAAGCACTCGAGAATTAGCACTTGACCATAACACATCACAATCAATAATCTGCAGCTACCAAATTTATTTCGGTAAATTTACATGAAAATCCACATATACATAGGTATTATTCGGTCCAGTTAAACCAGAGTTGGGAGTAATTCCTTCAGGACTAGAAAATCATTCAGGAGCTGAACATTTAAATTTTTTCTTCGTGTTTTTGGTTCACACCAGAAACGAAAACAGGATGGAAATAAGTTTATAATTCTAAAATAACCGGTCTTTGGTTTTTTCTTTATATATATATATATATATATATAGACGCGCACGCGCGCGCGTGTGTGGTTGTCAACCAATGTTACGAGTTTCAAAAAGTAGAATTAGACTTTTTTTTTTTTAATATTAAAAAGCTAAGATTGTATGGTGGCGATTTATTAGACTCATGGGCAGAGTAAAGCAGATGCTAAACAACGTTAAGAGCAAAACGCTTTTGTTTTGCTGTAGAAGTACACATTTTTGATTCAGGCAAATCTGTCAGCAACAGATGGTTTTTCATACAAAAGAAAATGATTCACGAATTGGAAGTCTTAAGATTGTTTTCTTTTGCTACCGCATAATTTTGAAACAAACATTAACAAATCCCTGACGAACCTGACAGGGTCCTATGGGTCAAATGAACTGTTAGACATCTAAGTGAAGTAAAGTTGGTGACCTTAGTCGAGGGTTACCCGAAGGCTACCTTTTCAATAGTTACTACACCGAGGTGTAAGGAAGGGCGCTACTCCTTTCCCGGGATTGCCCCACTTTACCCTTGACCCGTACCTTATAATGCTTAGTGTTAAACAAGCGGCATCAAGTACCATTTTTTGAGTCTTTGGTATGATTATCCTGGGTTTGAACCCCGGTTTCCCGGATCATTCGTGAACACTCTACTTATTAGACCAATGGCCCAAGTAGTGCCCTCCTTACACTTCGGTGTAGTAGCTATTGAAAAGGAAGTTAGACATTTAAACTATGTGCAAACAAATGACTAATGTTAAAGTGGATTTTTAGAAATAAAACTTTTTGGCCATTAAACTGTGTAAACAAATGACTGATGCTTAATTGAATTGGTTTAGTTAGAAACGTGGTGCGATAGACAACAACTATGGAAGGCAGTAATTACTGGGGATACGGTTATAAGACTCAGCATCCCTCTCCGATGTCGTGGTTAATCACCTGAAGAAGGCTAGAGGTGAAATTTGGCCGAAACGTAGGGAAAAAGAAACAACACAAAAAAACTACCAAGATAAGGACAAAAAGTCCACAATAAATAAAAAATCAATTCTCCGATTAAGAAGCCTCATCTTCCAATTAAAGACAATCATTATTTAAGGTTTCATGTATTCCTAGCCAATTTTTAAACGAATCTATCTGACCCGTAGATTGAATCACAACTGAGTCACATTGTACCTTGTTAAAATGACAATGAAAGGGTACTCTACACTTCTTAACGATCCACAAAGTGTATCTAGATGCAGTTCAGTGTCATATCTAGGATACACATCTTTTTGAGACAGTCCTACTCCTCAGCAGAGGATACAGTCGGGGTGTTCTAAGCTGCCCCTCAATAGAACGGACAGAAAGATCGGAAGGGATAGTCAAATACACATATTCAATCTCTAGAGTGTAAATCAAGGCTCAGAGTAACTGCATTCTTATGATAATATCACTACTATTACAACTACTCGTTGAAAGCGCACCATTAAACATGTGCAAGTGAAATGTGTAGCTCTAGCTATTACAAGAGAGCGGCATTTTAAAACAGATAAGAGAGATATGCTTGAGAACTTCCGCATGGATGGTGTTCCCTCTTTATTGAGAGATACAGGGTTATGCCTGAAAATATGACACTTTTTACTATTCAGGAAAATTCCACCATCCAACTTATCAATCAAATAAGTACAAGTAAATTATTGTCGAATACTTGAAACCATAAAATCTCTGTGAGTAAAACTGTTGGGAGAAATAATAACAACTACTTGGCTGTATAAACAAATTATATAAAATAAACTACCTAATGTTCGATAGAAATACTTGAAATCATTTAATCGTTTGTGAGTAAATGAACTATGTTTTTGAAGGTATGTTCTCTACAATATATGCGTTTACAAATCGTGCATATCTAATACGTGGTGTTTTTAGTAAGTTTACAGACTTTTTTTGTACAGGCATTTAAAACTGTTGTAGACTCTTGAAAATTCAGTATGTTATTGCTATACATCTTATGAGATGAGTGACCAATTTTTATGATTTCATGTTCAAATGAACAGCTACAGCAGGAATTGGAATACACCCTACTAAAGCCTAATTATCACTGCTGGTGAATTTCAAAAATGCAATCTGGACTTTAGAAGAACGATATGCAATAAAATTCTGAAAAAATGCCATGCGATGAAAGCTGGATCTACTGCTATGAACCAGAGACCAAGAGACAGAGTTCCTAGTGGAAGCATGCTGGCCCTCCCAGACTGAGCAAATCCACCCACAAACTTTTGATGATCCCTTTTTTTGACAGCACTGGCATGATCTACATGCACTGGGTTCCCACTGAACAGAGAGTCAACAAGGAATATTATGTTGAGGTTTTAAGGGAGTTCAGGAAGAGATTCTGTCGGAAGAGGCCAGCAAACTTCAAATCGGGTCAGTTGTATTTCCACCACGACAATGCACCAGTCCACAACTCCATCCTTGTCACAGACTATTTGACCAAAATGGGCATCAACACAGTTCCTCACCCTTCCTCTAGTCCAGACCTTGCTCCTTGTGACTTTTGGTTATTCCCTAAGCTCAAGGAAAAACTTAGAGGCTGTCGTTTTGAGACGATTGAGGAGATGAAAGAGGCTGTGACGAATGTCATTGACACGCTCACACAAGAGGACTTCCATGGGGACTTCCAAAAGTTATTGGAACGGTAGAAAAAGTGCATTACAGCCAGAGGAGATTATTTCAAAGGCGACTAGAGTTTTATGTGTGTACTCTTAATAAAAGTGCCCATACGAAAAAAGTCTGGAAACTTATTTAATGATCGTCGTATATCTGAACTGCATTTTGCATTAAATAACCCATAGTGGTTGATATGTTGTAAAACCCAAGTATCCAAACAACCAAACCTAGTTGAAAGCTGTATCGTAAGTGTTATCGTCGTAGGAAAAAGAATTTGTTACCCGATTTTAGATCCTAGACAAGGCTTTTTATGTTTCGCTTCACGGCAATACCTTTAGGAAAGGCATTGTCACTGCCCAGTTGGAGGTAAATCGTAAGGTAAAATGGTTTCTTTAGTCTTAGTTTGGAAACCGATCTACGAGAAGGAAAACTCTGAATTCAAACCTATTGTACTATACTGAAAAACTGCCCTTGTGCCACTTCCTGTTTTTTGTGGAAGGTGGAAGGTAAATACAAATTGGATGAGAATTTTTGGCATTGCAATTTTGGTAGTAGAAGTCGATATCCTTTTTGTATTTTTAAACAACTAGCTTAATTTTGCAATTAGCAGGAACAGCGAGGCATTGTAAGGGTTTTTCTGTTGCATTTATCAAATATTCCTGAATTTTAAAACCAAATATCTTCTTTATTTCGATCGTTTTTGTCTAATTCTTTTTTTTGTACAGATAAAAGGTGCTATTGCTCTGAGTCAAACCTAATTTGGTAGTAATAGTTCCACAAGAGCAGATTGTATGATACGATTGGGTGACTTCACTCTCCAAAGAGCCCGAGAAATGGATCTTCACCACCAGGTGCCGTTCTGAGTCATACTAAGGACTCTTAAATTTTTCATCCTACCCCTCTGCAAGGGACACAGCCGGTGTTTTCTAAGCTACGAAAAGACGGATTTTGTTTAAAAGAAAATTAACTTCTAAAGATTGGTAGGATGTGTTTATTCATGGTCAATACACTACATATATAGATAAAAATGAACATAGTGAGATAGATAGATAGATAGATAGGAGAAGGAAAACTCTGAATTCAAACCTGTTAAACTCCGCTTAAAAATTGACCTTGTGTAATATCCTGCTCGAGCGGAGGGGTTGGTAAAGATAGATAGATAGATAGATTGATAGATACAAACATTCTGAGATAGAAAGATAGATTGATACGTAGATTCGAACATTCTGGAATAAATGGATAGATATATTGATAGATAAATAGATAGTTAAAAACATTCGGAGCTAGATAGCTAGATAAATAAGAACATTCCAAGATAGATATATAGATAGATAGATATGAAAATTCTAAGCTAGATAGATTGATAGATAAATATGAACATTCTGAGAAATATAGATAGAAAAGAACATTCTGAGATAGATAGATAGATAGATAGATATGAACATACTGAGATATATCAAAAGAAAACAAGAGAGAGAGAGAGAGAGAGAGGGGGGGGGAGAAGCCCAATAAATTAAAGGGGGAATTTTTTGTTTTACTCAAAAAGAGAAGAGAACGAAGAAAAAGTCTTTTTTCATTCCTACTTGCCTTCATTTTTTTTTTTTTCATTTGTTAAAAAGATGTGTACTGCTGCACGCATGCCTGCATGTCCGCATGCACATATACATTCGAACAGCAAAACTGCCCCTCACCTCGCCACGTCACGCCTCGCCTTAAGCTAAGGTCAGATAACGACACGAGTGTTAATGATGAAGGCAGCAACGTTGGCGCTACGAAGACCGTTAGCAGCTGAACTTGGACGCGGGAAAGCAACGAGACAAAATGGCGTCAGAAATAGGCGTTGTGGAATGACGGGAATTATTTCAACTGAGGGGAAATTTCAAATAATCGACAACAATAATTATGCTACCGCCCCGCCGCAACGGTGACATCACCCACAATAAATAGATAAATAAATAAAAAAATAAATAAAAGAAGTTATTACAGGAATGACGATGATAAAATTTTAAAAATGCAACCTTTATTTAAAATTAATCAAATAATTTATCAACAGATCTAATTATAACGACAATGATTATATTAGGAATTCAAAAGAATGTTCTTATAAATGGTGATGATGATAGAAGCAGTCAAATGAAGTTCAAAGTTACGTTTGGATTCTTTGTTTGATGACATATCAACCTTCGTGGGTTATCTATTGCTAAAGCCATTCTAGTAGAAGAACGGTAGAGGTACTATTTAACCAATACCTGGGAAGATAAGAAAATTTATACCTTTCCCTGGTATATTAATCCGATTGTGTAAGTGATAGTGCGAGTGGAGTTTGAACTCGCTTTTTGTTCAACACTTTAGCCATTACGTCAAGGACTCGTTCAAGTTCTACATTAAGGATAATCAATACGGTTGAAGGTTGGTTGGGTTTTATGGCATATCAACCTTTGTATGTTATTTAAGGCCAATTCCATTTTTATGCAAATAGTTTTATTTCAAACAATTCAGTTTAGCATGAGTACGCAGTTTAATTGTCATTTCTATTTCAAGCTATTCAGTTTATTCAAACAGTTCTAATTCAGCTAATTCAGTTTAGCATAAGTACAGATTTCGTTTACACAAAGTTAAATGTCATAACAGTTCTATATTAAACAAGTAGAGTTTCAATGTCAAAAACGATTCCATTTCTAACAATTCAGTTTAGCATAAGCACGCAGTTTAAAAGTATGTACAGTTTAATTGTCAAAAACATTTCAATTTCAAGCTATTCAGTTTAGACAAACAGTTCTAATTCAAACAATTCAGTTTAGGATAAGTATGCAGTTAGTTCTATTTAGCCATAGAAAGGGCCCTGTCAGGTGCTGCCAAAGTGGACCTGGAAGCAATGGCAATGAAGGGGTGCTCTGCAATCCATAAAGCTTTAGCATCATTGGAACCTCACTATCAAATTGTTAAGTGTCATATGCAGGACACCCACTGCAGAGGTTCAGTCGGTGTATTCTCCAGCCTTAGCCAACTGGGCAATACACAGTTTAAATGTCAAAACAGTTCTTTTTCAAGCAATTCAGTTTAGCGTAAGTACGCAGTTTGAATGTCAAAACAGTTCTATTTTAAACAATTAAGTTTAGCATATATTCGCAGTTTAAATCCAAAAAACAGTAAACTCAAACCACGGTTTAGTTCTATTTAACCCACAGATAGGACCCTTTTAAGGTGCTACCACTCCGAGCAAGAGTGGACCTGGGAGCGATAGCAATGAAGGGGTACTCAGCATTCTCCAAAGCTCCAGTATTACTGGAACCTCACCATCAGATTGTTTAGAGTCATATCCAGGGCACTCGTTGGACGATTGTTACCCCTCTGCAGAGGTGCGGTCAGTGTATTCTACAGCAACAGCCAACTGGGCAAAATTCAGTTGAAGTATAATGTATTTACCTAACACCTCCTTCATGAAAAGTATGTGACACAAACACAATATTTAAGAGGAGTGAAGTTGTTTTGAATTTTCCTTCCCCAGAATGGTTGCCTTGCTGAGGCTAAAGAACACAGTCTGCCTTGCTATTTACCCATTGATGGAGGGATAGCAGATGGATTCATACCTTTTCATTAGGGCGAACTGAAACAAAAATAACTTCGTATAGTAATGAAACACAGGTTACCGGTTTTGTTTTCATACGATGACAACCATTACACTAAGAGTGCAAGAAGTTACTATTGGTATCCGAGTATTCGACAGGAGTAATGATGATGATAATGACATTAGAAAAAGACAGAGGGCCAATTTTTAAGTGGTGTAAAGTTGGTTTGAATTCAACATTTTCCTGCTTTAAGATTAGTCACTTTACTGAGGCTAAAGAACCCAGTCTGGCCTATTACTTTATCATAGCAGGGGTTGGAAGAAAGGGTGGATTCCAGCATTTTCCAAGGAAAACATTAATTGCTTGGGGAGTCCTTTTGGCGTGATGGCTAAAATGCTGGACTGTGGCCTCGAAGTAAGCGAGTTCGAACTCCAGTCGTTCTATTACGTTTACTTTCGGACGAATATCCCAAGAAAAGGTATAAAACCCACTTATCCCCTAGACATGAATTAAATAGCATCACTGCTGTTTTTCTAGAAGGATAGCTTAGGCATTCAATAACGCCCGAAAGTTGATATGCCATTAAATAAAGAAACTGAAGCCAACTCACTAATAGCTTCGTACAAGAGTTGAACACCGATTTCATTTCCTACTACGATAAACCTTGCACAAATCGCACTTCCTGATCAAATAGTTATACTAATTGATAATGTGATTAATAGTGTCGGTATAGACCTAGTCGCGTAGTTGCTAACGTGCTGGGCTGCGACATCCTAGTAACCGAGTTCAGACTCCAGTCGTGTCATTACGTTCACTTTCAAAGCTAATGCCCTTGGGAAAGGTATGAATTCCTTAATTCCACCAGCCATAGTATAAATAGTAGCAACCTGTTTTTCTACAACGATGGCTTTTGCATTAAATAACCCTCGAAGGTGAATATGCCGTTAAAACAAAAGAAAAGCAAAACAATGAAGGTGTTTCATGATGATCATAATGATATCAGCGATGATGATGATGATGGCATCAATGATGATAATGATGATGATAATGGCATCAGCGATGTTGCTGCTGATGATAGAATCAGCGATGATGATGATATCAACGATAATGATGATGATAATGGCATTGGCGTGGATGATGATGATGATGATGGAGTCAGCGATGATGATGATGGCATCAACGATGATGATGATGGTATCGGCGAGGATGATAATGGTGATGGAATCAGCGATGATGATGATAATGACATTGGCGAGGATGATGATGATGGAATCAGGATTGATGATAGCATCAACGATGATGATGATGGTATCGGCGAGGATGATAATGGTGATGGAATCAGCGATGATGATGATGATGACATTGGCGAGGATGATGATGATGATGGAATCAGGATTGATGATGGCATCAACGATGATGATAAGGGCATTGGCGATGTTTTTGATGATGGAATCAGTGATGATGATGATAAAAGCATCATCGATGATGATGATGATGATGGCATCAACGATGAAGTTGATGATGATGGAATCAGTGATGATTATGATAATAGTTGCAACAGCGGTGATGATGATCATAATGATATCAGCGATGATGATGATGATGATGGAAACTGAGGTGATAATGATGCTCAAAATGGTATCGCTGATGATGATCATAATGGCATCAAAGATGATGATGATCTTAATGGCAACAGTGTGATGATGATGATGATGATGATGATGACAGAAACAGAAAAAGAAAGGCACGAGAAAGAACGTATACACTGACCGCCTCACCGTGTCAAAAAAGAAAAAACTAAAAACTAAAAGCAAAAAACAAAACAAAACAAAAAAAGAACAAAAGCAAAAACAAAAAACAAAAACAAAAACAAAAAGTAAAATAAAACAAAAAACAATAACAACACAAAAGCGAAACAGAACGGTGATATCGACATCGATAATGATAACGTTTGCAGCAATAAGCGTTGCAAAACTGAATGATTATAGCTTAACTGCGTACGACGAGATGGTTGGACCAAAAACGCGGCACATTTAATATCCTGTTTCTTTTGCTTTTATCTTGTATTGCTGCTGAAGATTTCACTGCAGTGTGAATAAGTTTAGTGTTTGCTATTTTCTGTTGTGTTTTTAAAAGTGTATTCTAAGCAATGAGATAAAACTAGTTCAGTTTGAAAGAAAAAAATCGGTTAAGGCTTAAACCAATGTTTATTATTAGAGAACCTTTTTTTTCCTTCGGCCCAGTTGAATGGGGCTGTAGAATACACCGACGGCTTCTTTGCAAAGGGGTAAGACTCTCCAGCGAGCGTCCTGTTTATGACATTAAACAATCTGGTCATGAGCCTTCACTAATGTTGGAGATTTGGGGAATACTGAGTACCTCTTCATTGCCATGGCTCCCTGGTTCGCACTGGTGAGTTGTGGTGGCGCCTGAAATGGTCTTATCTATGGGTCAAATAGAACGGTTTGACATTTATACTGAATGCAAACAAAAATTGAATTGCTAGAAATAGAAATGTTTGATCATTTAACTGTGAGTAAGCAAATGACAGATGTTCAATTGGTTTGTTAATGCAACCATTTAACTTGTTGGCTTATACTAAATTTTTGATTGCTAGGAATAGAACTGCTTCATCATTTAACTGTGTATAAACAAATGACTGATGTTTAATTGAATTGTTAAACAATATTTGGAACCGTTTAACTTTCTGCAAACGAGAAATGGTGAATGGAATAATTAGTGTTAAAAAGCAATAATTGAAACCACATTGCTTTATGCAAATACATGATGCATAGTGAATAGAATTATAAGAATTAGCAATACTTGAAACTGATTGCTAAAAATATGAGCTCAGGCTCGTTTAAAAATGAATCAATAAAATATGTTTACAAATCATATATCTAATATATAAATTAAACTGGATTTGCTATTAAATAAGCAGCAATAGTTGATATGTCATAAAACCAAACCAAACCAAACCAAACCGAATTTTTTTCTTAATCAACCTTATGCTGTTACAGTTCTTGACATGTTAGCAAAACGTAGAATATGACTACAGCGTTCTCTGCAGAGGAATAACGCCCCCCCCCTTCGTCAAAAAGGGGGCGCCCTGGGTATAACACTAACATGCATCTAGCAGTGAGGATCCACTTCTAAAGCTCTAGACAAGTGGCGCACCGTTCATCACCATTAGCCCTGAGTCTACTGTGAATCAAAATATAAGTTCCTATTAGATTCCCATCTTTGGGTCAAATAAAACAGTTTAAAGCTTATTCATGCTCAATAAGAATACGTGATCCTATTTACCAACCCCTCCGCTCGGGTAGGATATGACACAAAGTCAATTTTTAAGCGGAGTTTAACAGGTTTGAATTCAGAGTTTTCCTTCTCCTAGACTAGTTGCCTCACCAAGGCTGAAGAACCTAGTCTGCTCTACTATTTACCCATAGCTAGAGGGAGAATAATCGGATTCATACCTTTCCCTAGGGTATTAGTGCTATGTGAAATGCAACCAGCCTCGTCCAGGATTTGAACTCGTGTCGCTGTGTCCATTTCCTAAGGGTTGGTTGTTGGGGGTTTATGGCATGTCTACATTTAGGCCGAATCAGGATTTTTATTTTGCTTTTTGTATATATTTTTACAATCTGTTGTGTAGTTGTTTTATTTTCTTTAGAAAGTCAATGATTTTGCTGGTTTTTAGTAAAAAGATTTCTGTCAGGTTTCTTGATTAAAGTGTCTCTTTGTAATAGGGTCTAACGTTTTGCATTTAAGAAGAATATATTCTACTTAATTTTTCTGTCACATGTGAATTTCGGCCATGCCTTCTGCTTTTGGCATGAGTCAGTCATGTATGACTGAAGTATAGTCGGGTTAAGATTATCTTCTGTTCTCAATTTCGGAGTTCTAGTGGGTTTTGCTTGGAAAAATTTATATTGTGGATTACTTTTCCGCGATTGTTGCCATTTCTCTCTGATGTACTCGTTCACCATCATTTTTATATCAGTGTAGGGTATTTTGAGGTTGTCGTTTATGATTATTTCTGAGACTGATTTGACTGCTGAGTCCATTCTATCTCCTTTGTTTCCAATGTGATTCAAATATGGCAAGCGAATGAAGCAATCATTTTAAGTATTAAATACTGTATTGCTGAGTGATAAAATTTACGTGTGAGCAAATTTCATCTTCTTATCCTTCGGTTTGAGGCCTTTATAATTTACCCTCTGTAAGACTGACTGTTTAAGTCAGTGGACCCTGTCATATGTCTAGTTTTTAGAGTGATTATATTATGTTAAAGTTGTCAGTCGTAATAATAGCTTTCAGTGGACACATTCTAAATATTGCAAGGTAGCGTTGTAGTCAAATCAAGTGTTTATATTCTGCTCCGTTAATTCTCTTAATCTTTCTTTCTTTCTTTCTTTCTTTCTTTCTTTCTTTCTTCCAAATGGCATAAAAACCTTCATGGGTTATCTAATTCCTAGTCCATCACAGCAGAAGAACAGCAGTAATACTATTAAACCCATCATCATGGCATGCCACTGGCATGGATTTCCCTGACCCTCTCCCGACATTCAACCCTATCGTCCATCACTTTTGGATGGTCCTCCATGCTACATACTATATCAGTGCATAGCTGTTGTAGATAGGTTTTAGATGGTTGTCCTAGCCTTACTCTTAAGTGTGAAGGTGGTCCACTGGAGTACATCACTTATGAACTCACACTTACTTCCCCAGCAGTGTCTCGCATGTGTTGCTCGTCTAGTTTGAATGGTTTTCGAGATGGGTGGTAGGAGTCCGTATATCTGCTGCTTTGATGGCTGCTGCCTCCAGGACTTGTTCAATACAGCTCGCAGCACTCTTGTGCTATAGCCGTCAAGGTTTTTCTCCATACGTTTAGTCAACGTCCATGTGGTGCATCCATGTAGCATTATTGATAAGATCGCTGCTTGAAAAAAACTGTGCTTTATTTTATCTGATAGGTCTGACTTTTTTAGTCTATCGATGGCTGTCCATGCCTTTGCTAGTCACGTGGTTCATATATTTACCAAGAGTATTAGTCCAAAAGTGAACGTAATAGCGTGACTGGAGTACGAACTTGCTTATTTCAAGGCTTCAGTCAAGTGCTTTATCATTTACGCCACGTTGACTTTCCCAGGCGCATTAGGAATAATCTGCTAACCTACCTGACAAACCATTATACCTCATGAGACAGTCTCTCTCTCTCTCTCTCTCTCTCTCTCTCTCTCTCTCTCTCGATATATATATATATATATATATATATACATAAGGTCATGGGTAAAATAGTAGGGTAGATTAAGCTCTATTGCTTTGGTAAATTGACTGGTCTTGGAGAAAGAAAAAAATCTCTGAATTCAAAACCTAAGAAATATTGTTCAGGAGAATCTGTGAGACCATTCTTCTGTCATCAGCTTATTCAAAAATTGAGGCTGGTTCTACACAAGTCTTCATCACAACAAACAAATCACCTGTGTAGGTAGTCCAATAGTTCATATCTTTAACCAAACAGTTGGACCCTTATACATAGAGATGAACGGAAAAGTCCATCGTAAATATAAGCATAGTATTTTATCGCTCTCTCGATATATATATATATATATATATATATATATATATATATATATATATATATGTGTGTGTGTGTGTGTGTGTGTGTGTGTTGATAACTGTAGTTTTCAGTTTATGATCTCCCAGATATTTTGATGTATTAAGCCAGAGCTGTTTGAACCAGTATATTCATTATCATAATCGAACATTAAGAAAATTTGATAGTTACTTCGATTGATTTTATTCAATAAATTTAAAATTCAATAATATCTGTAATTTCTTTAAATAATATAAAACTTTGAATATGGTTAAAGTGTTCGCCCATGGCCTGGGAGACCTGGGCTCAATCCTAGGTCGAGTCATACCAAAGACTCAAAAAATGGTACTTTATGTCTTCTTGCTCATCATTATAAGGTACGGATCAAGTGTAAACTAGAGCAATCCAGGGAAAGGAGTTGCGCCCTCTCCTACACCTTGGTGTAGTAGCTATTGAAAAAGAAGCCTTCAGGTTACCCTCGACTACGGTCGCCAACTTTACTTACTTAATGATGTTTATCATATTAGAAGATGGAACACAATAAAAGTGGAAACACACGCACACACACACACACACACACACACACACACACACACACACTAAACAATCTTGGAATTAATCAAAAGGGAAAACGGGAAAAAGGGAATATATTAAAAATAAGATATGAAATTAAAGAAAACGTGAAGCAAAAAAATTGTCTCAAACTAAATTTTTATACAAATTCCGATTAAAACCCTGCATTGCATCAATGAACTGTGGACCAGCAATGGGCTAAATCGTTTCACTCTTGTTATACTAGGATAGCTTCGGCATTAAATAACCAATGGAGTTTGATATGCCATTGAATAAAATGAATAAAATAGCCACCTATCCGCAGTATAGTAGATAAGCATTATAACTTGTTAAAATTACGCCCCAACACCTCACTTAGCCAGCTTTGCCTCTACCCCAAGACATAATGGCTCTTTAGAGTCCTTAAGTTTGATGCCCCTGGTACAGGTACTTGGATAGTAAGGTTTTGTTAGGTTTCTTTTGTTTCATGGTATATAAATCTTCGTGGGTTATTTAAAGTCAAAGCCATACTTGCTGAAGCACTGCAGTGATACAATTTAACACGTCGCTTGTGCATTAATAAGAGTTCTAGTTTTATATATGAGGTTATCAGATTAAACTTTCTACATGAAAAATTGTACAAACTAATGTAAAATTTGTCCCACAACCTGTTCTTTAATGAGCACTTGTTGACTTTGCAGTAACATGATAAAATCATCATCATCATCATGTCATGCCACAGGCACGGATATCCCTGACCCTCTCTCGCCACTTCTCCCTATCGTCTCTGGCAGGTCCTCAGGGCTACATCTCGTATCCTCACATAGCTGCTGTGTGTATGTTCGAGCTGGTCGTCCTGCTTTTGTCTGGCCATATGTGGGAGTCCATAGGAGTACATCACTTATGAGCTCGTCCCTGCTTCTCCAGCATGTCTGGTCCGTCTGACTTGGATAGTTTTAGTGATGGGAGGTAGGTGGCCGTATAGTTGATGCCTTGTGGGGTGTTGCCGCCAGGACGTGTTCAATATTGCTCGCAACATTCTTAGGTAATTGCTGTCTAGCTTCTTCTCTAGCCGTTTAGTTAGCGTCCATGTAGTGAGCGTCCATACTGCAGTATCGAAACGACCGCTACCTAGAAGAAACTGCGTTTCATTTTATTGGTCAGGTCTGATTTCCATATGATCGATAGCCTATCGATAGCTGTCCATGTCTTCGTTAGCCGTGTGTCGATATCTTTTTCGGTTGATGAGACACTGCCTCCTAGGTATGTGAATTTGTCTACCAGTTTCAGAGAGGTTCTGTCTTGTGTGGATATGTCACCTATTTGATTAAAGCACATATATTCCGTTTTGTGTGCGTTGACATGGAGGCCAATGCCTGCGGCGGCTCGTTCCAAACTATGCAGTTGTGTTTCGGCTTGGTTGGGTGTATTTGTCAGTATCGCAATGTCATCGGTGTAGTCGGCGTCGGTAATTGTTTTTTGCTGGGTGCCTTCGGCTTCTTTTCTTTGTCAGCTCGAAGCCGTTCTTTCTGATTTTATCAATCGATGTTCTAAGCACGTAGTCTAGACAGATGATAAAGAGGTATAGGGCTAGCGTGTCCCCTCGTAGTGCTCCTGCTACAATGTCGAAGTATTAATTTTCAACACTCTTTCTCAACTCTGAATATAAAAATGAATAGCTATGCACAGTTCATAATTGTAATATTTCCTCGTCGGCTGGGACAGTAGAATACGCCGACTGGATCTCTGCAGAGGATTAGGAACCCCAACCGCGAGTTTCCTGGGCAAACCACTGTAACACTATACGTTTGAAAGATCCACAGATAGGGAATAACAATCCATCCGGAACTTCTTCTAACGGTTGGGGTGATTCGTTGGAACAAGTTGCTTGGGTGTTGATAACTCAAAGACAAGAAGAACTTTCCGTCAACAAGAAACAATCATTTACTAGAACGTACGGGTGTAACAGTAACATGTCCAATATTTTCATTGAAATTGTCGTTTTATTACGCAGATATACTGTTCAGACTGCGTACAGTAGTACGAGAGAGAGAGAGAGAGAGAGAGAGAGAGAGAGAGAGAGAGAATCTGTAAGGGTCTATGAATAGAGACACAAAGAGACACCTCACCGACACAACCGACGTCCAATTCCAACCGACCCCCAATCGACTGAACGCCAACTACTGATTGACTGTTTCAAAATTCTCTAATTTTCGTATATCTAAATTCAGGATATCGGTAGTGTGATGTCTTCTCAGTAAATTATTGCGTCATCTTATCTGTTTCACCACCGCGTTTTTCATATCTTCAATCAAAAGACATTAATCTATTTTGTTTACATTAGGTCTTCCTGTGTAGAAATGACAGGTCCCCTACCCTGGTCGTAGTGCATTCGCCTGAACTTTGCAATTTGACTTATATTTCCACTTAAAGATTTTAACTAAGTTTCCTACTAACTGAAAAACTTGCGGCCCGACCAAACTAGATCAGGAAATAATTAATACAATCAACCATGACCATGATTAGTTCATACCAGTGAACTGCATCTGATGGTGAGGTTTCAATCCTGGAGCTTTGGGAAATGTGGAGTATCCCTTCATTGCTATTAGTTACAGGTCAACTCTGACCCGGATTGGTAGTACTTGTTAGGGTCCCGACTATAAGTCAAAATAGAACCGTTCAATCATTTAAAAATGATAATAATTATTTGTTATTTGAAGCCATAAAGCTGTGAGCAAATTATTCATATTACATAGGAATACTTGACTAATAGAATTATTTTGGTTAAATAGCTATACATATCTGTATGCGAACAGATGAGCACAAAAAAAACAAAACGTTTTAATACAAAATTTTCCACGAACTATTCCCTCACAAATTATATATATATATATATATATAGGATTTGGTAAAAAAATATTCGACCAGGGTTAATATGCCATAAAATACCAAGAAACTGTAATATAATGGCCGAGGGATTTCGTTTTATACATCTTGCCTTTGGGTTTAGTTAGGCTGAGAACCTTTCGGCTCAGTGCATGGGTTAGTTTGGTGCAAACATGAGCGCAGGTTTTCACGCACGCGCGGAGAGGATGTGTCATTCAGGGATGTCAAAATAAAAATCCCAGATAAGAAATTTGACCAGGGAATGTCAATGATGTTATGCACCGGAAGCACGCGCGGAGGATTTTGAAAAAAGTCAGTTAGTTGAGTTCTGCCTCGAGAGAAGACGGTTGACTCTCGGGTGGCCTTGCGGCAGGTGTCGCACGTGTTGTGGGGGTGGGGGTGCAGATGGAAAAGTCAGCATAGAAAGATGGTATCTCTCTCCTTATGTCGAAATACCTTTAAACTCAAAGGTAATAGAAAGTTTCGTACCTGAACTAACAAGTCGTCAAGTGTTTTCGGGTTTAGGGATTCCAATGTTATATATGAACATTTTATGAACATATTTTTGTATGGATATGTTACAAAACCAATCATTGTTGCTATACTAGATTTTAATCTGATAAAAATCTAGAATTGTCGTATACAAGTCAACTCTAATTTTTTTTTGTATGATAGTAGTTAATGTGACCTTGTACAAATTTAATCAAACACACACACACACACACACACACACACACACACACACACACACACACACACACACACACACACACACACACATCTTTCTATCTTACTATCTCTAACTCTCTCTCTCTCTATATATATATATATATGTATATTTATTTATATGTATGCATATATAAGTTAAACCGACTCTGATGATCTCATAGTCGAGAAAATGTCTGTTATTAAGCACCGTTGGTTCTGCGCCTATACAATTTTTATTTGGATTTATATTTACAAATATAGAAAACTGCATTGTATATATATATATATATATATATATATATAACGAGAGAGAGACAGAGAGACAGAGAGGCAGAAAGGATGAATAAAAAAGACAAAAGAAAGGGCCAATCAGTATTACGCCACATTTCTGCGCATGCATGTATGTCGATTAGTATGAGTATTGTCAGCTAAAAGGGCATCAGGACAGGAACAATTTTTTGAGTTATTCATTCATTTTTATTTTTCTCAAAGAGTTTCGGGCTCAAGTCTGCTCCAGGAGAAACATTTTTGAGGTGAAAAATAATGTTTTTGTGAAATATCATTTTTTGTGACTAAAAATCTTTCTTAGAAAGTTTTTACAATTTTTTGAAAGTGCTAATGTGCTATATGAGAAGCGAGGAAAAACGAACAAGTGGCGCAGTACATCCATTCTTTAAATGAAAATTATATATATATATATATATATATATATATATATATATATATATATAGAGAGAGAGAGAGAGAGAGAGAGAGAGAGAGAGAGAGGAGGAGGAGGAGGAGACATTAAGAAAAGATTGCGTTATACAAATAAAATGTGACAACAGATACGATTCAATTACTTCACAACATGAATTACTAAACCTGCTGTGTCCAGGCCATTATTTCTTTTCGCAACTGAAAAGAAGAATTCAGAAACAAACAAAAAAAAAGTAGTGTGCAATGTATTTGATTGAACACTTGGGTACTGTGTTGCCTGTAGATTACCCGGTCAGCGACTGATATGCGGCCATGAAGCACAGGATGTCGACACGATATCTGATAGTGATGTAGCAATTGTCAATTAAATGCAAAAGGATGTAATTTCGTAATCTCGGATTTGATTGGTTAAGGTGTAGCCACAGTTTATTTGATTTATTCATTCATTTATTTATTTATTTTGTCAAATGGTAAAAAGACATGTTGTTGTTTTTGTTTTTGCATTGATGTTGAAAGTAAGAAAAAAGGGGTTTGATTATTCTCTAACTCACAAATGATAACTAGAAAGTCTTCTTTGAAAAGAGTTTGTTTTCTCTCATTCCCTCAGCGATGCTGATTTTCTATAAAAATGTTTACAAATTCCTGTACGTATTTCTGCTGTTATTCATTAATAGCCTATTTTGGTCTCTTTTAGCTGACAATACTAATACTAATCAACATACACGCATGCCCAGAAATGTGGCATATTACTGATTAGCCCTTTCTTTTCTCTTTTTTTTCGGTAAATTTGTCCACACCAGTTCACGAATGACATGTAACACACTTATGTCAAAAAATTTTAAAATATTTGAAAAAAAAAAAACCCAAAACAATGAAAACACGTGTGTCGTAGTTTCCAGAACGAACTAAAAATATGAACAGATCAAAGTTCCCAGCACTACACTGTGGCAGATAATTGACGAAACTAAAACATCAGCTCCAGAATTTTACAACGACGAAGAAGTTTTGTGCTGTAACGAATTTCAGAAGCGATACGCAAGAAAGCATACCCCCTCCAAAACAAAAAACAAAAGAAAACCCCACTAAAACGTATTCTACGGACACTGTACTCATAAAAAATTGATACTCACACGACATCTTTTGGAATTCGTTGCTCCTTACCAAAAATAATTTATAAAAAAGACAATGGCTGTTTTAGCTCTCCCTCCTGTTATTTGTTTTGATGCTTTACTCGTTTATTTATAATTAATTTCCGTAGTAACTTTTTCATCACAGTTTATCGGGAAACTCATCAGCCACATTATTGAGATACATTGTTTCGAGATTGTTACACATAATTCGTTACAACATTCACGTTACCCATGTAACAGACAAAACATTTATAGTTTGAGGAAGAATTCGACGAAAGTTGGCTGGTGCTTGGTTTATTTTTGGTTTGGCTGATTTGATCGCATATTAACCATTGTAGGTTATTTAATGCCAAATCCCCTTTATACATATATATTGAATGTATAGGATTTGGTTCGGTTGGGTTTTAGTGGTTATTTAATGCCAAATCCTCTTCATACATATAAATCAAATATATATGATTGGTCAACACATTTTTTGGTAACGTTTTGAATTAGCCTTGGCTCATTCTTTGGCTCACTATTAAATACTCCTAGTATTGGTATGTATCACTCAAAATTCAATTGAACATCAGTCATTTGTTTGCACACAGTTAAATGATCAAACAGTTCTTTTTCAAACAATTCAATTTAATATGTATAATTCATTTACAGTCAGTTTAAATGTCAAACAATTCTATGTGACCTATAGATAGGACCCTATCAGGTGCTTGTGCTTGAGGTGCTAAATTGATTACATAGGTAAATATGATTACTTTAGATGAATATGATTAGATCATAGACAGGATTATGATCAATTATCCTTACAAGCAACATCGTTGATATGATTATAAACACTCATCATTGAAATCATCATCATAGACGTGATTACACTCATCATTAATATCATCATGATAGACATGATTACACACATCATCATAATCCTCATCATAGAAATGATTACACTCATCATTAAAATCATCATCATAGACATGATTACACACACCACTGAAATCATCGTCATAGACATGATTACTCACATCATTGAAATCATCATCATAGACATGATTACACATATCATTAAAATCATCACCATTGACGTGATTATACTCATCATTAAAATCATCATCATCAACATCATTAAACACATTATTAAAATCCTCATCATAGACATGATTACACTCATCATTTAAACCATCATCATAGACGTGATTACACTCATCATTAAAATCATCATCATAGACATGATTATAGATATTCATCATTACAGTCATCATCGTAGACATGAGTACAAGAAAATTAAAAAAAAACCTTATTCATGAAATATCATTTTCATCAAGGCGTACTGACAGCACGCATTCCCATGACTTACTCTCGCCATCCATTCCTATCGGCCATATCTCTCTTGGTAAGTCTTCTAGACAGCACCTGGTGTCCTCAAACATCTGATGAATACAACTTTCCTCTGGTCGTAAAAGTCAGACCAGTGGTCACATAAAAATTACACATACTACATTGCCAAAGTTATAACTTATTTTTCGACTGGTCGCAAAAACGGACGAGAAGTGGTTTTTAAGTTATTTAGCAAATTGTAGCTCATATAATTCTCAATTATTTGTATTGAATAGCTACTTGAAACTATAATTATTTAATAAGAATTATTGTTCGTTACTTGAAACCATACAGCTATGCAAACAAATGACTTATTCGATAGAAATAATGAAGAACTAAGTTGTGTGGAGTACTACTTCATTGTTATTACTTCGAAATTTACTCTGACCCGAAGTGGTCGTACTTGTTTGGAACCCATCTGTGAGTCAAATAAATATGTTTTAAAATATTTTGTATTCGATAAAATCTAAAGAAACAACTACACAAAAAGTATAAAATTGAACGTACAATGATTGTGATTCCCTAACCTCTTGGTATAAAATAATCCGATACGAGTGGATATACCTCTAGGATCCATTATGAATAACCCTATGGACAAGAACAAATATATCACACACCCTTTTTCAATTTTTTTCAATTATTGATTAATAGATAAATAAAACTACCAGGATCATTTATACTTAAGAAATTCAAGCGTTTATTTGGTTTTAATTTATTTTTCCTGAGAGTAATTCCATTCCAGTATGATAGAATCACTCCAAGAATGGAATCTGGCACTCTTTCCCTGCAGGAAACGCTCATCTCCAACGAATCCTATTTGATGCTCCCCTTAACAAAAAAAAAAAAAGAAAAAAAAGAGAAGAGATGAGTGGGTTGGACTTTAAATGGTCACGTGTGGTAGTTTCAAGCACGCATGTGCATGTGGGCAATGTTTGATTGGGTCGGTTTTTACCATGCTCAGAAAATATGGTTTCCTTTTGACCTTAGGCCAGCCTAGCGTGCAAACACGTCATCTGTTAAGAAAAAAAAAGTGCGTGTTTGTGGAAAGGGGTGAAGGGATGAAACACGGATTTGTTGGAACGATGGAGACTGGATGAGTCGGCAGTTGAGGATTAAGACGCCTTGTCTCTTTATGTGACCAAACTGGTCAAGTAAACCCATATAAATAATTATAATGACCATTGTGGTGGCAGGAGCCGCAATAAGAACAGCAGTAGAAACAACAACAACAACAACAACAATAATAATAATAATAGTAATAATAATAATAATAATTATAGAAATCTATCGTAAGAGCTTTTACAAATTTCTATTGAGATCGAATGTTAAGAATACACGTTCGATTCGTCAGAGGCGCGTGGCGTAATGGTTATCGTCCTAGGAAATAGACATGTCAACCTGAGTTTAAATACTTGACGAAGCTGTTTGCGTCTCTCTTCCCTTTAATTCCCTTGTGAAAGGCATTAATCCATCTGTAATCCCCCAAATAAATAGTTGGGTAGACTGAGTTCCTTAGACTTGGTACTGCTACAGGTCGGATCACTGGTCCAGTTACCTGGTTTGGTGGTAGAGGCGTCACTCCTATAACGTGTCTTGTGCTGCGGCCATCCCTCTCTATGTCTACAATTGTTTTTTTTTTTTATCGAAAGTATTCCTTTTCCTAGACCGGCAGCCATATTAAGCTTATTGAGCCCAGTCTAAGAGAAGAAAAAATGACTTTACTTTGGGTATCTATAGTATTTTAGAATAGAAAACTTGTAAATAGCTCTGAATGCGCATGCCCTATCAGAAAAGGATTGCATTTTTCTAAATTTAACTTACACCTGAGAAGAACGGAAGAATGCAGCTATCAAAATGTGATGAAATTATAAGATATTAGCTTGAATGAAACAATATAAAAATGTTGAGAATTTACAAAATAAGTTATTCTTTTTCCACTTTGTCCTTCCTTTTATATCATCCTCCTTTACACTTTGCAGCATGAATGACCGACCCATTGGCATAATGGTTTGAGTGTTCGTCGATGGTCTGGGAGTCCGGGGTTCAATCCCAGGTCGAGTCATACCAAAGAATCAAAAATGGTACTTGATGCCTCCTTGCTTAACACTCAGCATTATAAGGCATGGATCAAAGGGTAAGTGGAGCAATCCAGGGAAAGGAGTTGTGCCCTCTCCTACACCTCGGTGTAGTAGCTGTTGCAATAGGAGCCTTTAGGTCGCCCTCGACTACGGTCAGCCAACTTAATTTATATATATATATATATATATATATATATATATATATATATATATATGAGATTCCTTCATAGGTAAATTACACATAACCACTGTCTAATATCAGGAATAATCTGACCTTCGGGTTATTGGACCTTGTATCAAGTCGTGTCTGGTGGGAGACAGAGACAAATAACTGTCCAATTTCAGGAGAGTTTCTGTTGCTTTCTGCTTTCATATTAAAGATGGAACAGAAGCAAATTAAAACAGTTTAAAATGGATGCGTTCAAAATGTGATGTAAAGCCATGAAAACTGCTTACAGTATAAGAATTCAGCAATGTGACAGTAAATGAATGCACAAATTCCAAAACTTTAATAATGAAGAAAAACGCTTTGAATGACGAGGAGAGTCAAAGATGATAACAGCAACTTGAAGTTGACCAATACAAAATCACAAAAAAAGTTATAAAAAAAAATAAGTAAGTAAATAAAGGAAAAATAAAAAAAATTAAATATTGTTTGAGATTTGCACCAAATTCGGAAATTAAAAATGAACTCGACAAACGTATTCGGCAATATATTTTTAACCCTAAACCGTGAAGGTATTGCTATTCCGATACTTTCCCAATGCGTGGAGACGCTGTAGAATTTTAGGCATTCGGGTTCATGGAGTTAAAGACTGCCATCATAAAGTTTGTCTGGCATTTCTTTTGCATAACTAAACCAGTGTATTTCTCGAGTGTATTCTAACAAGTGACGAAAAAAAAAAAAAAAAGGCTGGTATATTTGTTTTATTTGCTTAATAGCATATCACCTCCTTATTCGATAACTTCCCTTTGGGACTTTGTGATTAAACAGATCACCAAATCGTGGCTAGAAGACGAAACGTGTAATCAAAGAATACAGCTGAATACCTTTGGGAAATATATATCACCCAGCAAGTGGTTAAGTAGTATCATTGCTGTTCTTCTACAAGGACGCCTTTGGCATTAAATAATCCACGAAAGTTGATATGCTATTAAACAAAGAAACCATACCTTGTGGATTTTGCTACTGAGTGAAAATGAAAAAAGAGACAAATACTTTGATCTAGCCAGAGAGCTGAAAAAGCTGAAGGTGATAGTGAAACCAATTGTACTTGGTGCGCTTGGAACGGTCGCTAAAGGCTTGGAAAGGAGACTGAAGGAATGGGAAATCAATTGAAGAATCAAGACAATATAGATAACAGCATTAAAATCCGTTTGAATTCTCAGAAGAGAGAGAAAGAGAGAGAGAGAGAGAGAGAGAGAGAGAGAGAGAGAGAGAAAGTGAGAGCTGAGGAGACTACTTCTTACTTAGACCTCAGTGAAAAACCAGCCAACTGGCGTGAAATCATAGAATGTTAATAAAAGCACAAAATACTGCCATAAGGACTACACAAAAACACGAAAGTAAAAGTCCGCTCCCCGGATGGAGACACAGACTCCTTCGACATTGTAGCAGGTGTGCTGCAATGATATACATTCTCCCCATACTTGTTTATTATCTGCCCAGATTACGTGCTTAGAACGTCCATAGATTTAATGAAAGAAATCGGTTTCAAGCGGGTAAAGGAAAGAAGCAGAAGATACTCCGCACAAATTATTACGGACGCCGACTACACCAGTGACATAGCACTTCTTGCAAATTCACCAGCCCAAGCCGAATCCCTACAACAAAGTCTGGAGTGAGCGGTAGATGGTATAGGCCTCCATGTCAACGCAGACAAAACAGAATACATGTGCTTTAATCTGTAGGGAACGAATAAATAAATAAAAAAATTGAATTAAAAATAAATAAATATATAAAAAGAAAACTATTAAATTTGAAGAAACTCCCTGAGTTCTCTAACGGAAAAGGAGATGACGCATGCGTAAAAGAAAAAAAGGATTTTCCTCTTGAAAAGGGAGACAATATTATCTTTTTTTCGGGCAGTGTCCGTCGAACCAATAACACCATTTTTGCTGTCTGGTATTTTGGGCACCACGCTACGTCTTGAGACGTAGCGTTGGTTAGTCCCTTCACTCAATAAATAAAGGAAAGTATGGAAGAAATGTTTTCGTCTCTTATCTTTTTTCTATCTTTTCTTTTTGTATATTTCTTTTGAGACTTTCTTTGGGCAAGGCATTGCGCCGGCCAGTCAACGTGGGGTGAAACAGTGTAACCAAAATATGGAGTCAGATATCTTACGGCAACACAGCCTTGCCCTTAGCTCCTGACCTTCAAAAATCTTCAAATCCCACAAATCAAAGAGGCGACATCTCCACAATAAAGGGTGGTCCTCTAAAGCTAGTGGACAAGTTTCCAGCGTCTCATCAACCGAGAGGGATATCAACACACGACTAGCAAAGGCATGGACGGCTATTGATAGGTTATCGGTCATATGGAAGTCAGACCTGACATATGAAATAAAATGTGGTTTTTTACTAGTGGTCGTGTCGATACTGCTTTATGGATGCATCACATGGACACTAAATAAACGTATGGAGAAAAAGCTTGACGGCAATTACACAAGAATGCTGCGAGTAATATCGAACAAGTCCTGGAGGCAGTACAGCACAAAACAGCAGCTGTATGGCCACCTACCTATCCAAGTTAGACGAACCAGACATGCGGGACATTGCTGGAGAAGTAAGGGCGAACTCATAAGTGATGTACTCCTGTGGACCCTTTCACATGGACGGGGAAAGGTAGGACGACCAGCTATCACCTATCTACAACAGCTCTGTACTGATAGAGGATGTAGCCTGGAAAACCTGCCGGGAACGATGGACAATTGAGATAAGTGGCGAGAGAGGGTCAGGGAAATCCATGCTAGCAGCGCGACATAATGATGATATGAAAACAAATATCGATAAGATATAGGAAAAGAGCAATAAGTGTAGGCTATGTAGGGATAAAGGTTTGGTTTGGTTTGCTTTCGTTTGATTTTATGGCATTTCGAACATTGTTGGTTATTTAATGTCAAATCCTGTATATACATATATATTAGATATATGATTTGTAAATAATTGAGTGTACAGTTCCCACACTGAAATCAAACAGTGCACTTATTGTCTATATAGACACACGACGGTTTTTATCCTTGAAATTCTTTATTTGGCCAATCAATTCTGTTGTCCTGATGTCCTTACTCCTCCAACACCTCTCATCATCCCTCACAGACTCCTTGCCTTTCTTGAATTTCTTATGCCACACAAAAACTGATGCTCGATTGATGCAAGATGCTCCAAAATCAGTCTGAAGCATACGTCTATGTGGCATTTTTTCCAAGTTTAAAACAGAAATTTATTGCATATCGTTCTTCTAAAGTGTACTCACGTCCAGATTGCATTTTTGAAATTCACCAGCTGTGACAATCAGGGTGTATTCCAATTGCTGCTGTAGCTGTTGATTGGAACCTGAAATCATAAAAATTGGTCAGTCAACTTATAAGATATACAGCAATAACATACTGAATTTTCAAGAGTCTACGACAATATTAAATACCTGTACAAAAAAGTTTGGAAATTTATTGACTAACAATTTATAACTAACAATTCAATGAACCATCGGTCATTTGTTTACACACAGTTAAATGATCAAAAAATTCAATTTTAAACAATTCAATTTAGCATAAGTCATTTGTTTGTACACAATTTAAATGTCAAACACTTCTATTTGACCCATTGATAGGACCCTTTCACGTGCTACCACTCCGGACCAGATTTGACCAGGGAGCAATGGCAATGAAGGCGTACTTTACATTCTCCCAAATCTCCTAAGCTAGAGTGTCGCCATCAAATTGTGTAGTGTCATATCCAGAACAGTCATTAGAGGCTAGGTCTTATCTCTCTGCTGAGATCCAGTTGGTGTATTCTATAGCCCCAACTGAAAAGGCCCTCAGACCGGACAAGGCAGAAATAAAATTCCACTAGTTGATCAACATATCCCCCACTTCAGTGTATAGAGAAAGGTAGTGAGATTTGACTCCTGATTCATATGATTGAAAAGACAAAAACTATGAAGCTCAGACAATGTGTTGCATAGTTCAGCCGAGGGGGTCTACTTGGCGTAACGATCACCGTCCAAGGAAATGCAATCGGGCATCCAAGTTCAAATTCTGAACGAGATTGTTGCGTTTCAGTCCACAAATATGCCGTTGCAAAAGGCATGAATACTGTTCTTCCTCCAGCTGTGGATAAATACGAGTGGAGACCAGATTCTTTAGTCTTCGACAGTCAACTACTCTAGAAGAAGGAAAACTAAAAAATTCACTCAGTTTTTAGTTAAATAGTATCACTGCTGTTCAACAAGAATGGATTTGCCATTGAATAACACCCGAAGTTTGATATGCTCAGTGGAGGTGCCCGTGATGTAATGGTTATCATCGTAGGAAATGGACACGGCGACACAAGTTCAAATCCTGGACGAGACTGATTGCCTTTCACATAGCACTAATACTCTTGGGAAAGGTATGAATCCAATTATCCTCCCCCCAGCTATGGGTAAAAAGTAGGGCAGACTGTGTTCTTCAGCCTTGGTGAGACAAATAGTTTAGGAGAAGGAAAACTGTGAATTCAAATTTGTTAAACTCCGCTTAAAAATTGACTTTGTGTCATATCCTGCCCGAGTGGAGGTGTTAGTAAATATGGATATGCCATTAAAAAACTTCAAACTAGTTACACTCTGTATATTTTATTTTTCCTTTCACAATAGTTGCCCTTTGATAAAAAAAAACATGTATCACATCCTTGGTATATAGTTAAATACTTCACGCTGCAAATACAGATTATATGGAGATAGAAACGTCAACTTTATTAGATGTGGAGGGATGCTGATCCACAGGGAACTGTGCAAAAGAATGGGATTTAACCATAAAACCAATGGTATAACTTTATTTCTATAATTTATTAAAAGTGGAACTTTGATTAGTGTAATAAAGACTGCCATTTCAAAAGCCAAGTTTTCTCTTTCTTTCTCAAGATAATAAATCTCTGAAAGTATGACATAATGTTCATGGAGAAATCCTGAAGAACCTCAGGCAGGAGGCAGGCGAGAGAAGTTGGTCGCGAAAATTTATCTACCCTCTGGAAATAATTGTAATAAAAGGAAAAACGTCTTCCACGTCTAAAAAGCCAAGAAAAGGTGGACATTTCCAGTTAAAACAAGCGTAGGCACTTGAAGAAACTAATGGATCGTAATATATGACAATTATATATCGTAGTGAATTGAAGTTAGGGATAAAGACAGGATAACGATGTAAGGACAATGGTAAACATGTGACGCATTTCAGTATCTGATGGAGTAAATGAAAGAAAAGAGAGAAAGATAGATTGAGAGAAGACTTGAATGTAAATGTGTACGCAATAAAGAAGAAGAAGAAGAAGAAGAAGAAGAAGAAGAAGAAGAAGAAGAAGAAGAAGAAGTTGTAGTCGTAGTTGTCGTTGCATATTAAGGTGATGCGAAGAGAAAGAGGAAAAGAGATCGTAGCAAGCGTAATAGAAAAAGAAGAAGAAGAAGAAGAAGAAGAAGAAGAAGAAGAAGAGGAGGAAGAAGTTGTTGTCGTAGTAGTTGTTGCATATTAAGATGAAGCGAAGAGAAAGAGGAAAAGAGATCGTAGCTAGAAGAAGAAGAAGAAGAAGAAGAAGAAGAAGAAGAAGTTGTAGTCGTAGTAGTTGTTGCATATTAAGATAAAGCGAAGAGAAAGAGGAAAAGAGATCGTAGCTAGAAGAAGAAGAAGAAGAAGAAGAAGAAGAAGAAGAAGAAGAAGAAGAAATATTGCCGCGGTAAGTTTATTGCATCAAAAGTTTATTTTGTTGCTTGCCTGCTTTTGTGTTTTATGCTCTATCAACCCTTGTAGGTTATTTAATGCCGAATCCTGTTTATATATATATATATATATATATATATATATATAATTTGTTTAAGAATAATTTGAAGGTAGCACAATTCTTAAACAAGCCAGAACTCATTTATTTGAAGTATTTCTATTTCGTATTTCTATTTAACACTAAGAATTCTACATAAAATTATTCATTTCCCGTATTGCTATGTAATTCAAATAATTCAATTTAACATCAGTCTTTTGTTTGCTCACAGTTAAATGGTTTCTTCGCCGGGAGACCGGGGTTCTATCCTAGGTCGAGTCATACCAACGACTCAAAAATGGTACTTGATACCGTCTTGCTTTACTCTATTCAAGGGTAAATGGTGCAATCTAAGGAAAGGAGTGGCCCTCTCCTACACCTGGGGGCAGTAGCTATTAAAAAGAGAGTCTTCAGGTCACCTTCGACTACGGTTGGCCAACTTACTTATATGATAAATAGATAGGACCCTAACAGATATCACAACTCGGGCTAAGTGTGGACCTGGGAGAAATGGCAATGAAGAAGTACTCCACATTCCCCAAAACTCCAGGATTGGATTCTCATCATCATATGTCGTTTAGTGTTATATTTGGGATACTCGTTGTGTGTGTGTTTATTGGGGGTCTGAGATGCAATCGGTGTATTCTACAACATCAGCAGACTAGGATGAATAGTAATAGAATAATATAAGACTGTTTGTAGATGTGCAAATGCTTTTTTTTAATTGAGATTATGCTAATAATTGTGATATATATGCAAGTGTTTGCAGATAACCTCATATAAAGCAATATCATTTTGAGCACACACTTATCTCTCTCTTTCTCTCTCTCTCTCTCTCTCTCTCTATATATATATATATATATATATATATATATATATAAGTTAAAAGTTAAAATCCAGGCCGAAGCAGTTTGTATTTCACATAGCTTTTGGAAAGGTATGAATCCAAGTGTTCTACCTCCAGCTATGGGTAACTATTAGGACAGATTGAGCTCTTTAACCTTGGTATTGCGAACGTTGTAGGGAAAAAACCCCTCTGAATTCCAACCTGTTAAACTCGGCTTAAAATTTAACCTTGTGTCTCATTCTGCTTCTTCGGTGCAGTTGGATAAATACACACCCACCACCCACTGACACACACACACACACATTATATATATATATATATATATATATATATGTATGTATATTAAGATTACAGTATAGAAAAAATGAAAAAAATCTATATTTTCGAAGCAAGACAATCACACACACACACACACACACACACATATATATATATATATATATACTTGGTATAAGAGTGATTGTCATAGAGCGATGTTTTGCACTGTAACTTCACTAGAGTGATTTCAATATTTTAAGACCTCAGCTGTTGTGGTCCTGTGCCAAACTTAGTTACGTTTTAAAGAACTAAGTATATATAATAAAAGACCTGATAAATATATAGCTTAACACGATGACCCAGTTTTGTTTCTTTGTTTAATTTTATACCAACCTTCGTGAGTTATTTAAAACCAAATCTATCCATGTAGAAGAACAGTGGTGGTGTTATTTAACCATTATCTGGGAGATAAAGATTTTCAAAACTTTCCTAAGGGTATTAATCCAAAAGTGAACGTAATAGCCCGACTGGAGATCGAACACGCTTACTACAATGTCACAATCTAGCACGTTAGCCACTACGTCACTTGTTCAGTCGGCAGGGGCGGTAGAATACACCGACTTCTTCTCCGAAGAGGGGTAAGACCCCCTAACAAGTGTCCTGGATATGACTCTAAAAAATCTGATGGTGAGGTTCCAGGTTCACTCTCGCCCAAATTAGTAGCACCTGATAGGGATGAAGAATCTCTAGTAATTCTTGAACCTTGAGGAATGCAGTGTACCCCTTTATTGTCATCGTTCTCAGGTCCACTTTGGCCCAGAGTGGTAGCACCTGATAGAGTCCGATCTATAGGTCCAATAGAACTAAACTAAATACTTATGAAAAACTGATTCTTTTGAAACAGACGTTTTGACATTTAAGCTGCGTACTTATGCTGAATTGAATTGTTTTAAATAGAACTGTTTTTACATTTAACTGCGTGTGAATAAACGATTGATGTTTGATTGAATTGTTAGTGATACATAGAAATACTTGGAAACCTTTAACTTTGTCGACTTAACTGAATAGTTTTAAATTAAATTAAATCAAATTAAATTAAATTAAGCTATTTTTGACATTCAAACTGCATACTTATGCTAAACTGAATTGTTTGAAAGAGAACTGTTTATATGTGTAAAAATGAGTTTGCCATTAAATAACCTACAATGGTTGATATGTCATAAAGCCCAACCAAATCAAATCATATATATTTAATTTATATGTATAAATAAGATTTTGCATTGAATAATCTACAAGGGTTGAGATGCAATAAAACCAAACCAAATCAAACTCCGCCAAAACCAGGATGTGACAAAAGGTCAATTGTAAGTGAAGTTCATTTGGTTTCAATTGATTGCCAAAAAAACAAAAACAAAAAAAAAACGAGTCTACTCTACTATTTTATCCATAACTTCGGCTGTTAGAAATCAATAATGTCAAGTGTTCTTGACTGAAGAGAGAGTCTAACTAAAATTCCCCATATGTCATTCGCCCAATCCACAGCGATTAGAATTTAGCATAAATCATTTGTTTGCACACAGTTTGCAAACAGTTCTATTTGATCCGTAGAAAGAAACCTATCAGGTGTTACCACTCCGGGTCAGAGTGGACCTGGGACCAGTGGCAATGAAGAGGTACCCTGCATTCTCCAAAGCACCAGCATTACCTGAAGCTCACCATCAGTGTGTTTGATGCCAGATCCTATCTATACAAATCAAATATGTATGATGTGTAAACACATTTTGTTGGTAACGTTTTTAGACGAGCCTCACCTCATTCTTTTGCAAACAGTTAAAAGATCCAAGTATTGCTATGTATCACTAATAATTCAATTAAACATCAGTTATTTGTTTACACACAGTTAAATGATCAAACAGTTCTATTCAATCCAATTCAATTTAGCATAAGTCAACAAAGTGAAATGGTTCCAATTATTGCTATGTATCACTAATAATTCAATTTAACATCAGTCATTTGTTTACACACAGTTAAATGATCAAACAGTTCTATTCAATCCAATTCAATTTAGCATAAGTCAACAAAGTGAAATGGTTCCAATTATTGCTATGTATCACTAATAATTCAATTTAACATCAGTCATTTGTTTACACACAATCGAATAATCAAACAGTTCTATTTCTAACAATTTAATTTTTCATCAGTCAACCAAGTTAAGTTGTTCCAGGTCGAGTCTTACCAAAGACTCAAAAAATGGCATTGATGCCTCCTTGCTTAACACGCAGCACTATAAGTTACGTATTAAGGATAAAGTGGAGATATCTAGAGAATCCGCAGTGTAGTAGATATTGTAAAGGGAGCCTTCGGGTCACCCTCGACTACGGTCACCAATTTTACTTATTTTCTTACAATTCAATTAACCATTAACTGCTGAATAATTAAACAGTTCTTTTTCTAACCATTCAATATAGCATTAGGTATTTGTTTGCATTCAATTTAAATATCAAACTGTTCTATTTGACCCATATGTGCTACCACTCCGGGACAGAGAGGACTTGGAAGCAGTAGCATTGAGGAGGTACCCCGTATTATCCAAAGCTCTAGCATAACTAGATCCTCACCATTATTGTGTTTTATGTAATATCCAGGACACTCATTGGGAGAGGTGTCTTACCCCTCGGCAGAAATTTAGTCTACGTATTTTATAGTTCCAGGCGACTGGGCTGTTTGATGATGTAATCAGGTAGATATAAACAATTTTCTGGATTTTCTGGATTTCTGGACAAACTAAGAGGATAATCCAGCTCAAACAAAATTAAGTTCTAAATCAGCAAATTTTGGCACACTATAATGATTTTCTCTACCATATGAACATTTATTTTGTTTGTGAAGTAAATGAATAAAGCTTAAAAATGTTAAGGAATAGAGGTTGTGAAGAACAGTTGAAATATTACATGCATTCATATATATGTAAATATGAATGCATGTAATATTTCAACTATACACACACACACACACACACACACACACACACACATATATATATATATATATATATATATATATATATATATATATATATATATATATCCAACTCCTCTGCACCAGCAAGATGTGACCAAAGGTCAATCTGAAGTTGAATTTAACTGGTTGGAATTCATTTTTCCTTCTCGACGACATGTCTTTATAACAAAGTTAAAGAGCCCAATCTGCGCTACTAATCATCTGTAGCTGAGAGAATAGTTGAATTTATACCTTTCTGATAAATATTAGTGCTATTCAAACAGCCTCGTCCAGGATTTTAAACCCGAGTCGCAATGTCCATTTCCTATGACTGTAACTATTGCACCGTTTCCGCTATTTTGATCTATTTAGTGTTAGAAAATATATAAGTATATGTTTTGCTTCTTTATTTCCTTTTATCTTAAGATTTTGTTCTGGTGGGTAGTGAGTTCGCCAATGGCGTGGGAGACCGGAGTTTAATCCCAGGTCAAGTCATACCAAAGACTCAAAAAATGGAATTGATACCTCATTGCTTAGCACTCAGCATTATGAAGTATGTATCAAGCGTAAAGTGGAGCAATCAAAATAAGGGAGGGGCACCTTCTTCTACACTTCGATGTAGTAGCTAAGGAAAAACGGAGCCTTCAGGTCATCCTTGACTACGGTCGCCTACTTTACCTTACCACTGGCCCATTATTCCAGAGGGTATAGTGTTCGCCAAAGGCTTTGGAGACCGAGGTCAATCTCAGGTCAAATCTTACCTGAGACTCAAAAAATGGTTAACACTCAGCATCAAAAGGTACCTATCAAGGATAAAGTGGAGTAATCCAAGGAATGGAGTGGCGTCCTCCATCTCAGTGTAGTCGATAATGAAAAAGGACCCTTCGGGTTGCTCTCGAGGACAGTCACCAACTATAATAATTTATTAAGTTTCGGGGCATCCAATGAGAATTGAACTCACTCGTAATAGTTTGGTAGGATCTGGTCTCTAACCATTACACCACACAAAGCACTTTAAATGTATAAAGCACAGCATTGGTGCAATACTGAAATTATGGAGTACCTTGTGAATATCGAACTCATTACTCAGCAGAAATTGGTGTACGAATTTGAATCTGTTTGCTTTATAAATTCTATTAGTAATATAAATGGTTCTATAAGCTGGGTATAAATAAGTAAATGGATAAATAAATGAACAAAAAAAAAAGAAACAAAGAAAGATCTGATAGGAACAGATAAAAATGAGAGATAGATAGATAGATAGATAGATAGATAGAGAGAGAGAGAGAGAGAGAGAGAGGAAAAGCGGGTGGAAGAAAGAAAGAAAAATAAAATTTGATAATGTTTATTGAAGAACGTATGATGTGAAAGACTCGATATAAGAAAGGAAGAAAAATTTTAAAGAAAGAAATGAAAAGAAAAGAAAGACCATAAAAAAAGGAAAGAAAGAAAAAGGTAAGAAAAAATAAGAATTAGGACGAAAGATAAAAAAGGAAAGAAAAAAGGAAAGACAGAGTAAAGAGAAATTGAAAGAAAGAAAGAAAGAAAAAAAGAAGGGAGGAAGTAAAAGTAAAAATAAGAGAAAAGGTAAAGTGCAGAAGGTAAGAAAAAGAAGGACAGAAAAAGTTAAATAAAAAGAAAAAAGAAAAGAAAAGAAAAAAGTAAATAACAGAAGGAAAGAAAAATGATGAAGAATAAAAAGAAAACAAAAGAAAGAAAAAAAAACAAGGGAAGAAGAAAATCCGAAAAGAGCAGAAGAAAAAGGCGGAAAGACAGAAAAATGAAAAATAAAAATGAAAGAATAAATAAATGAATAAATAAATAATAATAAAGAAAAAAGAAAAAAAGAAAGGAAAAACTGATAGAAATGAAAAAGATACATTTAAATGATAAAAAGATTAAGTAAAAGAAAAAAAAGAAGGAAATAAAAGAAAAAAAAAGTGAGAAAAAAAGAAACTCTCAGAAAGTAGAAAATGAACAAGAGAGAGAGAGAGAGAGAGAGAGGAAAGAGAGAGAGAGAGAGAAAAGGAATAAAGAAAGAGTGAAAGAGAGCTGTGAGAGAGAGAGTGTGTATGAGAGAGAGAGAGAGAGAGTGTGTGTGTGAGCGAGATTGTGTGTGCGTGAGAGAGAATGTGTGAATGTATGAGAGAGAGAGAGAGAGAGAGAGAGAGTGTGTGTGTGTGTGTGTGTGAGAGAGAGAGAGAGAGATTGTGTGTGCGTGCGAGAGAATGTGTGGATGTATGAGAGAGAGAGAGAGAGAGAAAGAGAGAGTGAGAGAGAAATGATCCCGAAAGAAGAAAAGCTCTTAAAGTCCACTCTCTAGTTCTTTTAACAAACTTTATCCCTTGTCCTCCCTCTGTCCAACTGACACCCCCATGATTTATATCCGAAGAAATTGGATCATTTTCTGTTCCCTAACAGCAACTGTCTTTTTTTTTCTTTTTTTCTCTGCCCCCTCTTGACGCCTCTCCCCAGCAAATTACTTTCCCCCCCTCCCTGCTTGCTTTCGATTTGCCCCCACCATCCCTAACAGCTTTACATCTAGATCTATCCTTGCGAGCCGTTTGTTACATTGAGTCTGTTCCTTTCTTTGCCTGGAACAATGTCGGCTTCGTTAGCCGTGGCGAAGTTGAATGTCCGATGCGCAGAAGAGGGACGCCTGTCGTTAACAATGCCCGCTGCATTCTATATGACAGAAAAGAGCGGGGGAAAAAAACGAGAGCGCAGAGGGTAGGTGACGGGTTGGCGTTAACTGTAGTTTTGGTGTTGGGAGTAATGATAATTACAAAGGGGGTGGGGACGAGTAGAGGAGGGTGAAGTGTTGTGATAATGATAAAGGGACAAGCATAGTGATGGTGTAAGATAGTCGATCGAATCAAGGTTTATGGAAAGATATGGATAGGATATAGTTGCTGGCTTGGAACATAAAACAAGAAGGAAGGAAGGAAGGAAAGAAGTTGCTGAGCAGTGGTCACTCTATTGTGATGATGATGATGATGATGGAAGATGGTAGTGGTTTGTTGTGAGGGGGGGTGAGAGCAGTAGTGTTTGGTGCGTGGTCGTGGTGTGTGGTAATGATGATGTTATTGTAGATGATAATGATGATGGCTTGCAGCTTTCAAATATTTCAACTGGCGGCCCCTTGAAAACATGCATTTGAATGCATGCGTGCACTCTTGCAAGGCGATAAGTGTGAGTGTGGGAGGGGCGCTAAAATATGAAATAAAAATGAAATAATGACCAAATTTTATGATCCTTTTCTTATCTCGTCTCAGCAAATCAATCCCGACCTCAGAGCCTACTCGGTAAACAACGTTGATGCATTCACATGATATTACGCTAGCATTGATGAACCCGTATTTTCTGTGATATAATTGAATCAAATAGAAATATTTGCATACTTCAGCTCTTGTGTTGGAGTTCCCGTCGTGTAGTGGCTAACGTGCTCGACTGTGACATCGTAGTAAGCGATTTCGAACTCCAGTCGAGCTATGACGTTCACTTTCGGACTAATTCACTTGGAAAAGATATGAACTCTCTTATTCCCTCCAGCTATAGTTTAAATAGTACCACTATTACCCTTTTCCAGGGATGAATGTGGCATTAGTTAACCCACGAAGGTCGATATGCCATTTAAAGTTGGGCAGTTTGACAATTTATGTTTCGATATCGGTTTATTTTTCCCCTTAATACCGCAGTTTTCGATTCAGTTTGTGTTGATAGCATTTCCAGTCGATAAGTAATTTCATTTGAGATTGACAAATTTGCAACTTAGTCCATTCAACACGCAATTTCTCGTGTATTTCTAGTCCAATCTTCAAAATATTTATATGGCTGGCAAAAAAATTAAAAAAGTCTTTCTAAATAAAATAAAATCTAGCAATCAAGCGAAACTGCAACAATTTAAAAAAAAAAATTACTCGCTATTTTTTGTTAACTTTTACCATAAAAAATACTAATTTTCTTGAAAACTGAAACAAATAAATTTCAGACATTATGTCGTATTTCCTATTTTTTCCTATTTTAAAACATTCTATTTGAAAGATTTCCAAGTGTCGTATCTGTCGTATTTCCTTTTCTTTTTCTTCATTCTTTCGTAAACAAAGAGATTTCCCATTTATTTCCTAAAACTAGTCAATTAAATGTTTTATCATATTTTTGTTAAATATTTTCCTTTTACAATGGTATAAATGTAAATAAATTTTAATTTCATTAAAATCTAAAAGTCTTTTTCAAGTGTTTCTTTGGATGTAATCACTCACCAGTAAGAGCAGCAAACCGAACGATTTTGGTTTCATAAAAAATTTCGATGCGGTGTCACGGTGTGAAGATGGTGCGAGAAAAAAAAAGACAGTTTTTCGTTTAAACCACCAATCTCTCATGCAATTAAACAAAGAACCAAACCAACCAACCTACACTTGTAGAATATAACGATTATCGAGTCAAGATCACAAACCAGCAATAATGAGTACTCCACACTTTTAACCTTGTGCCAAACTAAGTTATCTTTGTAAATAGGTTCTATATTTGTATTCAAACATATTCGTATTTTAAAGACAGATATAACAAAATAAAATTTTGTTTTAAGAGTTTTTCAGATTAATACTCGGGATTTGGTTTACTATAAAAATCACTCAGAATAAATGATTCTTCCTGGTAGTCTTGTTAAAATTGGGGCCCAGTCGGCTGGGGTTGTAGAATACACCGACTGCTTCTCAGCAGAGGGGTAAGGCCCCCCCCCAACGAGTGTCCTGGATATGACACTAAACGATCTGAGGTGAGGTTCCAGTAATACTGGAGCTATGGGGAATGCGGAGTACCCATTTATTGCCATCGCTCCCGGGTCCACTTTGGCCCGGCGTGGTAGTACCTGATAGGGCCCTATCTATGGGTTAAATAGAACTAAAAGTATACTTATGGTAAATTTAACTGTTTGACTAAACTGAATAGCTTAAAATAGAAATATTTTTGACAATTAAACCGTACTTACATTTAAACTGCGTGCTTATGCTAAATTGAATTATTTGAAAAAGAACTGCTTTTTGACATTGAAACTGTATTTACACTAAACTGAACTGTTTTACATAGAACTATTTTGACATTTTACTGTGTAAACAAAATCTGTACTTCCGCAAAACTGAATTAGCTGAATTAGAACTGTTTGAATAAACTGAATAGTTTGAAATAGAAATGTTTTTGACAATTAAACTGTGTATTCATGCTAAACTGAATTGTTTGAAATTAAACTGATTATTTTCTTAAAAATGGATTTGGTGTTAAATAACCTACAAAGGTTGATATACCATAAAACCCAACCAACTTAACCTTGTTAAAATTGGTCGAATTTAACAAAATAGACAAGAATGTATATATATATGAAGAAAATACAAAAAAAAAAAAATTCCAAATGTAATGAATTTATTACGATGTCAACGTTAAAACCTTTCGGTTTTAATAAACCTTCATCAGAACTTCAAGATGGTGAAAAATGTTGCTTGAACTAAGATGGATGTTTTTATCAAAATAAAGGGATAGGAGAAAGAATATACAGCGAAAGAAAGACTCATAATCGTTCAGTTTGTGGTCTTTTTTTGAAAACTATTATGTGATTGGCGTCGGCAAGGCTGCTGATCGGCCGATTAAGGAATCGATCGTCGAGCCACTCCATCGGGATGTTAGCAGTGTGTGGAGTTGCTATGTCCTTTCGGAACCATTGTACATCTCGATTCCCACTACGAAGTGTTCAAAATGCCTTTCAGAACTTGTTCAGCACATCAATATAACGCTTCTTTGTGACAGTGACTGCCTTCTCGTCTGCGCTTTCAAACCTAAACGATCCGATTATTCCATGTTTTCAGATGGTCACCCAGGCCGTGCATTTCACAGAGTCAAGGGCCTCTGAAGCACCTCGTCAGGGGCGTTTGCGCTCCGGTACACTCAGTTATTGCTAGTAACATGTCCACAGAGCCAGAAGTGAGCTTCGTCGCTGAACCAAAGATCATCAAAGAAGTCAAGATCCTCTTCAATCTTGTTCTTGAACCACCGACACACCACTAAACGTTTTTCCATGTCAGCTGGTGTGAGTTTAGGCTAGATCTGTAATCTGTATGGGTTCACCTGAAGATCCTTCTTTAAAATTTTTTGCAACGATGTACGTGAAAGACCAAGTTCTCGGGAACGTCTTCGGAGGGACTTTTTCAGACTCCTTCTGACAGAATCTCTGACCGTATCCACATTGTCAGGACATCTTTCTGTCAACTTCCTGCCAGATCTTGGATTTTCTGCCTTCTTGTTGAGGTTGTTTATTAACCCTGTGGCTTGAAACTTGTGTATCCAACGATAAATTTGGCTTTTCTGGTGATAATAATTAAAGTTAAACTTCATGCAATATTTTCCTGGCTCATTTTAAATGATCGTATCTCCAAACAAGTCGTGACGCAAAACATTTTTCCTCTCTTATCCAAGACATTGTCATTGAGGATTAATCTGAAATAAAAAATGAACGCAACAATTATTAGTAGAATTATTTGCTGCCACATTGGTCCCATATATATTGAGACACTCTGTTCAAGAATATATATAAATATGTATATATATATATGATTACCACATCCTAACTGATGTTTGCTGTCTTTTATAAACTTATTACTGTGATGGTTAATATTATTAATTATTTTATCTTTTAGTTTAGTCGGGGAGCGAGTTTTCAGTTAGCTGTTTAGTTAGCTAAAATCTTTGAGTGAAAATGTAAGTCAAATTGGAAAGTTCAAGCGTGTGTACCAGTGACCAGTGGGGGACACCTGACATCTCTACGCAGGAAGACCAAATGTAAACAAAATAGATTCATGTCTTGTCACAAGTTTAATTGAGGAAATGAAAATACAGTAAAAAATTGGAAACACGTGTCAGATGATGCAATAACTTTGTGAGATGACGTCACACTAACGGTATCCTGAATTTCGATATATAAAAATTAGCGAATTTTGAAAAAGTCAGTTGGAGTTCCGTTGAGGCAGTAGTCGTTCTGGAATCAGTTGCTAGTTGAGGTGAGATCCAGCGAGCCTTTCGGCGCAGTGACGGTGGGTTTCTCTTTGGGCTAGTTTATAGACCCTTACAAGCTCTCTCGCTCTCTCTCTCTGTCTGTCTGTCTGTCTGTCTATCTTGTTTCGATATCTGCTTAACAATGAACATCATATCTGGATAATCAAGCGACAATTTCTAAAAATATATTCGACATATTATTGTTAACCGATACGTTCCAATAAATGATTGTTTGTTGTTGACGGAGAGTTTTTCCTGCCTTTGAGTTACTAACACCCCGGTAACTTGTTCCAATGAATCCTCCCGACAGTCAGAAGAAAATCCGGATAGATTGTGTCATTCTCATATGTGGATCTTTCAAACACAACATAGGCACTGAGGGGATTGAAAAACAAACTACCTTGAAACGCATGTGGTAGTCACGAAGCCAAGAACTATTAACAATATAGTACCACATTTGGCTCTGCTATCGGTTATGGCGACGGCCATATTGTTACACTTTACATCAAAATTACTCGTCAGACATACAGATTAACAACTAATTTAACTTGAGAAAAATATATGACATCTGTACTTCGTTGGATTATAGTAACATGAGCTTGTATGAAACTAATGCCACTCACTGGGTCAACATAGCTACATCCCAGTAGCCAGTATATCTAGATAACTGATTACTATGCAAGATTTATTTTCGATTAACTTCTCTTAGATATTTCATTCAAAGGATAGCTGCAACTCAGCAGATTGATTGCGTTTTATGGCTTATCCACCTTTGTAGGTTATTTAATGCCAAATCCCTTTTTATACAAATGAACGTTTCTTTTGCAAACAATTCAGTTTAGTATAAGTACACAGTTTAATAGTCAAAAACATTTCAATTCCAACCTATTTAGTTTAGTCAAATAGTTCTAATTCAAACAATTCAGTTTAGTATGAGTATAGTTTTTGTTTACTCACAGTTAAATGTCAAAACAGTTCTATTTCAAACAATCTAATTTTGTGTAAGTACAGTTTCAATGTCAACAACAGTTCTATTTTAAATAATTCAGTTGAGCTTAAAAACAGTTCCATTTCAAACAATTCAGTTTAGCATAAGCGCGCACTTAAATTCTATTTGACTCATAGAACTCCGGGCCAGAGTGGACCTGGGATCAATGGCAATAAAGGGGTATTCTGCATTACCAAAAGCTCCCGCATTAATGGAACTTCACCATCAGAGTGTTTAATGTCATATACAGGATACTCATTATGGGTTGGGCTTTAAACTTTAGCAGAGAAGTTGTCAGGGTATTTTACAGCCCTAGCCGACTGGGTGGACAAGTCAAGAGAGGTCTATTGCTGGAGGTTCTTTCTCCAGTTTTGATTTTAGAGTTAACTTCTCGAAGAAGGCTGGTTGGTTGGTTGGTTGGTTTTACGGCGTATCAACTCTTTTCGGATCATTTAACGCTGAATTAAGTCATTTTGCTTTGGTTTAATCCATTTCATATATATAAACAATTCTATTTCAAATAGTTTAGTTTAGTATGAGAATATTTTTGTTTACACACAGTTAAACGTCAAAAGAGTTCTATTTCAAACAATTCTGTTTAGCATAAGTACACAGTTTAAACACACAGTTAAATGTAAAAACAGTTAGTTTCAAATAATTCAGTTTAGCGTAGTTACACAGTTTAGTTCTATTTAACGCATAGATTGGATCCTATCATGAGCTACCACTTCGGACCAGAATGGACCTCGGAGCGATGACAATGAAGGTGTACTCCGTATTCCCCAAAACTTCAGCATTACTGGAGTCTTACTATCAGATTGTTTAGTGTCATATCCAGACAACTCTTTGGGGAAGTCTTCAAATGAACGCTTCGTCAAATCATTCTATAACTGCTTTTAAACAAGTATCTGTGTCAGTGAGTCAGAGATTGTCTGTGAACTCGAATAATAACTGGATGTTCCTGCATGCAAATATGGAATATGAAGCTGAATTAAATAAAACTGCTCACTATGGCTCAAGTCTTGTTTTCAATGAAGATATCATTAACAAAAGATCTTAAAGATGTAGAAATATAATTCTGTTTATATCTTCACCAAATTTGAAACAGTCAAAAACAAGGTGGGGAAAAAGTTCTTAAACTTAATAAACCTTTTCGCAAAGCTGCATAAAATATTCAATATAAATACGATAAAAGGAAAACAATAAAAATAAAAACAGACAATACGTCCATAGTAATACAAACATATAGCGATAAAATAAAAAAAATCGAAATCAAAACAAAAATCTTAAAGATGTGATAAACTCTGTCTGCAATTGTTGAGAAAGAATAAGTGCCCTTTGGTAGATAAATATTCAATTAAAACTGTGATATGCAAAGCTACTATTATAAATAGATAACTCGTCTGTCATGATTTATATAGGGGGCACTGACAGACCCTGGAAGGAATAATAAAAAAATGACTCATCTTCGTTCAAAATCCCTTCCTGCAATTTCCGACAAAGGAATGACAGCTTATTAGAGAGAAAATATTTGGTAAAAAATTGTGTACCAAGCTACAGGAAAAATAAGATAATGGAGCTAATATGGTTTATATAGAAGCCACTGAAAGACTCTGGAAGGAAAGATCCAATAACAACCAGTCTTTACTGAAAAAGAAAAAAATAGAAGAGAGAGAGAGAGAGAGAGAGAGAGAGAGAGAGAGAGAGAGAGGTGGGGGAAAGAGTGAGGGCAATTGTGTGCACATTTGTGTTAAATATGTTTATTGAGAATTCACTGATGTTTTATCAAAGTGATCACACTTATTGTAAACTATTTGGTAGTTCACTTATCTATGCAGATTTTGCCCCAATTCGTATCGTTCCCCGAGAGAGTTACATAAATAAATGTTCACGCACATAGTATATGTATTATGCAAATTGCAATTTGCAGATTGCTAAGAAGCAGACACCTCTAAGTTTCCGTATTATTTACGATATACTCATTCTCACTAAACTTTTTCTGATACCGTCATTATAATTATCCATTCGAAAGAGGTTTCTACTTACAGACAGAAAGGTGATAATATCTTATTGATAGACGCATGAACTCACGCAACAATGTTCCCCAAGAAAAGCGTTAAACAAACTGTGAAGGAATTCGAAAGAGTGAATAAGATATTACAGTTATAAGGTACACTGACTGCTCCATAATAGTCAGGTAGGAGTAAGTGAAATTTCAGCTAATTTCTAAATTTCTTTTCTGTCGTGTTAAGAATTCATTGACTGTATCACCTGTAGAAGGAGTAGACGTCCCTACCAAAAATGTTTGTTCTGGGTAGGACACCATAACTGCATCTGATAGGGAGGTTCCGGTTCGGGAGATCTTGTGGAGGGGAGTGTAGAGCATTGCTTCATTGCTATTACTTCGGATTGGTAGTGCCTGTTGCGGTTCCAACTTTTAGTCAAATAAATCCGTTTGAGACTCATTCGTTTTAGATAGTTCAGTGAGCAAAAAGAAAGGAAGAAGGAAAGCTCTTAAGAAACAACTAAAGAAAAAATGGGAATAGGGACGTGCAATAAATGCGATTCCCTAACCTCTAGGCATAAAATAACCCTAGACTGTTGAACATACCGATAAAATTAATCTATAAATCAATCAAATTTCTAATGACAACTTTAAAGTTTAAATATTACCTCCAAATTGACCTGTATTCAGGAAAAGAAAAAACATTAAAAAAGACATCGTTTTAAATGCTATTTTTCTCGGTTCCCAAAGCCATACTCACATAAGGCTCGTAGTAGCACTATATAAATTATAGCCATAGAATAAAAGAGTTCATGCCTTTTTCAAGTGTATTAGTCAAAAAGTGAACGTCATATCGCTACTGGAATTCGAACTTGTTTACCACGATATCACAGTTCAGCACATTAGCCACTACACCAGGTTAACTCGTCGCCAATGTACATTGATGCTTCAATTCTGAAATATCAGTTCTACGTAAATGCACTGAATTTTGAATGCATCTATTGATAGGAGACAGAGACATGTATAACGTAAGAAAGGGTTTGGTTTGGTTTGGTTTTATGACACATCAACCATTGAGGGTTGTTGACGCCAAATCCACTTTTAAACATATAAACAGTTTTATTCCAAATAATTCTGTTTGGTATAAGTATAGTTGTTTATTCCCACGCAGTTGAATGAAAAAACAGTTCTATTTCAAACAATTCAGTTGAGCACAAGTACGCAGTTTAAATGTCCAAGCAGTCCTATTTCAAACAATTCAGTTTAGCATCAGTACTCAGTTTAGTTCTATTTGACCCATAGATAGGACCCGATCAGGTGCTAACACTCTGGGACAGTGTGGACCTCGGAGCAAATGCAGTAAAGGAGTACTCTGCATTCACCAAAGCACCAGCATTACTGGAACCTCACCATCAGATTGTTTAGTGTCATATCCAGATCACTCGTTCAGGGAGTCTTACCCCTCTGCAGAAAAGCAGTCGGTATATTCTATAGCCCCAGCCGACTGGGCAATAATGATTGTTTAATCATGTATCTGGTCTTAAAGATTGTTAAAAAACATAAAATATTGATAGCTTCGCTGATGTCATGAATTTTTGCTTAGAATGCGATAATAACCATACTGTGAGTTATATTGTTAAAAGTGAATCCCCAATCTGCAAACTATTTTACAATCCAAGGATGTAGACCATTACGTCTAAAAAGCCTTATTAAGCTTAGCTCAGTCAACACTTGCTTTTATAAGTTAATTAAAGATCATGTTAATCCCACAAATAACGACACTCTGGGGATGTAGACATTCTCTTGGCTGTGGTGGGATGATCCTGATGGCTGAGAAGTCTTTGACCTGGTAAATGAAGTGGTCACATGACTTGCAACACTCCATTTTGGCCCTAACTGGATTAGAAGCTCGATCCAATCAATCGGCTGGTCATGTCAACCCCAATCACCAATATGACTTTTAATTTAATTTTTCGAATTGCATTTATAGCAAACACGTACTCGATCTTCTTTTATTTTAAAGGTGCTCGAAGGCGGTGGTCGAAGATCATTTACGCCTATATGACAGTACTTAAAATCATTTTAACTGTGTACTAACAAATAATTGATATCAAATAGAACTATAAATGTTAAATAGCAATGCTTGAATCTATTTAAAATTTGTGCAAGCAAATCATTAATATCATTTAGAATTTTTACTATTAAGTAGCAATACCTGAAACCATTTAAAGTGTGTGCAAAAAAAAAAGATTAATAATAAATATAATCTTTAATATTAAATCGAAATATCTAAAACCATTTAAACTGTGTGCAAAGAAATAATTTCTATAAAATAGAATTATGAATGTTAAATAGTAAAACTTGAAACCATTTAAACTGTTTGCAAACATATGCTTAATATTAAATAGAATTATCAATCTTTGATAGCAATACTTGAAACTATCAATGTGCAAACAAATGATCTCTTACAGGTTTAAAAATAAACCTACAAACTATTCCCTTTCAAATTACCCACAAGTATTGATATGCCTTCCTTGAATCTCTTATGCCACTCAAAAACTGATGCTCGGTTCATGCAAGATGCTCTAAAAGCAGTCTGAAGTATTCCATACGTTTCTGTGGCATTTTTCCAAGTTTAAAACAGAATTTTATAGCATATTATTCTTCTAAAGTGTCCTCACGCCCAGATTGCATTTTTGAAATTCACCAGCTGTGACAATCAGGCTTTAGTAGGGTGTATTCCTATTCCTACTATAGGTGTTCATTTAAACCTGAAATCATAAAAATTGGTCAGTCATCTTATAAGATGTATATCAATAACATACTGAATTGTCAAGTGTCTACGACAATTTTAAATACCTGTATAAACAAAGTCTGGAAACTTATTGAAGCTTGAATCCGTTTTTATCGATAGATGTTCTAAGTACGTAGACAGATGATAAAGAGGTGTGGGGCTAATCACCTGCTAAAATGTCGAAGTCGTCTGTGTCTCCATTCAGACAACAGATTTTTACTTTGGTGTTTCTATAGAGCATCATTATGGCTGCCCCAACCCGCAAAAACAATTACCGACGCCGACTACGCCGATGACTTAGCGCTTCTGGCAAATGCATCAACCCAAGCCGAAACCCTGCTACATTGTCTGGAACAAGCCGCTGCAGATATCGGCCTCCATGTCAATGCACACAAAACGGAATATATGCGCTTTAATCAAACAAGTGACATCTCCACACTAAACGGCATCTCTCTGAGCCTAGTTGATAAGTTCACCTACCTAGGAAGCAGTGTCACACACACACACACACACACACACACACACATATCTATATTATAGCACTTGTTTATTTCTTATTCACACACACACAAACATAGAGGGTGACTAAAAAGTATCTTCCTATATTGAATTTCTTAAGATTTAAGTATATTTTTTCGTTAATATATATATATATTTATATATTATGTCCCTTAGCGATTCTAGCAAATACACCCGCCCAAGCCGAAACACTACAGCATTGTCTAGAACGAGCTGCCGCGGGCATTGGCCTCCATACTAATGCACACAAAACGGAATACATGTGCTTTAATCAAATAGGCGACAAACTAGGCGGTAGCTCTCTGAAACTTGTAGACAAGTTCCCCTACCTAGGAAGCAGTGCCTCATCAACCGAGGTAGACATCGACACGCGGCTAGCAAAGGCATGGACAGCTATCGATAAACTATCGGTCATATGGAAATAAGACCTGATCGATAAAATGAAACGCAGTTTCTTCCAAGCAGCGGTCGCGTCGATACTACTATATGGATGCACCTCATGGACGCTAACTAAGCAGATGGAGAAAAAGCTTGATGGCAACTACAGAAGAATGTTGCGAACAATTTTGAACAAATCCTGGAGACAACACCCCACAAAACCCCAACTGTACGGCCACATACCACGCATCACGAAAACTATCAAAATTAAACGAACCCGACGAGCGGGACACTGCTGGAGAAATAGGGACGAGCTCGTAAATGATGTACTCTTGTGGACCCCATCACATGGACGTGCAAAGGCAGGACGACCATACAGCAGCTCTGTGCCGATACGGGATGTTGTCCTGAAGACCTACCGGAAGCAGTAGACAATAGGGAGGGGTGGCGAGAGAGGGTCAGGGATATCTGAGCTGATAGTGCGACATGATGATGATGATTGATATGCAATAAATATCATTAAACCGAACCAAACCAAACAAAACCAAACCAAGCCAAACCACTAATCTGAATGGTAATGCTTTCTCTTTAACTTAATCTTGTTTAATCCGATTATGCATTAAACTGTACAAAGTTCAAATCTGCTTTCATCGTATAACTAAAGTGGGTAATCATCTTTGATGACAGGCCACATTTAAACTCTCAATTTGGTTTATTTTTTTACAATCTAATTTGTATTTTCGAATTTTCTCCGAAATTATTCTTTTTAAGATCACTGACTTTTCATTTGACTATTATAATCAATTATTTTCACAATCATATTGTATCAAGTATTCCTATCCAATACCAATCATTTTCAAGCAATTATACGGTTTCAATTACCAAATAATTATAATCCTTGAAAAACAAATATCGATTCAATTAACTGTTCTTAATACAAGTAATTTGCTCTCCTAAATAGTTTCAAGTATTCCTATTAAATATTAATAATTCCATTCACGGATAATCATTTGATTGCACGCAGTATCCAATACTAATAATTTTCAAACAAATACCATAATATGTATTACCACTTTGGGTCAGAGTGGACCAGGGAGTAATGGAAACTAATGGGTAAAATCACACGCCCTAGAGTTCGAGAACTGGAGTCTTACCACCTATACAGTTTAATATTAACTCAGGATGCCTCATTAAGTTGGAACTAGCTCTTATTTTTAAAATAGCTATCCTGTACAATGTGTCTGTTATCCGTTTCCACAGACTTCCACGGCCTCAGAAACTTAACAAAGGGAATAAAACGACAGAAAGGTCTTCATTTAATGTAAGATACGTTTTTGTTTACCCTCTCCCATAAGACGATTAACCATCATCCATAGAGTTGTCATTGAAGACTATGCAACACAATTTGTATTTGGTTAAATAGTTCTAGAAATCAAAGATGGTTCATGATCTTTCCCTGTTATTTAGAAGTGAAGTTATCCTTTTTTAAAGGAGATTAGTGTCAAGTGAATACACTATCATAGCTAGTGTTTTAAGACAGGACTGATTCCTTTATCACCGCTCCAAACTGGTTTGGTTTGGTTTTGTGGCATATCAATTATTGTAGATTATTTAATGCCAAATCCATTTTTACTCATATAAACAGTTATATATCAAACAATTTAGTTTAGCATAAGTACACTGATTAAAGGTCAAAAATATTTCCATTTGAAGCTATTCAGTTAAGTCAACAAAGTTAAATGGTTCCAATTATTGCTAACAATTCAATTAAACACCAGCCATTTATTTATACCTATAAATGTAAAAACGTTTCTATTTCAAACAATACAGTATATCATAAGGACACAGTTAAGTTCTATTTGACACACTACGGGCCACAGTGAACCTGAGAGGGATAGCAATAAAGGGGTACTCCACATTCCAAATAACTCCAGCATTACTGGAGCCTTACCATCAGATTATTTAATGTCATATCCAGGACACTAGTTGGGTGAGTCTTGTCTCTATGAAGAGATGCAATCGGTGTATTCTACAACCCCTGCCAACTTGGCCAGCTGCAAACTGTTAAGAGGGAATTTCTATGGTGAAGTGGCAAACCTGCTGACATTATAGGAAGTGACTCTGAATTCCAGTCGTGCTATTACATTTACTTTCGGATTTATACTCTTTGGAAAGGCATGAACCCCCTTATTCCCGCCATCTATGGGTTAAATAGTATCACTACTGTTCTTTTAAAAGAACGGCTTCTGTTGCATTTGGACACTTGACCTATCTGTCAACTTGAGATTCTCTACACAGGCCGTACGGGTGAAAATAAGCGGAAGCAGTCACGTAGTTGAACGGAAGTGTGTGGGTGTTATGAAAAGATATATGAGAAGCCCACGTGAGATACGGGCAGTGTGAGTCAGTCTCAGCTCTTGACAAGAAGATATTCGGCTAGTGGCTGGGCGCCTTACTGGAGCCAAGAGATGACAGCAGGCCTCTGATTAAGTACCCTCAGGCCGAGAAGCAGAAGAAGGGCTAAGTGGGGCTTTGGAGATAACACAGCATGAGAAGAAGAAGTCAATATGGCTGTCTGTCTTCATCTCCCTCCATCCGTCTGGCTCTCTGGCACAACAGAAGCTTCGACTCCCAGAAGGAATAAAGAAATTTATATTTTTATAACCAAAAGTTGTGGTTCTTCCTTCATCACGGGTATACAACACCTTGACTTTAAATAAACCACGAAAGTTGATACGCCATTAAGCAAATAAATCAAAGAAAACTCGTTGTTTGGCAAACGACTCCTTCTCTTGTAGACAGTAAAGGAAAACGGCTGAGTGAGATTAAGGAAGTAAAGGATTATATGAAAAAAAAAGTGCTTGAGTATTTGAAGGCAGAGCACTATACTGAATTTAATTACTTCACTATCCTTTTACACATGAAAGTACTTGTCACTAAAAAAACAAAGAGAAGACAGTGAGGTAATAATACATCGGTTTAATAAATATTTATATATTGTAGGGAATACTTATCTTTTTGCGAAAATTCTTTAAAAAATTCCACCAGTGCTGCGACTTTTCGGTTCTTACTCAGCAATTTACATCAGTTGCGTGATTTGATTCTGGTTTCTTTGTTTAATAGCATATCAACCTTCGTGTGTTATTTAATACCAAAGCCATCATTATAGGATAGTCACGGTACTATTTAAATCAGAGCTGGGGTATTAAGGGCCCATAAGTGAATATTCAAACAAATATATATTTGAAGCTCATGATGATTGAATGAGCAAAACGTTTAAAAACGCTTTTTCATGAAAGAAATGAGAGCTCAATGCCAGCAATATGTGGTGGATAAAACCTAATGAGAATGAATATTTATCAACCCCTTTGGGGCAGTTTCATTACTGCCAGTTTCATGTACTTAAAAAAAAATGCAGTCATTAGATGTGACACACACACACACACACACACACACACACAGAGACACACACATATATATATATATATATTTATATATATATCCACTGTAATTATTAGTTTTCTTAAGAGTACTTAGAAAACAGAAAAATGTGAAAAGCATAAAAATATTGAATATAAACCTAAAGTTTCACATTCAAATTTATTTGCAAACCCATTCATTTTAATATATATATATATTTGTTAATCCTTTCGAATTGCCGGATTGATCTCATGCTATTCAGTGGAAATTGGTTGATAAATCTTCCATAATTTGTTATTTCCCAAGTACTTTCTGCCCGACTTTGGGTCATCATGAGGGGAGGATGTATTACAAAAGGGGTGTAGCTTTTGTATGTACAGTACTACTTTGTAAGAAGAGCGTTTGTACTGTTAAATTATGTAGCGTTTACTTTTCGAATTTGGTTCTATAAATAACGTCAGTAGCTGAAGACATTTAAGTAAATTAGCACTGGTCTCAAAATTAATTCTATTAAGTTTGGGTTGTATGTTATTTTGTTGGCAAACATTTTTAATCATACGTTTAATTTGTTCATCAACAATAGAGTTAGGAAACCCATTATTGATGAGAGTCTGTTTTATGTTTTCTACCTCTTTATAAAATATTGTTTTGGAGGAGGAGATTAGTTTGGCACGGGATATCAGGTTATTAAAAATTGCTTTTTTATAGCTGAAGGGGCATTCACTTTTAAAGTTGAGGGTACAGGAGTTGTTATTAGAGGGGTTTTGTAAGTAGAGGTTGTGAAGTTATTATTGTTGTTAGTAATGTACATACAAAAGTTACATCACTTTTGTAATACATCCTCCTCTGCTGATGGTCCAAAGTCTGGCAGAAAGTACTTGGGAAATAACTTATATATATATATATAATATCCACTTTTTTCTCACTGGACCAACAAAACAAATACATATACATATATATATATATATATATATATATATATATATATATGTGTGTGTGTGTGTGTGTGTGTGTGTGGATTCATATTTGCTCAGTCTACTTTGATTTTAACAAAAGACACTCATGTATGCGCATGAGATGCTCGTGTTGTAATGTTGATTGTCGTAGGAAATGGACATGACGAAACGAGTTCAAAACCTGGACGAGGCTGATTACATTTCCCCTAGCTGTAATACCCATGGGAAAAGCAAATAAATCCAGTTATCCTCCCGCCAGGTATAGGTGACAAGCTGGGCAGACAGATCTTTAGCGTTGGTTAGGCAACCAGTCTAGGTGACAGAAAATTCTGGATTCAAACCTGTTAAACTCCGCTTGAAAACTGACCTTTTGTCACATCCTGCCCGCGCAGAGTGGTTGGTAAATATAAACTTATATATACTCATGAGTATGTTTGTGTGTCCTCATGAGAATCCTTAGAGAAAGGTCTGAATAATTTTTTTCTGTGATCTGTCCTATTGCCAAATATCTTAGCACTAATGTCTCGACACTGGAATGCCCCAGATATTTGAAAATCAACTAACATGAATCGTCATTTATTTTTTGAACAACGAAAAGACTGTTATGCTCATTGTTAACACTAACAGGACTTAAATCTCTATGATGTGTTCTGACTAATCTTGCACAAATTCAAACTTTTCAGTTATCTATCCTTAATAAAAATGTCAAAGAATAATTTTGAAATATAATTTTCGGACAATCGACCAACAACACGAAGGCTTTCGCTGTCTGCTCTTTCCTTTTTCACCACCTTACCCACCTCCACCGTTTTTCTCTGTTTCTCTCTTTGTGAATTGAGAAAAAAGTAGGTGCCGAGGTTGATTTCAAAGAATGTTAGGAGATAATAAATTAGCATAGTGAAGAGAGGAGGGAAATTAGATATTTTCTGAAGATTAAAAGATGAGTCATATATCAGAGGAAACCTGGAATACCCATTAGCTGAAAGTTTGCGATAAAAACAACAAAAATGGGGATACTAGTTAATACGAAGCTGTGAACCCGAATAGAATGATCCTGGAAATAAAACGAAGGAAATAAGATTATCAAAAACAGAGGGCGGATAGCTTCTATGCATGTTTGTTGAGAGAGAGAGAGAGAGAGAGAGAGAGAGAGAGACAGTTCGAAATTGTACCGATCTCAAGAAGCGGGAAAAGTAGTTCTTTGCAGTGAAGTGGATGGTGATTGAGACTGGATTTTTGAGGAGGCAGACCTGACATTTGTATTTGCACGTGATTGGGGGTGAGTGGGTAAAATGAGATCACACAAGTCAGGGCCAAGAAAAAAGAGTTAATCTGCTCGACCAACGGGGTTTCTTGCCGATATTTCAAGTTCGTCGGCGCGAATGGGACCACCTGAACAATCTCGACGAAGATTAACCTCGTTTCAATTTGATCCAGGATGATTTGAGCCCTGGATCAGGCGTTCAGCATCAACTGATCTTGAAATCAATATCGATTTTGTTTTCCTTTGTTACCCAAATGCAAGATGTGCCACGTATTGAGAATAGATTTTGCCTATGTTTGATCTATCAAGTGAAGATCGAGAATTTCCCACGATTCAATTTAAAATCCTATTGCTGCCATCTTGAAATGAGAGAGAGAGAGAGAGAGAGAGAGAGAGAGAGAGAGAGAGAGAGAGAGGTTTGGTTTATTTGCTTGGCTTTATTTGTTAAATGCTATATCAAATCTTTATGGGTAATTTAATGCCGAATTTGATTCGCTTATAAAGGTTTGATTTTAAGAGAATAATAATATTAATATTTGAGAAATATAATCAGAACAATATTTTAATGTAGAGAGCCAAAAGTTTGGCATGATTTGGTTTGGTTTGGTATATTCATTAAACGGCATATGAACTCTTAATGGATTATTAAATGCCGAAATTTTATCCATTTATATGTAATTGTTTGAATAGAAGAAGAAGAAGAAGAAGAAGAAGAAGAAGAAGAAGAAGAAGAAGAAGAAGAAGAAGAAGAAGAAGAAGAAATCAGATACTAATTCATACTCACTTATACGGCAACCATATAATTGATAAGAATGCTTAAAACCACACAAATTATTTGTATTACATAGGAATACTTGATATATGCTGTGTGCAATTGACCGTGAAGAAAGAACTACAGAAAAATGTAATTATAAATGTACAATGTAGACAATTCCCCAAATTCTTGTCATGAAAAACCATAGGTGGAATGTTATACCGTTAAAATCAAACGATGAATTAGTAAAGCATCTGCTAAACTAAGTGGTCCCCCAAGTAAGGAGGCCATCCATCTCAGCGTCTTCCATCTAAGCAGACTCATAACTGCTTTACTTTGCTGATCTAACTGTAAATCAATTTATATCTTTATTGTTTGCGCAATCATTTATCCCCATCATGACATTTACCAAGCCTTGGTAAAAATGGATTCAACATGGATTTATACAAAGACACCTTGGTCATATATAAACACTTTTTTAAAAAAATCTTGTCCTACACAGTAAAAAGGGTCATGCTTTAACAAGTTAGTCCCTTGCTGAAAAAAAATGGACTTGCCGGTAGAAGGCACTTTGATGTTAGGCAGATTGAACTGACACTACACCTTGATCTCTGGCAAATGAATTAATTAGGTTGAATTTTGACGGGAGTTCGGTTAGTTTATTTCATAATTTCCTTTGAACAATAATTTGTCAAAGAGTATCGTTGTTATCATGCAATCTGCAGATTCGGGTGTGTTCAGTTTTGGTAATCATCCAATTTTTGAAATGAACTCAGTATCCACTACACAATAATTGTGTCTAGAATTGCGTTTTTCTTTTCATTTTGGAAAGAATTCTCAACTAGAAACGGCAAGGAAAAAACGCATTACGCGCATTAGTCTTTGAGTGTTTCAAGGTTCAAGAAAATTGTTTTTAAAACACGCAACGAATTTTAACTTAGATTATTATATAGTTCCTATGCATGTATTTACCCGACTTCGCCTCTACGAGCAGTATGTGAAGGAAGGCCAAGTTCTAAGAAGGGAACAGCTGGCTTGAATTCAAAGTTATCCATCTCTAAGATTAGTAACCTTAGAAAAACCCAAGTCCAAAGATCACAGTTTGCTCAACTATTTACGTATAGCTGGAAATGAGAAGAAGAGAGGGATCCATGTCACTCTCAAGGGCATTAGTGCTATGTAAAATGCAAACAGTTTCGTTTAAGATTCGAACTCGGGTTGGCGTGCCCATTTTGTGTCGACGATAACCATTAAATCATAAGTGCCTTTTATATATACTTTTATACGAGCTGTATGATTCTCGTGCATGTTGCGTTGTATGTTGCCGATCGGGTCAAACCCCTATCATAAATGCTATACAGGATTGTTCCACAAGAACCATGTAAGGATAAAAGGATAAAAGAGAGGATAACAATGAAGAAGAGACACTTTAGGGGTTGCATAAAAAAAATGCACGTTTGAAAACTGAATTAGTGAAAAAAAGAGTGCGTGGATTAGTAACGGAAAAAAAATCATTGATTGAATGAGAGAATAAATAAAAGAAAAAGTGGTTTACTGAGAAGTTATCTGACTGATTGATTTTAACCCATCAAGGGTTATTTTATAGCTTGAGGTCTTTGGGGATAGCGTTCATTGTTCATTAATATTTCCATTTCTTCGAGTAGTTTTTGTCTTGATAGCTTTTCTTAAGTTTTTCACACGGTCATTTCATATATGAATAATTCTTAAACATCTATATAAGCCATAGATCTATCAGGTATTAACTTTTTGGGTTTGAATGGACTTGATTGTAATGGTAATGAATGGTTACTCTACACGCCTCAGATCTCCAGAACTAGTGCCACACTATCAGATTCATTTAGATATCATATCTTCAGCACCTCTTTTTAAGGAAAGGATCTCACCCCTATTCAAGAGATAGTCTGCGGATTCTAAGTATTGTATTGAGAATTATTTTATTTGCTACAATTAGCATTGTTGTTTTAGGTTTTAAATTGACGTTATAAGTTTTAATTTTTACAAGAAGGATAACTATATTCATCAAAATGTAACACACACACACACACACACACACACACACGCACACACACACACACACACATATATATATTATAGCACTTGTTTATTTCTTATTCACACACACACACACACACACACACACACACACACACACACACACACAAACATAGAAGGTGATTAAAAATAACTTCCTATACTAAATTTCTTACGATTTAAGTATATTTTTTCAAGAATACACACACACACACACACACACACACACACACATATATATATATATATATATATATTATGCCCCATAGCGATTCTAGCAAATACACCCACCCAAGCCGAAACACACATGCATAGTCTGGAACGAGCTGCCGCAGGCATTGGCCTCCATGCCAATGCCCAGAAAATAGAATATATGTGCTTTAATCAAACAGGCGACATTTACACACTAGGTGCTGGCTCTCTGAAACTTGTAGACAAGTTCACCTACCTAGGAAGCAGTGCCTCATCAACCGAGGCTGACATGCCTCTTGTTGATTCCCTATTCACACACATAGCATATATACATATTATTAAGCCAAATTTTATTCTAGAGAGTGTTTATGATTTTTAATTGTACTTTTCCAAGTGTTGTTATTTTTCTTGTGTCGGGATCCTGTTGATAAAGGAATTGTCCCAGATATTCTGCCCAGGCGCTTTCGACCATAATTTTGGCCGTCATCAGGGGTCGTGTAATTTTAGCAGTTTGAGTTTTTTATTGCTTCAATTTTGTTTGGAGCATTTTGTTTTGGAGTTGTCGGTTGGAATGTTTTCAGCATTTTGTTTTAAAACATTCAGTTGGAAAAAAGGTTTATTTATAGAGTTAGTGATTTCAAGCATAAATAAAATAACATTTAACTCAGACACCAACATATTAAGTATTTTTAATAACCCAAATTCTCAAACTGTCTATTAAAACGAAACAACACTTGATGACGCCAAAAATATGGCCAAAAGCGTTTGGGTAAAAACTGAAAAATTACAATTAACAATAAAGTGCTCTATCGTCTTTAATGAAACTTGTCTTGATAATAACTTGCTGCCTAAATATAGACTCTTCAATATATATATATATATATTATAACAGTGTTGGTTGTCACTATCTCAGTTCGTGGGTTTGTGGCAAAAGATATATATCTCTTAAAAGTTAATCATCGAACTTAACATGAAAAGAAAATAAATTAAATGAATAAATAAAAAAGTTAAATTATCGTAATTATAACTGACGGAAGAAATTTGAAAATAAAATAAATAGGTAAATAAAAAAAACGGAAATTCAATAAAACGGGGAGGTAACTCCTTAATCTCTTCCCCCTCCCCCTCCACCCCACGTGTCTATTCTTTTTTATTTATCCATTGGATCTGAAGAAGTCCTATTATATTTTTCTTCGTGTTTTTGGTTTACACCAGAAACTGAAAAACAGGATGGAAATAAATTTATAATCCTAAATTAACCGGTCTTTGGTTTTTTCTTAAAGTAATATTGCTCTGTAAAAAAATTACATTGAGCTCTCTACCAGGAAAATTTAAATGTTCAGCTCCTGAATGATTTTCTTGTCCTGAAGGAATTACTCCCAACTCTGGTTTAACTGGACCGAATAATACTATATATATATATATATATATATATATATATATATATATATATACGGGATGATTGAAAAGTAAGGCGCCATTTTAAATTTCTTACTATTTCATAAGTATAATTTTTACAAGGAATATACATTTACATTACCTTGAGTTAATTTCCTATTTATATTCACATATACACGAACACGCACATACACGCGCGCACACACAGAAGTATATATAATGATGATACGTTGATATAAGTGTTCATATATGTGTGCAATAGTATCCACTACTATTTTTTTATTATTTAGAGACTGCACACGCAGTGGAAAACCTGTTTTTCCAAGTGATTCTTGCACACATCTAATATACATAACCACGCACTTAACACCTCATCCAACAAGACGCCGGTTTGTTGACTACACTGCTTAAAACATCACTATTGTCGATATTTGTTTGTTAAATGTCGACCAAGGTTTTATAACGAAAAAATATTTACAAGTCCGGAAATTTACAAACATCTACGTCAAAGTTTAATGTTAAACATTTTTTTCAGTATAAATAGGTGACTGTTAAATGCAAAACTTTACTAAAAACACGAGGCTTAAACTAACATATCTCCGTAGTGTTGAATTTATGATATATTTTTCAGTTAAGGAAACATATAACTGTCTGTGCTTTTGAAAATATTACACTAGCCCAGGCAAAAAAAAATGTAGAATTAACATATTTAAAGAAGACTCACTTAAGTTATATTTTATTTAGCAGTAAATAAACTAATACTAGATAAGACGTTATGTATTTTTGTTTAGTTGCTGAACATTCTTACTTCATGCAATATACTTTAAACAAATTAGATTAGATTAGGTTGGTTGGTTGTTTGGGTCTTATGGCATATCAATATTTGTAGATTATTTAACGTCAAGTCCATTTTTATGAAAATAGTTCTATTTCAAACAATTCAGTTTGGGATAAGTACGCAGTTTAAATGTAAGTACAGTTTAATTGTGAAGAAACATTTCTATTTCAAGCTATTCAGTTTAGTCAAGCAGTTCTAATTCAGCTAATTCAGTTTAGTATAAGTACAGATTTTAGTATAAGCAAGCAGTTTAAATGTAAATACGGTTTAATTGTCAAAAACAATTCTAATCATGCAGTTCTATTTAACCTATAGATAGGGGCCTATCAGGTGCTACCACGCCGGGCCAGAGTGGACTTGGGAGCAATGGCAATGAAGGGGTACTCCGCATTCCCCAAAGCCACAACATTACTGGTACCTCACCCTCAGACTGTTTAGTGTCATTTCAGGACATTCATTGGTGGGGTCTTACCCCTCTGCAGAGGTGCAGTCGGTGTATTCTACAGCCCCAGCCGACGGGACAATAGATTATATAACTTTATTTTATGGTATAACATTTTTCAAAATTTATTGTAAGGCCCCATGCTGTAAAAATCTAACAACTGCCGTTTAGGAAAGCTCAATGAGGAGAAACCAATCATCATCATCACGTAAGTCTCTCTCGCCACCCCTCCCAATCGTCGATTACTTCCAGCAGTTCTTCAGGGTTACATCCGAATCGACACAGAGCTGTTGTATGTAGGTTCTAGCTGGTCGTCCTGCCTTTGCTCGTCCATGTGAAGGGGTCCACAGGAGTAAATCACTTATGAACTCGTCCCTACTTCTCCAGCAGTGTCCTGTATGTATGGTTCGTCTAACTTTGATAGTTTTCGTGTTGGGTGGTAAGTAGCCGTACAGCTGCTGCTTTGTAGGGTGATGCCCCCAGGACTTGTTCAATTTTTTGCCAATGATTTCCGTAATTTTTTAAAATGTTGTATTATTCCATGATATTTTTCTCTGCATGGCTCGGAAAAAGATTATATCATTTGTGACTGTTAGTGTTCCATTATTAGATAAGATTTGGCAGTTAGAAACAATTTGTATTAGATACAAATAGTTGAAACCTTGAAACTTCTAGCAAATTTGTTTTAAGAAAAGTTACTTGTAGCTGTAATTGTTTCTAACAGTTTTAAATTATTATATTATTCCTTGAGAGTTTTTCACATTAGCGAGGGCTTAACATCTTTCACTTGAGTTTGGGTGACAGCAAGTCTCCTCAAGTCTCCAGGATTCTTCTCAGTATTCTGGCCAATCTCAATAATGCAGTAGTTTGGATGGTCTCCACTAATCCTGTTAATTCCAAGTCCTCCAGTCCCTTAATTAATATTAGGTGACTGTACCAAGATCCCCAATTACAAATGGTATAATCGTCACTTGCATATTCGACAGTAATGTGGAGGTACTTATAATAATAAAAATAATAATGATTGTAGCACTATATGATGGCCCGCCAAAGCAGACGATTCCTTTGTCTGTTTTGGCGCGAAACCAGACAAAGGATTCTTGGACCTGAAATCTCGCCGTATCCGGAAGTGGTAAGGGGACACGAATGAGAGTTGGCTGGGTAGTAAATTATACAAATGATGATTTGGGAAAGCGAGTGGCCTGATTGACATAGAATTGATGAACATGGTACCGAGGAAACGGTTGACGATGGGTTGGGAGGACGATGCCTGGGCGCGGGGCGGTGTCCGGTTGCTCCTCCTGGTCATGGCTGGACGATCCGGGAGATGGTGTCAATTGCTTTGTTTTTTTGTTTTTTTTTCAATCTTTTGAAAATCCATGGGGATTGATGGCTGGCTAAAAGTCAGTTACAGTGAACTTTCAGTAACTCTGAGAGGCTTGTTTTGTTTGTTGCAGGGGGCAGTGAAGACCCCCAGGTTGGGAGGTGAATTCCACAGTGCTTTCCGAAACATTATTCCTGTTACGACACCGATCGAACTGCGGAGATTACTGATGCTCCCACGTCGTAAGGAAAGGGGGAAGACAAGTCCAAAAATACTCCTGAATTGTTGGGTAGGGGTGGTTAAAATTCCCCTATGTTCTGATGGGTTGGAGAATGGGGCGAAATGTTCGAAAGTTGAATAACGTTGGAGGTGAATGGAAAAGTCCTCTTGAAATCGTTGGGTAGGGGTGGTTAAAATTCCCCTGTGTTCTGTTGGATGGGGGCGGGGCGAATTGAAAGAAAATTGAGTAATGTTGGAGGTGAATCGAAAAGTCCTATTGAAATGAAGAATAGGGATGAGTCAGGAGACCCCAGAATTGTTAACAGGAAAGCAAGGTGGAAGAGCTGAATCCAGCAATATTTTTTTTTCTTTCTTTTTTTTATGTGTATGATGATATGGTAAGCGGTGAGTGATCTCAACCACCCCAGTGCAGTTTTGCTATGTTGTTATATTATTTATTATTTTTTTTGGGGGGGACGACCGAACCCTTTTAAAATTTTGTAATTTCGGTTGTTACTGCCTGTACATTTTTTTTGTTGTTGAATTGTGTTGTAATTTATTGTGAATAAATGACAAGGGTAAGAGGGGAAGGTATGTAGCACTATATGGGTGGCCCGCCAAAGCAGACGATTCCTTTGTCTGTTTTGGCGCGAAACCAGACAAAGGATTCTTGGACCTGAAATCTCACCGTATCCGGAAGTGGTAAGGGGACACGAATGAGAGTTGGCTGGACAAAGGAGCTGGCAAGCAGTTGACGACGGGACCTGGACGAGAGCAGTTGGCGACTGGACAGCAGAGAGTTGGCGTGGAACCACGGACAGGGGCAGTCAACACCGGACTCCGGAGACAGTAGCAGAGAAGAGAGGGTCCAGCCACAGCGAAGAAGATTGAGTCAAAAGATGTCGGCATTCCAGTGCCTGTGGAATTTTCGCTAGTTACCCACGCTAGCGCTAGTCCGCACATGCATGTAGTGTTGCATACCTCCTTCTGCTCTAGGTTAACCCCAAGCTTTGTTCGTGTTTGTTCGTCTGTTTTATTTTCTCCTGTCTCCCTCGATCGTATTCTTGTATAGCGGTAAAGAAATGTGCGTTACCCCCTCACTCACTAGTTGATCACCGGCCGGCTAAGAAGTGGAATGGTTAGAAGACTGATCTAATGTGGTGGGGGTGAGGGCGGTAACGTTACATGATAATTATTATTATTATTATAGCTTTTTCACATCAGCTAACGCCGATGGTCTTTCACTGGGGTTTGAGTGACAGAAAGTCTCCTCAAGTCTCCGTGACTCTTCTCAGTATTCTGCTGTACAGTGTTATAATGATAATAATTATTATTATTCCTTTAGAGTTTCCACATAAGCGTAAGCTGATGGTTTTTCACTGTAGTTTGAGTGACAGAAAGTCTCCTCAAGTCTCCAGGACTCTTTTCAATTCCTACCATCTTCAATAATGCTGTTGTTTGGATGGTCTCCACTCCTCCGTCAACTTCCAAGTCCTTCAGTCCCTTTAGTAATCCTAAATTTCAGTTTATTTCTGTGGTCAGTCGGGACAGCAAAGTCGACAATTCTGCAAATTTTTTTTGTTGATTATTATCAGGTCTGGTTTTCTGGCCGAGATTCGGTGATGCGTGTGTATGTCAAAGTCCCATAGGAGTTTATGCGTGTCATTTTCTAGGACAGGTACTGGGTTGTGCATTCACCATTTGTTCGTATGGTCAAATTCAAATTTGTTGCACATTTCCCAGTGGATTACCTTGCCCACCCAGTCTTGTCTAGTCTTGTACTCTTCCTGCGCTAATTTGCTGAATTCGTTTATTATGTGATTGATCGTTTCGTCTCTGTTACCGCATAGCCTACATTTGCTATTTTGTTGAGTCTTATCTATCTTAGCTTTGATATGGTTGGTTCTTATGGCGTTTTTTGAGCTGCTATTAGGAGAGATTCTGTTTCTCTCTTAAAGTTTCCTTTTCTTAGCCACGTCCAGGTTTTGTCGTGTGAGATGTTGTTTATTAGTCGTTTAAAACCCCCATAGAGTTATTTTTCTTCCCATTTTTGTTTCCTAGGTATTGTCATTCTGTTATCTATCGTGTTGTTAGTATTGTTTCTGATGGCTGTAATCAGTCCTCGTTCGTGTTTTTCTTGGTAGTCTTCGAGTCGTTGTAGCGATGCATCAAAACTGTCTTCGATGCTGTTAAGTCCTCTTCCTCCCTCTTTTCTTGATACATATAGTCCGTCAAAATCGTCTCTGGGATGTAATGCCTTATGCATGGTCATTAATTTTCTTGTTCTTTGGTCCATTTGTTTAAGTTAATTTCTGGCCCACTTCAGAAAGGGTCCCGAGTATCTAACGAGGTGTACAGCCCAAGTATTTATTATTATTATTATTATTATTATTATTATTATTATTATTATTATTTACTCCTTGAGAGTTTTTCCCATCAGCTTTAGCTGATGGTCTTTCACTGGTATTTGAGTAACAGCAAGTCTCCTCAAGTCTCCAGGACTCTTCACAGTATTCTGGCCGTTCACAATAATGCTGTAGCTTGGATGGTCTCCACTCGTCCGCCAACTTCCAAGTCCTCCATTATTATAAATTATTATTATTATTGCGAGTTTTTCACACCAGATTTGGCAGATAGTCTTTCACTGGAGTTTGAGTGACAGCAAGTCACCTCAGGTCTCCGGGACTTTTCTCGGTATTCTGGCCGATCTCAGCTATTGTGTTGTCTGAATAATCTCGATTCCTTCTCCAATTTTCAATTCGTTTAGTCCTCTTTCCAAGCCTTTAGCGGCCGTTGCAAGTGTGCAAATTAAATCTGGCATCACTGTCACCCAAATCTTGAACAACTTTGTTATCTCTCACGTCATTTCTAAGCACTTATCTCTCTTTTCATTTTTTTTTATATCATTATCATTATCATTATTGGAAACCATATCGTTGCTTAAAATACTTGAAACCATGTAATTATCGCCAAATTATTTGTATTTGATATGATTACGTGAAACCATATAACTATTGGCAAATTATAATTATTTGATAGGAATAGTTATCTGAAATAATATAATTGTATATAAATTATTAATAATAGATAGGAATACTTGAAACCATATCACTGTGCGCTAGCCAATGATTATTATTAAATAGGAATAGATCCTGGAAATCATATAATTGATTGCATAAGAAAAAGAAATACATGCATGGCTAACTTTGCCATTAAATAACCTAACAAGTGTTGATGTGTCGTAAAACCAACCAACCAACCAACCAACCAGACATGGAAAGGTTTTGATTATCTCTATATTCAATAAGAATATCACAGGATAAAAGCTCGATATAAACGTTGTATCTCGCGAGCCCCCTAACCTGGTTTGGTCGTGATACAACTCATGGAGAGTGTCTTGGGCTTAAATAACCCGGCGAAGCCCATCCCTTCCCAGGTCTACAAGTGGTTTGAATCCATAATTTTTCCTTCCAGGACAGTTGCCTCTTCAAGAGCCTAATCTTGCCGTACTATTTATCCATAGCTGAGGATCATTGGATCTATACCTCTACCAAGAGTATTAGCACTATGTGAAATTCCAACAGTCACGTGTTGCGAAATCTATTTCCAAGGTCAATAACCATTACGCCACGAGCGCTTCCATATTGAGCAGTGTATAAAATCCAACAAAATTTAAATCTGTTTCCTTGAATATCAATGATTTTTAAATAGAATTAACTCGAAATTCCAGTGAAAGATTGACAACAGATCTCACTTGCTAAAAAAGATAAACTGGAAAAGTTTGGTAAAGAGTTTTTCGATTTCACAAATCTAATTTATTAACCTGTATACAATGGCCTCATTTTGTCTCCAGCAACGAACATCTGGACCAGAGGTAGGAATTCTGATTCAATTTCGCTCCAATAACAAATTCTGGAGAAAAACCCTTTCTTTACATTGTTTGATTTCATATCTTTGTTGATCGGAGTAATTATCCGTTAAATCTGACGTAAGCGAATCCAGAGAAGAAAGCATAAAATATCAAGAACACTTAAACGTTCGGCTTTAGAAATTCGTGCACAATCAGTCATTGTTATTGCTGAAAAGATTTCTTAACTGTAGATTTTCTGATGCTTGCAAAACTATTGGAGATTTACACGAAAACGTATAGACTTTAATAAAAGCAGACACGATTCCATAAACTTTACAGAGACAGATGAATACATTATTACGAAATAAAATGTTCTTTTCTGAAGAAGATAGGATTTATTTTGTACAATTATAAATCAAAATACAGAAATAAATTTGCAGGTTAATAAAAAAAGAAAAGAAAAGAGATTTTGTTCATTTCGTTATGAATCAATAGATGTGTGATCAATGAGTTCAAAACAAATCGATATTGATACAGTGTAAGCTGGAATGCTGGGAATATTGAAAGTATTTCCAGTTTATGAATTGATTAATATTGTAATATTGATTGATATTGAAATATCCTGAGTGTTAATGGAATACAAAATAAAATCATACATTAAATTTACTAGCTTTTCAACTTATTGCTTCAAAGAGTTTTTTGTCCTGTCGGTATCCACCACGGATGGATAATATCCCCCTTAAAGCAAATGTCCTGGGTTTCATTGTAATTAAGCGAATCTGATGATGAGGATTCAATTCTTGAGATTTAAGGAACGTGGAATACCCCTTCATTGCCATTACACCCAGATCCACTCTGACTAGGAGTGTTAGGGTCCCATCTATGGATTAAAAAATTGTTTAAAAAAGATTCATATTCTATAAGAAAACTTGATGGCATATAACTTTGAATTATTTCTATTAAGAATCTATATTTGTTTACTCAGGTTGTTTGGTTGTTGGCTGTTTGGGTTTTATGGCATATCAATCTTTGTCGGTTATTTAATACCAAATCCATTTTAATACAAATGAACAATTGTTTTGCAAACAATTTAGGTTAGCAGAAGTACACAGTTTAATTGTCAAAAACATTTCTATTTCAAACTGTTCAGTTTAGTCAAACTGTTCTAATTTAAACAATTTAGTTTAGTGTATATATTGTTTTTGTTTACCCACAGTTTAATGTTGAACCAGTTCTATTTTAAACTATTCAGTCTAATATCTTATATGCAGTTTAAATGCAAAAACAGTAAACTCTCGAAACTACGGTTTAGTTCTATTTGACGCATAGATCAGACCCTATCAGGTGCTACCACTCCGGGTGAGAGTGGACCTGGGAGCAGTGGCAATAAAAGGGCGATCCGCATTCCCCAAAGCTCCAACATTAAACAGGACACTCGTTGGGTGGGGTCTTAACCCTCTAAAGACTAGGAAATATTTACTCAGGATAATTATGTGACTTGATGGCCCTGTCAGCTGAAGCTGCAGAATACACCGACTGCAGAGAGGTAAAACTCTCCCAGCGAATGTCCTGGAAATGTCACTAAACAATCTGATGTTGAGGCTTTAGGGATTGGGAAGTACCGTTCCCAGGTCCGCTCTAGCCTAGAGTGGTAGCGCTTGATAAGTTCCTTTCTATGGGTTAAATAGAACTAAACATGTACTTATGCTAAACAGAGTTGTTTGAAAAAAAACTGTTTTTGATCATTTAAACAATGTATTTATGCTAAATTGAATTATTTGAAATGGAACTGTTTATATGTATAAAAATGGATTTGGCATTAAATAACCCACAGTTGTTGATATGCCATAAAACCAAACCAAACCAAACCAAACCAAACCAAACCAAAACCTTTTTGTTAATTGAAACCAGATTACTGTATGCAAAGGAATGACTATTATTAATAAAAATAATTACTTAAAACTATATAACTGTTTGTATTAGATAGGAATACTTGAAGCCGTACAACTGTGTGCAAATTATTTATATTAGAAAATCTTGGTATAGTAACAAGTCTAGGAAAAAGAAAACTGAATTTAAATGTGGCAAGTGACAACACTCGGATATCAATCCCCAAAAGACTCCACGCGTGAATACACTTCCTGGGCCGGCCTAACCTACATCAGGTGAATGCCTTTTGAGATAGAGAGAGAGAGAGAGAGAGAGAGAGAGAGAGAGAGAGAGAGAGAGAGAGAGTTACATAGATAGATAGATAGATAGTTGAAGATTCCTAAACCTCTTGGCATAAAATAACCCAAGACGGGTTGACATACCGTTTAAATCAATCAATCTATCAAAGCATTTTTGAAAATGCATCATGGAAATAATGATATGAAGTTTGACTTTATGATAAGCTCAATTAAACTCTTGGCTAGCAAATAACAATTAAAATTAAGTTGATCGGTTGGTTTTACGCCATTTCAAACCTAGTTGAGTTATCTAATGTCGAAGTCAGTATTTTTTTAAAGCAATTATATAGCTTCAAGTATTCATTTACTCAAACCCTTCGACACGAGCCTGATGCAACACAAGACCCTTTTTTGAACGGAGTACTGATAATTTGAATTTAGAGTCTTCCTTCTCCTAGACTGGATGCCTTGTCAAGGCTAAAGAACTAAGTTTACCGGACTATTGACCCATACCTGGCGGAACGTGGACTCATGAGGAGAGATTAATTCAGACCTTTCTCAGAGGCATTAGCACAAAGTGAAACGCAATCAGTCTCGTCTAATATTTGAACTAGTTGCCAATTTAATTTCCAACGATAATCGTTAAACCGAGCCCTCCTCCTTCAAGTGACTAATGATAATCATTATTAGCAAGCAACTTATCATCTTTAGCAACTAATCTTAATGCAAATAATTTGAATACAGTGATATGATTTCTAGAATATATTTACCAACCACTGCGCCATGGAAATAATAAGACACAAGCTCAAATTTTAGGTGGAGTACAGTTGGTTGGAATTCACATATTTCTTTCTAGACTAGTTACCTTATCAAGGCTAAAGAGCATAGCATAGTCAGCCTTACGAATTTCTTGGAGAGAGAAATGATGGTTTCATGCCTTTCACAAGGGCATGAGCTTGAAGTGAAATGTAACGATTTCGTCCTGGATTTAAACTCAACGAACCAAGTTCAAATCCTGGACAAAATATTTCCTTTGGCGATTGCCATTTTGCTATGTTCCCCTGAAATATTATTTCAAGTAACTATTTCTATTTAACAACAATAATATTCATTTGTTTGTACACAATTATCTAGTTTCAAGTATTCCTATCTAATGCTAATAATTTGAACGCAATATGGTTTTTGCTCAGTCGGATGGGCCTGAAGAATACACCGACTGCTTCTCAGTAGAGGGGATAAGACCCCTCTCAACGGGTGTCCTGGATAGGATACTAAACAATCTATGGTGAGGTTCCAGTAAGGCTGGAGCTTCGAGGAATGCCATCGCTCCCAAGTCCACTCTGACCCAGAGTGTTAGCACCTGATAAGGGTCCTAACTATGGGTTAAATAGAACTAAACCGTGTTTTTTTTTAGCTTACTGTCTTTTGCATTTAAACTGCGTGTTTATACTAAACTGAATTGTTTAAAATAGAACTGTTTTGACATTTAAACTGCGTACTTATGCTAAACTGAATTGTTTGTAAATGGAACTGTTCTTACGCTAAACTGAATTGTTTAATAAAGAACTGTTTTAACATTTAAATGTGTGTAAACAAATTTTATACTCATACTAAACTTAATTAGCTGAATTAGAACTGTTTGACTAAACTGAATAGCTTGAAATAGAAATGTTTTTGACAATTAAACTGTGTGCTCATGTTAAACGGAATTGTTTGAAATATAACTGATTATTTGCATAAAAATGGACTTGGCGTTAAATAACCAACAAAGGTTGAGATGGCATAAAACCCAACCAACCAACCATATAGTTTCAAGTAACTATTTCTATTTGATAACAATATTCATTTATTTTCACACAATTATTTAGTTTCAAATATTCTTATTCGGACCCTTACTACCGGATACAATTTAGTGTCATCCTCAGGACGCACAATTAAATACTAACTATAGGGTGTGGCACGATAATGAGCATTTATGTGTGTGCGTTTCTATGTGTGTTCGTCGATGGGTGGCAAAAGAAGGAAACTTATCTTCTTCAATTTTGAACAGCGTCGGTTGTCTAGAGGAACCACTTTGTCTATTTTGGTACGAAGACCCTACGAAGAGCAGTGTCTCGTGAAACGACGTTGGTCAAGTCAGGAGTGAGGCTCCGGAGCAGAGAGTCAGAGATTCTACCTCAAGACGCGGGGCTGGTCAGTCGGCTCAAAGACGAGGGTCCAGAGCAGTCGGAGGGTGGGTATAGAGTCAAGAACGAAGACACAGAGCAGTGAAGACGATGACCAGATGAGTTAGCATCTTCGGTGGCTGTGTAAGATTTTCGCTGAGTTCTCACGTTAGCCACATATAAGAGACAAAAAATGTTAAACTGCCAAATTTCACATTCCTGCATTTTGCAGTTTTAAATAGACGTTTATCTTTTTCTTCTCTCCATCTTCTGTTGTTTTTATTATCATTTATTGTTCTGCCTGTGAAATGCCCACACGCCCGGGTGTGAGAAGAAACAAAGGGGTCTACACCACAAGACGATCAGACCATCGGCCAAACCAACAAAACCCGGCGTGTTGGTTGTTTCATATAGAGCACCCGCTCTTATTTGTTGATTTGCCACTGATTCTATAAATTGAACGTGATTTGACATTGTGCATAAAAATTACTTTTACAAGATTAAAGGTAAAAATTATACCAAAAACAAAAATATAGAGATGAATAGTGTAGGAACTAAAAATTTCGAAGGAAAGAGCCGGTGACCTCAAAAAGAGAACAGCCTTGTCACCCGAGGGGTAAATCCTAACTAATTCAAGTACTAGATACGATACTAAATCATTTGATGGTGAGGCTCCAGTTCTGGACCACTGGGGAATGTAGGGCACCCCTTCGTTGTTATTGCTCCCAGGTCAACACTTACCAGGATTGGTAGTACCTCTTAGAGTCTTATCTATGGGTCAAATAGAAATATGTAATCATTTTCTAAACTTGAAACCTATAAATGTAATGTTGTTTGTTTCATATAGAGCACCCGCTTTTATTTGTTTAATTGCCACTGATTCTATAAATATAACGTGATTTGACATTGCGCATAAAAATTACTTTTACAAGAGTAAAGGTAAAAATTATACCAAAAACAAAAATATAGAGATGAATAGTGTAGGAACTAAAAAGTAATTTGCTTTTGTTAAATAGAAATACTTGAAATCATTTAAATTGGATAACCAGTGTTAATTGCCATTACCTAAAACTATTTAAATTGAATTATTAGTGTTCGGTGGCAATACTTGGAACCATTTAAATTGAATCGATAATGTTAGATGGTAATGCTTGAAACAATTTAAACTGAATCATTTGTGTTAAATGGCAATACTTGAAAATGAAATGTTTGTGTCAGATCGTAATACTTGCAATCATTTAAATTGAATGATTAGAATTAGAGGGCAATACTTGAAAAGAATTAAATTGAAGAATTAGTTTTTGATGACAATACTTGAAACCATTTAGATAGAATGATTGGTGTTAGATGGCAATACTTGAAATGGTTTAAATTGAATTGATGGAATTAAATGGCAATATCAAGTATTTAAATGATTTAAATAGAAGTATTAGTTTTAGATGACAATACTTCGAACCATTTAGATAGAATGGGTGGTGTTAGATAGCAACACTTGAAATGGTTTAAATTGAATTGATGGTGTTAGATGGCAATACTTGAAATGATTTAAATTGAAGTATTAGCTTTAGATGGCAATACTTCGAACCATTTAGATAGAATGATTGGTGTTAGATGGCAACACTTGAAACCATTTAAATTGAATGGCAATACTTAAAACCATTTAGCTGTCTGCAAACAACTCAGTTCTTACTCATTAAAAAAATTTCCTATGAACTACCTGTTCACAAATCCTATATATTCAATATGTATCTATAAACAGGAATTGGCATTAAATAAGTAATAATGGTTGATATGCCGTAAAACATAAATAACCAACCAATCAGAAACAGCAATAGCAAATAAAATAAAAAACACATCAGCCTGACGATAGAGACATTCGGATTATAAGCAAGTCTATGAAATTTATCATATTTACCAACCCCTCCGCTCGGGCAGGATATGACACTAGGTCAATTTTTTTAAGCGGAGTTTAACAGGTTTGAAATCAGAGTATTCCTTCTCCTTGACTAGTTGCCTCACCAAGGCTGAAGAACCCAGTCTGTCCTACTATTTACCCATAGCTGAAGGGAGAATAATTGGATTCATACCTTTCCCAAGGGTATTCGTGCTATGTGAAATGCAATCAGTCTTGTCCAGGATTTGAACTCGTGTCGCCGTGTTCATTTCCTACGACGATAACCATTACGACACGGGCACCTCTATGAAATTTATTGACGAGTTCATATACCTAACAGTGCAGTAAACTGGGGCTGTAGAATACACCGACTGCATCTCTGCAGAGGGGTAAGACCCCCAACCCAAGGAGTATCCCGTTATGACGCTAAAGAATCTGATGGTGAAGCTCCTATGATCTGGGGAATGCGGAGTACCCCTTCTCTTTTAAAAATATTACATACAAACTGTTTACAAATCATATATTTAATATATACATGAACAAGATTTGGCATGTAATTGCCAACAAGAGTTGGTATGCTAAATAATCAACCAACAATTCTAACAAGTATTATCTTTCTGGGTTATAGTAGACCGGGAAGTAATGGCAATGAAGGGTTACTTCCCACACCATAGATCTCCAGAACTAGAGCCTTATTCTTTGGTGCAATTTAGTGGCATGGCCGGGACACCTCTTTTGTGTGGCAGAACCATACTAATGAAGTATCCCAGCCATTATAAGTTTCACATTAGGTTTTTGAAATGTCAAATCTTTCTTTGACGTGGTATACACTTCTTTTGCTCCAGTATCACATCCAATCCCATCATCCATGTGCTTTATTTTTTAATTTAATTTAAAAAAAATTCAATTGCCCTCTAATTAGTGTAACGAGGCCGTTTCTCTCCACTAAACCAGAAGAACCTTATCAGCACAGCGGTCAGCTCCTTGGTCACGCCTCTGGAATTTCAGAATCATCGCTTGTCCAATCTTGATTAATGGTTCCTGCAAGCTATTAAAGACTATGTGTTGTGGTTCTCTTACTTAGATCAAGATTCGTCTTAAAAGAACATGAGACAGACAAGACAAGCCAATGTATACGAGGACAATATGTGATAAAGCCGACCAATAATGTCAAGAAACTTAATCCAAACTTACGATTAAAAAATAGATTAGCATTTAAGAGAGAATTAGTAAACCAAATATTGATTAGTTACGCTAATGTGTTTCTGAATTCTTTTTAAAACTGTAGTCATTAACTAAACTTAGTTGCCCAGTGGTTTAGGACTGTAGAATACACTGACTGCTTCTCTGCAGAGGTATAAGACGCACCGCCCCGCCAGCGAGTGTCCTCGTTATGATACTAAACGATCTGATGGTGAGGCTTCAGTAATGCTGGAGCTTTAAAGAATTCGGAGTACTCCTTCATTGCCATCGCTTTCAGGACCACTCTAGCCCAGAGCAGTAGCACCTGATAGGATCCTGTCTATGAGTCAAATAGAACTAAACGGTGTACTTCGTTTAAATAGAAGTTTTGACATTTAAACTGCGTATTTATGCCAAACTGAATTGTTTGAAATGGCACTATTTTTTTTACATTGAAACTGTATACTTATGCTAAACTGAGTTGTTTGAAATAGAACTGTTTTAACATTTAAACTGTATCCTTCTGCCAAACTGAATTGTTTGAAATAGAACTGTCTATATGTATAAAAATGGATTTGGTATTAATAACCTACAAAGGTTGATGTGCAATAAAATCAAACCAAAATAATAATAAAAAAATAAGCTTAGCTTAGTTTGGCACAAGATCAGAAGTATGAAACGCCCAGTGAGGATCAAACTTATCAGTCCTATCGACTGGGGCTTTGGAATACGCCACGTAGACCTCTCTCTGTAAATGCATAAGACCCCCCCCACCACCAAGTGTCTTGAGTATGACACTAAACTACATCTGATGGTGAGATGCCAATCTAAGGTCTTTGCTGAATGTGGAGTACTTATTCGTTGTGTAATGGTTAAAGCGATGAACTGCGGAATCGTAGTAAGTGTGTTCGAACACCAGTCGCATTATTATGTTCACATTTGGACTAATACCCCTGGTAAAGATATGAACCCACCATATCCTCCCAGCTATGGGTTAAATAATACCAATACTGTTCTTCAAGCAGGATAGTTTAGGCATTAAATAACCCACGAATGTTGATACGCCATTAAACAAAGAAATAAAAGCACATAGATAATTGGTTTGGCTTGGTTTTCACTTTAATGGTATATCGACCTTCATGAATTAATTAATACCAAAGCCATTTTTATAGAAGATCAGCAGTGATTCTATTTAACTCATAACAGGGAGGATAAGTGGTTTCATACTTTTTCCAAGGTTATTTGTCGGAAAGTGTACGTAATAGTACGGCTAGAGAATATATATATATATATATATATATATATATATATATATATATATATATAAATATATATATGATTTGGCATTAAATGGCCCACAAGAGTTGATATGCCAAAAACACCAACCAAACTCACTTCTCAGTTGTAACTGATCTATTTACTAACCTCCTGCTTATATGGAAAGTTTATTCAAGGCATTCAGAAACAAGTGTCATATGGCCTGAGCAAGAAAAGATCTCCAGAGTGTTGTGTTAATCTCTCTCTCTCTCTCTCTCTCTCTCTCTCTCTCGCTCTCTCTTTCTCTCTCTCTCTCTATCTTTTTAATGAAGCTGTCATACATAGATGCATCGAATACAATTAGTAAGATGAGACGTAAGATCGAGAGAATGAAAGTTAAGATTTAGAAGAGAGAGAGAGAGAGAGAGAGAGAGAGAGAGAGAGAGAGAGAGACTCACACACACACACACATATACGCACATAAAGATAGGAAAATAATTTTTTAATGATAGCAGTCAAATATACTGGGTTTGGATCGATCGATCGATAAACGATAGTAAAAAGAAAGAGAATTAGTGAGAAATGATGGGTGAAAATGAATGAGTGCGAAAGAGAGAGAAAGAGTGAGGGAAAGAGAGATAGAGATAATTAAATAAGAAAGAATGAATTAAGAAATAAAAGAAAGACTGACGGAGAAATACATTCACAGAGAGAGAGAGAGAGAGAGAGAGAGAGAGAGAGAGGTAGAAGCAAGAATTAAAAAAAAAGACTCTCAAAAGAGGAAAGAAGTTGATGTTTTTCGGAGCATGTCATTCAATTGTCCCAGCTGGGAATAAAATAAAATAAAATAAAAGCCTCTTCTAAGTCGTTCTGGGTTTTGTTGGAAGGATGAAGGCGGGCAAGAAACGGGATTAATACGTTCAAGCATTGAAAGGTCAACCAGATGGCTTTGATCATTTCAAAGGTCACGTCCAGCAGAGAGAAAAAAAAGAAATAAAATTGTGATGACAGACCATATTCGTATTTTTTTTTTATTTTCGGGGCTTTCCAATTGCATTTGGATTATTATTAATATTATTATTTACTTCATTGAGAATTTTTCACACCAGTAGTATCTGATGGTCTTTCACAAGAGTTTGAGCGACAGCAAGTCTCCTTAAGTCCCCAGGACTCTTCTCAGTATTCTGGTTGATCTCAATAATAATGTGGTTTTGATAATCACCACTCGTCTTCGTATTTCCAAGTATTCTAGCCCCTGAACCAATCCTTTGGTGACTGTACTAAAACACCAGTTACAATTGGTGACACCGTCTTTTTCATGTTAAATAGTTTTTTTAGTTCTCAAGCAAGGTCTAGGTACTTCTCTCTCAATGTGGTTTTGATAATCACCACTCGTCTTCGTATTTCCAAGTATTCTAGCCCCTGAACCAATCCTTTGGTGACTGTACTAAAAACACCAGTTACAATTGGTGACACCGTCTTTTTCATGTTAAATAGTTTTTTTAGTTCTCAAGCAAGGTCTAGGTACTTCTCTCTCCTTTTGCTTTCTTTCAGTTTTACCCTGCAACTATTTGGCAGATTCTCATTTTCTTGTTGACAATCACTTGGTCTGGTCATGGGTTGTGCATGTAGCTTCTGTTCGTATGGTCAAGTTTAAATTTACGCAATTCCCAATGGATCAGCTTGTCTACACAGTCGTGTCTAACCTTATGCTCTCTTTGCACTAATTTACTGTATTCGCTTATTATGTGATTGATCGTTTCGTCTCTATCATCACATAATCTACATCTGTTATTTTGTTGCGGCTTGTCGTTAATAATTATTTATTTACTCCTTGTGACTTTTTATCATCAGCGTTAGCTGTTGAGCTTTCATTAGAGTCTGAGAGACGGCAAGTTTCCTCAGGTCTCCGGGACTCTTTCCAATATTCTGGCCGATCTAAACAATGCCGTTGTCTGAAGGATCCCGATTCTTTCTCTGATTTCCTGTTATACAATTTCCTTTTCAAAGCCTTTTCGGACCATTCCAAATGCACCAACTACAATTAAGATCATCGTCACCAGTATGTTCCACCATTTTTTTTTTTAGTTCTTTGGCAATGTTCAGGGTACATTTGCTATCCTGTTGCGTGTTATCAAATTTCACTTTAATATAATTGATCCCTACAGTTTGTTTCGTGCCGCCATTAAGACTAGGCCAATAGCCTAATGAGTAGAGTGTTTGCCAACGGTCCGCGAGACCAGGATTCAGTACCAGGTCGAGTCATGCCAAAGACTTAAAAAATGGTACTTGCTGCCGTCTTACTTAATACTCAGCATTATAAAGTAAGGACCAAAGGTAAAGTGAAGCAATCCAAGGAAAGGAGTAATGCTCTCCTCAGTAACTCGGTGTAGTAGCTATTGAAAAGGAAGCCTTTGGGCCACCCTCGAATACGGTCGCCAACTTTACTTTTTCACTTATAAGAGATTTAGTTTTTCTCTTGAATTTTCCCTTTTGAGCCATGTCCAGGTCATGTCGTGTGGAATCTGGCCAGGTTGTCAAGAAAAAATTCTATACAGTCGTTTTTCTTCTCATTTATCTTTCCTAGTTTTTGTTGTTTTTATATCTGTACTTACTATTGCCACTGCTGCAATTGTTTCCTGTAATTAATCTTACTTTATTCTTCTTAATATAGTCATCGAGACCTTGTATTGATGTATCTACGCAATCCTCAATAATAACGAGCCTTCTTCCTCCTTTTCTTGACACGTACAGTCAGTCTATATCATTTCTTGGATGTATGGCCATGTGCAGTCATCAATTTTCTTGTCTTTTTCCATTTGTACCTTAACTTGGCTGGGGGTGAAGAATACACCGACTGCCTCTCTGCAGACGAGTAAGACTCCTTAAACGAGTGTCCTGAATATGACACTAAACAATCTGATGGTGAGGCTTCAGTAATATTGGAGTTTTAAAAAGTGGAGTATCCCTTTAATGCCATCGCTCCCAGGTTCAGTAAGTGCCGGTGTGGTAGCACCTTATAGGGTCCTATCTCTGGGCCAAATAGAATTAAACTGTGTGCTTTTGCTAAACTGAGTAGTTTTGACATTTAAACATTGTACTTATGCTAAACTGAATTGATTGAAATAAAACTGTTTTTACATTTAACTGTGAATTTCCCAGCGGGCTTTGGCTGTAGAATACACAGACTGCTTCTCTGCAGTGGGGTAAGACGCCTCCAACGAGTATCCTAGGTATGCCACTAAACAATCTGATAGTGAGGTTCCAGTTATGCCGGAGTTTTGGAGAATGCGGAATACTCCTTCATTGCCATTGCTCCCAGGTCCACTCGGGCCTGGAGTGTTAGCACCTGATAGGGTCCTATCTATGGTTCAAATAGAACTAAACTGTGTACTTAAGCTAAACTGAATTGTTTGAAATGGAAATGTTTTGATATTTAACAGTGTGTAAACAAAAATCTATACTTATACTAAACTGAAATGTTTAAAATAGAAATGTATATATATATATATATATATGGATTTGGAATTACTAATCTACTGTGGTTGATGTGCCATAAAACCAAACCAAACCAAACCAAACTGTTCCATTTGTCTAATCTCCTCCATTACCTATTTTAATAATGGTCTCGAGCATCTCGCAAGAGGAACTACTACTTTGTTTATTTCCAAGTACTTGAAGTTTTCCTTCTCTCTAATCATCCTAATGCATTCTTTATGAGCTAGTTCTTTTCCTTCCGCAATTTATCTTTTCCCACTTTTCATTATGAAATATTTTTAATATTGAAATCCATTCCTTTATCCTGGCTGTATGTTCTTTTGTATTTCTGTTCGGATTCCTTTGGGAGATACTCTGCATAGATTAAATCGTTCAGTTCGGTGATGTTGTGTGTTGGGATATGTTGCAATATTTTATTTACTTTTTCGGTCTCTACTTTGACTTCTTTCCAGTCTTACTTCCTTAGGTTTGATATCGTAGTCTTTTGTTTACTCGTGATTCTTAATATTAATTCTATATTTGGCCTGTTTTCTTGTTTTAATATTGATGTCTTTCTGTGTTCAGTGGTGATTTTGCTATCACTATTTGGTGTTTCCATTCCTTTTAGAAGCTCTCTTTGAATATGTTCTTCCCAATTTACCTGTTCATATATATTAAGGTCAGACAACCAGCCTTTCTTTAAAATCAATCAAGCTTGGTCGGTAAGGTTTTGATTTCTATAAAATTTAACGGATTCTGTCCAGATCTCCATCATCCGTTTCTTATACCCTCTTTGCGTAAGGTTGCTTTTAAAATAACAGTCGATTACTTTTTTATTGTCTTCTCTTGTCTGTTTTTTCTTTTGATGTCTCTGAAATTGTTTTTTACTTATGAAGATATCAATAACAACGGTAATGCGAATACAGGTGGACTCTGTCGTTTCAGCTACAAACGGGTTTATTAATTTCTGGCTTCAGTCCTTGGTGACACGAGGAGAGAGACACAATTCTTAAAAGCCTATGCTAATCATATTATGCTGACCCCCCCACACACACACCACAACGCGCGGTGCATCTTGTGATGTTTAAGATCTCTGCTGGTAGAGATCCGAAAAACCCAACCGCACGCCTCAACGGCAGAAAACTCAACGACCTCTCTTTCCAAAATCCTCAAATTCTCTGGATCATCTCTTCTGGGAATGACATCATCCACACTCTAGGCCCATTTTCTGTCTGGGGGTTTATTATGACAGATGATGATTGGCATATCCTTTATGCGCGGGTGTGAGACTGCACCATCTGACAGTGCACCTGGACTAAGAGACCCGAGTAGTTCAGTCTTACCAAACTAAATAATAGAATATAATTAACGAAAAAGGATTAATCTAAAAAAATCATTACCTTAATTATAAAACAAAATGCATTGTTACTTTGGTTTTTGTTTGTGTTGCAGAAAGAAGACCCTCCAACTTTCTCATGATGCTACCAGGTCCTCTATGTTGGCTATCAAGGGAGCACCTATCGTTCACGTCACTCAGACCTATGGTCTTGGTCCTACGTTGATTTGTACTTGTATTTATAATTTTTCATGGGAAGTATGATATGGATATAATAGACCCTGTGCCATGGATATGGCACTCAACAATCTGATGGTGAGGTTCCAGTAATGCTGGAGCTTTGGGGAATGCGGAGTACCCCTTTACTGCAAACAGCTTAATGTCATCTATGTACATGAGGTGATGAATTATTTCATTCTTTGTGAGTTTCTCCTATCAGCGTAAGCTGTTGGTCTTTTATTGGTGTCTAAGTGACAGCAAGTCTCCACAAGTCACCAGGACTCTTCTCAGTATTCTGGCCGAGCTTATAATACCACATTTTAATTAGTTTCGATTCGCCCTTCGATTTCAAATTCTTGTAGCTCCCTTTCCAAGCTTTTGGGGACCGTTTCAAGCACGCAAGTTAGAAGTGGTATCACCATCACCGTCATGGTCCACAGACTATTTAGTTCTCAGGCAAGGTTCAAATACTTGGATCTTTTTTCGTATTCCTTTTTTCGTTAATTATCACAATCTTAGGTCTTTTGGACGTGATTTGGTGATCTGGTTGTATTTTAAAATTACAGAGAATTTTGTGCGTTTCATTCTTCAGGATGGATTCTTGTTTGTAGAATGACCATACTACCATTTGGTAGTATGGTCATTATTATTATTATAATCATTATTATTATTATCATTATTATTATTATTATTATTGCTGCTATTGTTGTGTCTGGCTGAAAGTGAAATTTATGAATGCAAAAAAAAAAAAAAGAATAAAGAACTAGTGTATATCATTTTGTTGCTTTTAATTATCGATAAAATCTATGAGCTTCTTTCAACAAAAATAATGGCATTCTGTTGCTGTATTTAAAAGAGATAGGATTCATGGAGAATACATTTTTGTATTTGTATTATAATTCTTTAACTGTTTATCTATATAATTTATTATTCATTCGAATTGTTTTCTTTGTATGCCTGAATATTTATTCTTTTTAAAGAATGGATTTGATTGTATCTTATTTTTTCTCTGAGTTTTTATTTGACGGTTTTGACAGTTACCTGTGGCTCTTAATGATTCCTGCAATATGTTTGAAAGCAACATGTGACTCTTAGTGTTTCCTATGATATGTATGACAGTCTCACGTGGCCCTTTGTGTTTCCTGTGATATATTTGAGAGTCACATGTGACACTTAAGGTTTCCTGTGATATGTTTGACAGTCTCATATGGTCCTTAGTGTTTCTTGCGATATGTTTGAGAGCCACATGTGACCCTTAGTGTTTCCTGTGATTTGTTTGAGAGCCACATATGGCACTTAATGCTTCCTGTGATATGTTTGGGAGCTACATGAGACTCTTAGTGTTTTCTGTGATATGTTTGACAGTCTCATGTAGCCCTAAGTGTTTCTTGTGACATCTTTGAGAGTCACTTGTGGCTCTTAGTGCTTCCTGTGATATGTTTGACAGTTACATGTGGCCCTTAGTGTTTCCTGTGATATCTTTGAGTGTCACAGGTAGCTCGCACACGGTATCTAATATAAAGGATAAACTCTTTTGAAAAAGTTTGAGTAGACATTTCTAATTTGTCTTGGATTAAACAAACATATTGAAATAGAAATTTAACTGAAAAAATTAACACTTGCGTCCTGTAATCCCATTATTTACACAGCTGGAACATCCGGCTCCATCAAACTAATTACTAATTCTAAATTGAATTCTTACTGTTCAATAGTAATACTTGAAATTATTTAAATATGTGTTAACAAATGAGTTCTGACTTGTTTAAAAACTATTACCTACAAACTATTCGTTCACTTATATATATATATATATATATATAATATATATCTATAAGCAAGATTTGGTATTAAATAACCTTTTAGGATTGCATTTATGAGTCAGATAGAAATATTTAATCATTTCCTAGGCTTGAAACCATTTAATTCTGTGCAAGTAAATTACGTTTCAAATTGAATTATTGGTATTACATTGCAATAATTGGAACTAATTAACTGTGTGCAAAAAATGTGCTCAGGCTCATTTAAAATTTATAACCTACAAATCATATATATTTAATATATATGTATAAACGGGATTTGCCATTTAATAATCTACAAGAGTTGACATGATGTAAGATATTACCAACCAACACAACCAACTAAAAAAGTTTTTGGATAAACTACGTTTGCATACGTTCCTTCTTGAGCAAGAATGAACAGTTTTTTTTTCGGAGTTTTTTTTTGTTTTTTTGGCGTATCAACATTTGTAGGTTGTTTTATGCCTGATCCTGTTTATATATATATATATATATATATATATATATATGTGTGTGTGTGTGTGTGTGTGTATTTGTGTGATTTGTGGACGAATAGTTTGTTGTTGGCTGATGGATTTTTACATCTAAAGGTTAGAGAGTGGTACTAATAACATGTTAGCATTGTGTTCAATTGGTATTCTTCATATCTTTTCGTACAGTTCTATCTCTCAAGAAAGACAGAACGTCATCCATGTTGACGTTCCCGAACAAATTGCTAAAACTGTTTACCTTGAAAAATCGCATTCTGATGAGAGTGAAAGCTCTACATTTTACTGAGTCGTAGTTTTGCCATTAACTAATTACATTATCGACTCATTATCTCTTTCTAATTGGCCAGATATGATAATTTAGAGATATGTAATGACCTTTAGTAAATTCAGACGTCAGCTACATCTATCTTCGAGTCAAGACATTCGAGTTAACATTTTAGTTGTCCATAAAATCGCATGAAAACAAATTTATCATATATTGACTTCAACATCTTAGCTGAAGAAGGCTATCACCTCAATATAGGAAAAAACACAAAAATCTTCGGGTCAGAAACGCCTCTCATTAGGAGCGAATTGCTTAATGAACAAATTCTCCGAAAATAAAAACGTGTCGGGTAACGAGCGGTGTCTCGAGCGACGAACCTGTAATCTAGCAACAACGTTGGGTGAAAAGCAGGGAGTATCGGTAGAAGTGCGTCTGTTGCAGCGTTGTTTTCAATCCACGCATATCCTAGCTCAAATTCACCGTACTTCTTTTAAAATTTTCATTGTTTTGTCTTTTTTCTTTTAAAAAAAAAAAATTATCAAATAAGCCACTTTGGGGCCAAAGAAGGGAAAAGATAATCGCAAAGAGAAAAGAAAAATGACCGGAATCATGATAGAGGCGAAGAAAAAAATTGTAAGTGAACATGGAAATAATGTTCGTGTCTCAGATTTTTCAACTCAGTTTAGTATGGTAAAATCAAGGCTTTGTTCTGATTACAAAAAAATAAAGAAACGATCAAAGGAAAGAAAAGCAAGAGAAGAGAAAGCCACAGACGATTGAAGGAGTAGAGAAATTGCTACTTATTTGTATAAACGAGAAAATCTTAGCTGGTGACAGGGTTTCTGAGGGAGGGTATTAATCGTGAAAAAGCAAGGTGATTGCTAGATGACCAGGTAAAAAAAAATTACCCTGGTACAAAACTGATTTCAATGTCTCCAAAGCTTGCAGAGAGTGGTTTGAAAAATGTCAGAAAAGAAGTGGCATAAACAGTGTTATTAGGCATGGAGAAGCGGGTTCGAACGCAAAAGCTGCTGAGGAATTTGTGAAAGAATTTGATGACCTCGTAAAAGGTAAAGTATTTCTTCCACACTATGTGTTTAACTATCACGAATGTAAATTTATATTCTTGTTACCTACGTTGAATGTATTTCAACATACACAAGAAAAAATATGCAATGAAGATGTGTTTATTAGTGTCAAATGGGTGAATGGTTTTATTTCCTTTGAAATAAATTACTTTTGACGGAAACTTTTGTTTTGTTTTCAAGAAATATAGTCTCATCTCTCTTTTCAGATAAAATGAATATTAGCTCTCCTCTTCCCTTCACTTTTCAGTTTTTTATGCTTCATTTCCCTCCATCTCCCTAAGTAAATATGGTTTACGACTAGATAATTTCTTGGCGAGGGAGAGGTAATTTAACAACTGTAAAATCCCTCAACAATTTGTAATATAGGTAAAATTATTCTAAAAAACAATAGTATACGAATTACTTTTGTTAATTTTTCGTGTGTTCGTCGATCCATTTTTAAAAACCTAAATGAAAAGCAAGAAAGAGAATATGTTATTTGTTCTTTGTTTCCAAGATGAGGTGCAAAGTGGAGTGAGGTGCAAAGTTTCGTGGAACAACAGTATTCTAATGAATCAGTATCAAGCAGCATATTTTAAATGATAATGTCATGTCTCCCTTCAGAAACATTTTAAAATATTGGCAAAAACAAATGCCATTGGGCAAATCTTTTGTGAGACGAATGCCCTGAGATTTTCAAGCAGAGTCGAATGGTGCTAAGAAACAGAAAAGAGAAAGAGAAGACACCCCAGAAAGTTACCTACTGCTTCTATGGAAAGGGACTCCTTTTTCTGCCAATATCATCCTTACCTCATCCTCTTCCTCGTCACCTTTCTCTTACATCACCAACCCCACCAACCTCCAAAATTCTATAAAATCAAATTAAATACGTTTTCTTCAACATCTTATCAGGTTAGTATTCAACCGAACCATTGGGTAGAGTGTTGACCAATGGTCCGGGAGACCGAGGTTCTATCCCAGGTCGTGTCATACCAAAGACTAGAAATGGTTCTTGATGTCGCCTTGCTTAGTACTCAGGGCTATAAGCTAGGGATAAAGGGGTAAGTAGAGCAATCCAGGGAATGGAGTAGCGTCCTCTCCTTCACGTCGGTGTGGTAGCTATTGAAAAGGGGGCCTTCGGGTCACCCTCGACTAAGGTCACCAAGTTGCATTCAACTTGACTAAGGTCACCAACTTGCATTCACTCTTGACTAAGGTCACCAAGTTGCATTCAACTTTTTTATGTTAAATTTAATGGTCTTCATTGCCTAACGAAACACTTGGAGAAAAAAAATTGATTGGAACTGTGCGAGAATACGACTTTAGTTTTGAATAAGTCCTGGAAACAGCAACATCCTACAAAATAGCAGCTGTACAGTCGCTTAGCTTCCATCAAAGAAACTATACTAGTAAGACGAACGAAACATGCTGGACACTAGTGGAGAAGTAAGGACGAACCCATAAGCGACGTTTCACAGTGGACTTCTACGCGTGGACACACCAGTGTTGGCAGACCAAAAAGACTTACATACATCTACTCAGTGTTGAATTGCAGGGAACAGTGGATTGGCAACAGGAATAAAGACCGAGATTGAAAGTGAAGGGACTTGATGATATATATATATATATATATATATAAATATATTCTAGTTGTTTTTATTTGGAAACATAGGTAAGTATATGCCTATATATTTGATTAGTTGCTGATATTATAAGGAGTTGGCCGGAATCAGTAAATGAAACTGATGTAATATTCCATGAAAAGACCATCACCATAGCAACCATCTTGTCTCTACATTTATCTACCGCACAAACCTTAGAGTTGGCAAGAATCACTAAACGTTGTGTCATTTGCGTATCATTTTTCCAGGTCTGTCAACCAAGTACGGAAAAAATTGAGGGTATCAAACATCCCCATTTAACCCGAATGAACCCTTTGCTAGATTAAGAATGGCGGATGAGGGAATGCGCAAAAAGAGTCGTTATAGAGGAAGAAAACCTAAGGTCTGTCGCGGGATAACTGGCGTGGCCTTTTTGACGCTCTATGTTGGCCAGTGGTTGATTGGTTACGAGCAAGTTTCGACTGTTCCACGACCGCTGAGTGCACATCGCTTGATTTCCCTGTAGACTAGCCAGAGTTCGAGACAAAAGGTCGAAGGCTTATAGGCAAATTCGGATTGAGGGGAAGACCGTGTGTTCATCGTATGTAGGTATAAGATGCAAACTGAACATGCATGAGTGAAGTCATCAAGATGGCTGCTTGAAGCGAAAGAGTCGAATATCAATTATGAATGACAATGGGAAACGAGTTGTTGGGGGAATGATAATAATAATAATGATAATAATTATAAGGCTAGAGAAAATATCAGCGTCATAATTATTATCGTCGTAATAGCGATTATGATAATGAAATCAATAAAAATAATGTCTAGAAATTTCTGATTTAATGTTTAGACTTCTGCAGATCAAATAATAATCTCTCTCTCGCTCTCAATCTCTCTCTCTCTCTCTCTCTCTCTCTCTCTCTTTCAAACACCTTCAGAACACGAATTATGACTCTTCACAACTTCCTTTGTATTTCCTTGATTGTTTTTGTGAAGGATTATGCAGTTGTTTTTAATCGTAATCAGAGGTGTAGTTCGTTGATTTGTAGGCTGGTTGGTAGGGTCTATCCTATTCGGCTAATGTTATGCCGAAATCACACACACACACACACACACACACACACACACACACACACACACACACACACACACACACACACACACACACACACATATATATATATATATATATAAAGGAAACGTATCTAAATAATTAGATAAAACATAGATCTACAAATTCAATTAATTCTATTTCTTTACATTAAGAGAAAATTTTGTTCAGAAATAATAAAAGTTACTATAACTTTTCGTATAAGAAAAAGTAATAGAACGTTAATATGCACCGAAATGATATTAACATAAAGATTAATCGCAGTTTTCGTTATTTTAAATCTTGACAATATATTTTCAATGTGGAAACAATCTTACTTTGAGTATGTAACAACGTAGAAGGGAAAGCATAAAGATGCCCGAATATGTAAGTGTAAAATAGCTGATTATCAGTGGCAGGGATTATTAGTTGCCGCATCACTGTTGAGAAAAAAACTGTAAACAATAACACGTAGACACGAGCATATCTTATTATAAACAATAAGATAGGCTCGTGAAAAATAATCAAACGATGTTGAAATTAGATTTATTCTTGAAGTAACAGAATCTTAGACTTTCACTCAAGAGACGCAGGTTGAGTAGAAATAGAAATTAATCAATATCTACTGAAGGTTTATCAATTTCATTGCTTTATTGATAAATAATGTCGAATTTTTATCCTTTAAGATAGGCGAGGCAATTCAACTATTATCTGCGAATCTCAAAGAGCTACAAAAAAGGCGCTAACCCAAACGAAGTGCCGATTGGTTTATAAATGCACAAATAGAGACGCAAAAACTACTGCTTCTTGAGCCTGTTTTTGTGGAAAAAAAATAATACGAAAAGAATTTGGTTTAGTTTTTTATGGTTTTTATGTCATATCAACAATTGTAGGTTATTTAATGCCAAATCAATTTTTATACATATAAACAGTTCTATTTCAAACAATTCACTTTAATATGAGTACGGTGTTTAAAGATCAAAAACAGTTCTATTTCAAATTATTCAATTCAGTCAATAAAGTTAAATGGTCCCAAGTATTGCTATGTATCACTAACAATTCAATTAAACATTAGTCATTTATTTACACACAGTTAAATGAAAAACAGTTCAGTTTAGCATAAGAACATAGTTTATTTGTGTTTGATCCATTGATAGGACCCTATAAGATGCTACCTCTATAGAACCAGAGTGGACCTTGGAGCGATAACAATGAAGGGGTTACTCTGCATTCGTCAAAGCTCCAGCATTGCTGAAACCTCACCATCAGATTGTTTAGTGTCATATCCAGAACTGCAAAGATGCAGTTTGTGTATTCTACAGCCCCGGACGACTGGGCCTTTTTCAATAAGGAAATCGTCAATAATGCTGTAGTCGGGATGCTCTTGATTCTTCCTCTAATTTTCACCTTTTCCAGGCTTTTGGGGACCTTTCCAAGTTCACCAATTACAACTGATTTCATCCTCAAGCTTACCAGTTGCGTATAACCGATTTCGCTTTATCATTATTTACTCCTTTCGAGTTTTTCATATCTGCGTTAGCTGATGGTCTTGCACTGGAGGTTGAGTGACAGTAAGTCTCTTCAAGTCTCCAGGACTCTTCTCAGTATTCTGGTCATTCTCAAGAACGCTGTAGTTTGGATGGTCTCCACTCGTCCGCCAACGTCCAAGTCCGCCAGTCCCTTTAATAATCCTTTAGTTACAGTACCGAATGCACCAATCACGATTGGTATAATCGTCACTTTCATGTTATTAATTTACGAAGCTCTTTGCTTCGATGTAGCACAAGGGCAAATGAATGGGGCACCTAATGAGATACGAAATCGTCACTTTCATGTTATATATTTTTTTTTAATTCCCTGGCAAGGTCGAGGTACTTATCCTTCATTTCACTTTGTTTCAGTTTTATTCTGTGGTCAGCCGAGACAGCAAAGTCGACAATTTTGCAAGTGCTCTTTTTTTTTTGTTGATTATTATAAGGTCTGGTGCTCTGGCCGAGATTAGGTGATCTGTTTGTAAGTCAAAATCCCCAAGGAGTTTGTGCGTGTCATTCTCTAGGAGAGCTGCTGGTGGGTGCATATACCATTTGTTGGTATGGTCAAATTTAAATTTCTTGCACATTTCCCAGTGGATCAACTTGCCCATTCAGTCGTGTCTAGTCTTATACTCGTTCTGTGGTAATTTGCAGCACTCGCTTATTGTATGATCGATGGTTTCATCTCTATCACCACTTAACCTACATTTGCTATTTTGTTGCGTCTTATCTATTCTTGCTTTGATTGGTTCTTATGACGTTGTTTTGTGCTGCAATTAGGAGAGATTCTGTTTATTATTATTATTATTATTATTATTATTATTATTATTATAGTGACTTAGAGTTTTTCACATCAGCGTTAGCTGATGGTCTTTCCCTGGAGTTTGATTGAAAGCAAGTCTGTTCAAGTCTCCAGGATTCTTCTCAGTATGCTGGCTGATCTCAACATTACTGTAGATCCGATAGTCTCCATTCGTCCTGTTATTTCCATGTCCTCCAGTCCTTTTTAAAATCTTTTAGTGACTGTACCAAGAGCACCAATTACAAGTGGTATAACCGTCACTTTTATGTTCCACAGTTTTTCCAATTCCTTAGTAACGATAGAAACTTATCCTCCTTTTCGCTTTCTTTGAATTTTACTTTTTTTGTGGTCAAGCTGAACACCAAAGTCCATAATTCGGCAAGTTCTCTTTTTTTGTTGATTATTTCAAGATCTGGTCGTCTGACTGAGATTTGGTGATCCGTTTATACCTCAAAATCCCAGAGGAGTTTCTGCGTCTCATTCTTCAGAACAGATTCTGGATTGTGCACATACCATTTATTTGCATGTTCAAACTTCAATTTCTTGCACAATTCCCAATAGATCGCCTTTCCCACCAGGTCATGTCTAGTCTTATTCTCTTTCCGTGCTAATTTGTTGAATTCGCTTATTATGTGATTGGTTGTTTCGTCTCTTATTAATTTTATCCTTGCGAATTTTTCACACCAGCATTAGTCTAAGTGACAGCAAGTCACTTCAGATCAAATGGACTTTTCTCAGAATTCTGGCCGATCTCAACAATGCTGTAGCCTAGATGGTCTTGATTCCTCCTTTCTACCTCTTCTCAGTGTTTGGGGACCTTTCCAGGCCTACCTATAACAAGTGATATCACCGTCACCCTCATACTATCCTGTTGCGTACAACCTATTTTCGCTTTATTATTATTATTATTATTATTATTATTATTATTATTATTATTATACTCATTTAAGAGTATTTCACACCAGTGTTAGGTGTTGGTTTCTCACTAGAGTTTGAGTGACTGCAAGTCTCATCAAGTCTCCAGGACTCTTCTCAGTATTCTAGCTGATTTAAAAAATGCTGTAGTCTAGATGGTCTCCAGTCGTTCTCTCCTTTCCATGTTTCCAGTCCCATAACCAATCCTTTCGGGATTTTTCTAAGTTCACCAATATTATTATTATTATTATTATTATCATCGTTTTACTCTCCGTGAGTGTTTCACGCCAGCATTATCTGGTGGATTTTCGCAGGAGAGTGAATGATAGTCTCCTCAGGTCTCAAGGATTCTTCTCAGTATTCTAGCCGATCTCACAATAATGTAATTTGAGGGTCTCTATTCTTCGTTTGATTTACAAATCCTCCATTCTTTTTTTCCAGAGTTTTGGCGACCGTTCCAAGCGCACCAACTCCAAAAGCTATCTCTGTTTCCATGTTGCACAGTTTCTATTTTTAGTTCTCTAGGAAGGTCTAGGTATTTGATCATCTATTCACTTTCTTTTATTTTTACTCTGTTATTCACCATAGCTGTGAAATTCACTGGACGGCAAGTTCTTTTTTTTTATCCTTTTTAATCAATGGATCACTAAAAAATTGTTTCACCCCCTTTCTCTCTCTCTCTCTAAAAGTCAGTTATAAAATCTTGTAATATCTCATGATAATCTTAAACTGACATTGCAAGTGCGAAAACAAAGAGTCAACGTGTAATGTGCAACAGAGAATGAATAGATTCATACAACAAAACAAATCGAAAAAACAAAGCAAAAAGTACGTTATATTAAAGTACTGTATTTGACGGCAAACTAGGCGCACTTTTTTTTTTTTACTAAAAATATCTTAAAAATTCCTCCTGCGTCTTATATGCCATCATAATCCTTATCATGTCGCGTCGTCAGCACGGATCTCCCTGACCCTCTCTCGCCACCCCTCTCTCTATCGTCCATTGCTCCCGGCAGGTCTTCAAAGCTAAATTCTGTATCGGCACAGAGCTGCTGTATATAGGTTCTAGCTGGTCGTCCTCCCTTTGCCCGTCCATGTGAATTCGCGATAGTTGGCCGAAATTAGCTACCTGGCAACTCCTATTAGCTTAGACGTTAGAGTAACTTTCATATACCTATTGCCATTATTTAAAAGGCTATTATGCAGATTAAAAGTGATATTGTTGATGATATTCATTATATTAATTTCACCACGTTTAATACTTTGTTTTTTTTTCTTGATTTGCCCGGCTGAAATTACAGCGCTTCTAATACACTCATGCGTTTTATACGTCAAATATGGTAATTATAAAGGTGAACTTGTTACCCTCCGAAAGGACGTGAAAAGCAAGCTTCACTGTGATTCGACTGCATATTTAGTCAGTCCGACCAGAACCCGAGAAAGAGACATAATTATAATGGATAACCAATAAAGGAGTTATCCTCTAAAACGAGACGGGACTATGCAACCGTGCAATTGAATAAGCATAAGCGAAGAGGAGAGAAGAAAGAAAAGCAATATGACTCCAGACTATGATTTATCAAATAGTTAACTCATTAATGGATCTATCTCTACTTATATATATAAATATATACAATTCTGAATATTTATATACATATACTCGTAGAAGCATGACGTACAGGTCATCGTCTCAAGAAAATGGATTCTGTAACCTGAGTTTAGATACAGGACAAGGCTTTTTGCTATTCACTTAACGGTTATGCCCATGGAAGACTTTCGCATCCATCTCTTCTTCTTCAGCTCTTGATGAATATTAGTGCAGACTAGATCCTTTATCCTTGTAAAGGGTAAAGTCTCGGAGAAGGAAATTTCGACTTCAAACCAGCGTATTGATCATGTGCCGAATTTAGTCTGTGGCGGATGGGTTTGATAAATAGAGACACGCAAAATATATTTCTGGTGTCCAGAGTATGACGCTACACCGCATTCAATGGTGAGGCTACTTTTCTGGAACTTTTGAGAGTGTGGAGTCACACATTACATCAAAGTCTGCTCTGTTGGGGAATGGTAGAACCAGTTTGGGCCTCATGCATGAGTCAAACGTATGTGTTTAAGAGAAGATTTAAAATAATTTAAAACTACATTAACATATTGGTTTCATGGCATATCAACCATTGTAGGTTATTGATGTAGATCCAGTTTGGGACCACGAAAAGATAACTCGGAAAACGGTATAAGTTTAAGGATATATTGAAGTGACAAGATACAGAGAAAAGTGATGGCGTAAGCTAGTCTTACTTGTCAGTCGAATATCCAGTCTCTATCCAATCTCACACGACCGACCGAGCAACGAGAGTACTTGGCTCTCGATTTATATTGGATTTGGAAGAGTCCAACAATGGGTAGGTAACGGTCCCATTACAGTTATTTATTCCAAATCCATTTTTATACACATAAACAGTTCTATTTCAAACAATTCGGTTTAATATAAGTAAATGTAAAAAACATTTCTATTTCAAGCTATTCAGTTTAGTCAACAAAGTTAGATGGTTTCAAGAATTGCTATGCATTTTTAACAATTCAATTAAACAGTAGTTATTTATTCACACACAGTTAAATTTCAAAACAGTTCTATTTAAAACAATTCAGTTCAGCGGATGTATAGTTTCAATATCAAAAACCGTTATATTTCAAACAATTCAGTTCCATCACAAACAATTCAATTCAGCTTAATAACCTTGTTTAAATTTCAAAACAGTTCTATTTCAAACTATTCAGTTTAGCATAAGCACACATTTAAGCTCTACTTGACTCATAGATTAGACACAATCAGGTGCTACCACTCTGAGTTAAAGTAGACTTGAGAGTAATGACAATAAAGGGGAAATCAGCATTCCCCAAAGCTCAAGTATTACCGGAGTTGCATCATCAGATTGTTTAGAGTCATATCTAGGTCACTCGTTAGGTGGGGGTCTTCTCCCTTTAGTGCAGAAATGCAGTCTGTGCATTCCGCACCCCCAGCCATCTGAGCCATAATTATATTATCTTTTAAAACATTGATATTGTTACTACGGATGAAGGTATATTTTATATCGTATATAATTGGAGACTATAATTGTTAAGTTGTGTATTAAATAATCCTACAATAGTTCCTATGCTGTAAAACCAAGCTTAAATCATATTTGAGACTGTGGCAGATGATGTCCCAATTTAGATGTTTACACGATTATTCACACACACACACACACACACACGTATATATATATATATATATATATATATATATATATATAAATGAGCATTTCTCTGTCTGTCTGTCTGTCTGTCTTTATCTGTATGTCTATCACTGTCTCTATCTCTTTTTGTTTCTGTCTGTCTGCCCCTTTCTCTGTGTCTCTGTTTTTCTGTCAATCAATCAATCATTTATATATATATATATATATATATATATATATATATATATATGTGTGTGTGTGTGTGTGTGTGTGTGTGTGTGTGTGCAAGTGAGAATGTCTCTCTTTCTGTCTCTCTCTCTATCTCTCTTTCTCTGTTTCTCTGTATATCTGTCAGTTTCTGTCTGTCAGTCTATCTGCTTCTCTCTCAGTGTCTCTTCATTATTTATATATATATATATATATATGTGTGTGTGTGTGTGTGTGTGTGTGCGTGCGCACGCGCGTGTGTGTGTGGTTGGGCAGCAGTCTTTCCTTTAGGCATGTTTGATCAAATAACTTTTATTCGGATCGTTTCAAGTTTCCTGCTAAGTGTCTTGGTTTTAGGTTGAATTTATCAAAATTGTACCGAGCCCTTTTGGATCTTTCACAGGCCATCATCAACGATTGCTTGCATGTGTCATCATCATCATCATCATATCGTGCTGGCAGCACGGATATCCCTGACCCTCTCTCGCCACTCCTCCCTATCGTTCATCGCCCTAGGTAGGTCTTCAGGACAACAACCTGTATCCTCACATAGCTGCTGAATGTACGTTCGTGCTGGTCGTCCTGCTTTTGCGCGGCCATGTGTGGGGATCCATAAGAGTACATCTCTTATGAGTTCATCTCTGCTTCTCCAGCAATGTCCTGCATGTCTGGTTCGTCTAATTTGAATAGTTTTCGTGATAGGGGGCAGGTGGCCGTACAGTTGGTGTCTTGTGGGGTGTTGCTGCCAGGACTTGTTCAGGATTGCACGCAGCATTCTTGTGTAATTGCCATCTAGTTTCTTCTCCAGCCGTTTTGTTAGCGTCCATGTAGTGCATCCAAACGGTGTTAAAAAAAAAACTTTTAGGTTTTTTATAAGATTACAAAACTACGTAAACGCAAAATTGTTTAAAACTGAGATGCCGATGACATCGAACGAAGTTAAAACAAAACACTATCAACGGAGATAGAATATTATCAAGAAAAATGGAATATTCAAAAAAGACAAAAAAACATTTCAAAACATTATCGTTATTTTCAAAGTTAATTCTATTAATTCAAGTTTTTTTTTTTTTATGTAGGTCTTCTAGGATTTGTAGTCGTAGCTTATTAATTTCGTGTACTATTATAGAGGTGTTTTCACTAGAGTTTTTCGAAATTTGGATTTAGGAAAAGAGTGGGTTTTAAGATGTGTGGCGACGGAACTAGAATCATTAAGGTGCATAGGAAGACGTCTTGAAAGAGTCGTAGAGGTATGACCAACGTACGTATTATTTTCGTTGGAGACAGTCTTCCAAGGGACATTTGAACATATATACAACGTTTGTCTAATGAAGAAGTTCAGTGGAGGAGGAAGAGTTATTCGAAATAATTAGGTTGGAAGTTTTAAGTTTGTTGTAATAATGCAGTTTGGATTCTTTTCATTTTTTAAATGGCATATCAACCTTCGTGAGTTATCTAATGCCAAAGCCATACTTGTAATAGAATAGCAATAATGCTCTTTAACCTATATCTGGGTGGGGGAATAGGGTGTTCATACCTTTTCCAAGGGTATTTGTTCGAAAGTGAATGTAATTGCCCGACTGGTATTCGAACAGGCTTACTTCGATATCGCAGTTCAGCCCTTTCGCCACGGGACAACCCGCTTTTGCATGCGTGTTTCACATATTTTTTTTAGCAGAATTTCAAAAGTTAATGTATTTACCCAAGACTTCTACGACAAATAGGAATTGGCTCATGGTCAATTTTTAAGCGGAGGTCTAAAGAATGCATAGCTTCCCTTCGAGACCGGTTACCATACCAAGGTTAAAGTACCCAGTCTGGAGTATCCCTTTATCACTCTTAGGACTACTCTGACCCGGAGAGATAAAATCTGTTTGGGTTTTATCTATGGGTCAAATAGATCTTTTTTAAATTATTTCATAGGATCGTGTAAAAGAAAAAATTAAATAGTAATTTTCAAGAAATAACAACACACACACAAAAAAATGTCAATATGAATATACAATGAATGTGATTCCCTAACCTCTAGTTATAAAATAGCCCTAGACAGGTTGACACGCTGTTAAAATTTAAAAAAAATGAATAAAGAAAATTCAAGTTCATCTCTGTTCTAGACTGGTAGTATCTGTGAGAGTGCAGTCTATGAGTTATTTAATGCCATAACTGGATAAAGTCATGCTGAATTCGAACTTTACCTAAGGGAATAGTACTATGTTAAATGTAAATAGCCACGTTCAGGATTTGAAACCGCGTTGCTGTGTCCATTTCCTGCGACGATTAACAGTACACCATAAACGCTGCCAAAAAAAAAGTACATTGAGAGTAATCTATTTGCTTATCTCTTTGGTAAAATGTTGATATGTTTATTTATCCATATCTGGACATTTATTATTCATCGCTTGAAGAGTGTTCCTATTGAACAAGGTCAAATATCGTGGCTTCCTGCGAGAACAAAATCTATCCCTGTCACTTGGTTTATACCTGTCCTTTTATCCATCGTATTCACTTCAAATCTATCTATCTATCTATCTATCTACGTCAGTCTATTGATATCTGATTTTCTTTCTTTCTTTCTTTTTTCATTTCCATTTTACAAGGTTAGCTTCGGAAATAAGCCCTGAAGGTTGGCATGCCAGTAAACAAAAAAATCCAAACCTATCTATCTATCTATGCTAGTCTGTAGACATTTATCTCATTTTGTTGATATCTATCTATCTATCTATCTATCTATCTGTTTACGCCATTCTATTGATTTCTGATTTTCTTTCTTTCTTTCTCCATTATAATTTTACAAGGTTAGCTATGGCTGGAAATAAGCCTCAAAGGTTGACATACCAGTAAACAAGAAATCCAAACTTATCTATCTATCTATCTATCTATCTATCTATCTATCTGTGCACTTTATACATGAGTTTGATAGCGAATATCAAAATGTTTTTATTTTTATCGAATTCATATCTGAATTTACTGGTGAATTTTGATATTCACATACTCGTTTATATATATATATATATATATATATATATATATATATATATATATATATATAATTACGTTTGTGTGGGTGTTTAGACAATTCCCAACCTAACCTGCTTTGCTTTCTAACTCAAAAGAGAAAAATACGAAACAAAGAATGAAAATGTTTGGATTGAAACATAAAAAGACAATCTGAAATAATTTCCCATTTTTATTTAAAACATTCAAACGATATATATTTAGATCCATTCATCTGAACAATTTTGCCTTGTTTGTTCCATTTTGATCTGATATTTTTTTCTAAAAAAAAAAAGCGAAAAAATAAAATCAAGAATTCTGATTCCTCAACAGAAAAGTAATATTAAACATAAATAATTGAACAGAATAAAGAATACGCAACTCAGTATCAATATACTTAAATAAGGGAATATATAAATGTGTACATATATAATGTGAACATATATAAATATATACATATATATATATATATATATATATATATATATATATATATATATATATATATATATATATATATATATATATGTGTGTGTGTGTGTGTGTGTGTGTGTGTGTGTTGCAAAATCTATATAAATCTCTGTTCCTTTAAAGAAAAAGACTTGAGATTCATATTTTAAGAATTTTTTAAAATTTATTTTTCTCTTCTCGTATATCTGGTTGGCACGCATGCGCAGGTATAATTACGTATACGATAGTTCGACCATATATTTAACATTGTTTTCTCTGTGTGGCTTTCTACCTCAAATGTATGCGTATATCTCTACTTGTTAATGTAGCTGTGTGTTTGTAATGACGTGAGTGTTCTCACCTGTGTAGGCGTTCGTGTTGATCTACGAGAATCTCGCGAATACAGGTCTGTAGATACACATGTTAACATTGATAACATCAAGTACGTAATTCGTGAAGGCGATCCTGGAAAACATCTTATAGAATAATGATGCTTGTTGAAAGATCGAGGCATTTAATCTGTTTTTGGTGTACATTTGTAAAGTTCTCTATCCAATACGAAAATACCGGGTAATAATCGAAACCATGATTACCCAACAAATAATGGGTTTATCAAATACTCTGGAAAAGAAAGAAAGAAAAAAAAATTAAAACGATCTCTTTTCCCGTGACCTGGTGCGATATTGGGGTGCGTTTCATGTAAGCTAGAAAAACTTGATTCAGCCCATCCCTCTCCAGATCCACAACTATTTTTAATTAAAAGTTTTTCCTCTCATCTCACAAACCGTCACGTAAGACTAGTGTTGGCCGACTAACAAAAATTTATTTTCAACAGCTCTGCGTTGATACGGAGTGTTGTCTAGGGGACTTAACTTTGTACAATGGCTAATAGGAGCGGATGACAAGAGAGAATCAAACGAATCTGTGCTGTCAGCACGTCTTGATGAAACTGATGATGATGCTTATAATTATTCTATTTTATTAATTAATAAGAACCTCTTATTGCGCATAATTTATACACTTGTAACATATATATTTACGTAATATTTATGCATTTTAGTATAATTTAAGGAGTATATATGAAGTTTAGTATAATGTTGCAGTATTGTTAGATAGGGCTCAATATCAATGATTGAACATTTACATATAGAAATATATGTCATCATCATCGTGGTGTACCGCTAGCACGAATTTCCCTGACCCTCTCCTGCCATTCGTCTCTATCGTCGATCGCTCTCGGTAGGTCTTCCATGTTAAATCCTGTATCAATACAGAGTTGTTGTAGATAGATTCTTGCTGGTCGCTCTACTCATGCTCGTCCGTGTGAAGGGGTCCATTGGAGTATATCGCTTATGGGTTCACCCTTACTTCTCCAGCAGTGTCCTGCATGTGTTTCTCGTCTAAGAAATATATATATATATATATATATATATATAAGTCATGGTAATATCTATGACCCTGGGTTTCATGCATTTTGCAATCGTCGGACAGAGTGAAGATTTTAACAAAAAGCATTAATATGGTTAATTTTTCGTTAAAAAAGTGGGGGTTATTTGTACTTGTCTTCGGGCCCGTGGCGCAGCGGATAGAGGCGTTGAGTCTCTACGGTTCCAGGTGAGCATTGTCAGAAGATAGAGGTTTCAAATCCTACCCAAGCCGGCCAGAGGTTTAATTGGTCAAAAACGTGGTGCGATAGACAACAACTATGGAAGGCAGTAATTACTGGGGATACGGTTACAAGACTCAGCATTCCTATCCGAGGTCGCGGTAAATCACCTGAAGAAGGCCAGAGGTGAAATTTGGCCGAAACGTAGTGAAAGAAGAAACAACACAAAAAACTACCAAGATGAGGACAAAAAGTCCGCAATAAATAAATATTATAAAAAATTAATTCTGGGGGTTATTTGTGTATTAGGGTTCTTAAGTTTCAGTGCTATTAAATGTTAGTATGTTTGTGTATGTGATTTTGTTCGCGCATACATATATATGTGTGTTTGCGTATGTACTGGCATGCATCTTTACATATTTACACATATTTCTGGTGTCTGTTAATGGGAATGGGTTAAACAAAGGAAGAGAGTGTGAAGAGGGAAGAGTGGGTGAAGGAGGGATTATTACAATCAGAATTTTCTTTTTCTTTCTAACTTTATGGTAGCTCAAGGTTTATTTTGATTTGAATATGAAATGTCTGTTTTTAGGGGAATTTTGATGAGTGATGATGATGAGCAAAATTAAAATCATCATCACGTTACCTTTTTTTGTTATCTGGTATGGTTTTTATGGGCAGGTAATAAAAATGCTAGGTATTGGTTTGGTTTCTTGGCATATCAACCTTTGTAGGTTATTTAATGCCAAAGCCATTCTCCTAGAAGAACAGTAGTGGTACTATTTAACCCATAGCTGGGAGGATAAGAGGGTTCATACCTTTCCCAAGGGTATTTGCCCGAAAGTGAACGTAACAGGGCGACTGGAGTACGAACTCGCTTACTACGATTCCGCAATCCATCGCTTTAACCATTACACCACAAGGCCACCCCCGCTATGTTTTGGGTACCTTTTGCAATAATAATAATAATAATAATAAAAAGAAATAATAAGAAAAGTAACAGTTTTGGTCATATATATATATATATATATATATACACATATATAATATGATTTTTTTACTATATATATATATATATATATATATATATATATTTCGATTTTTAATTGAATACTTTATAGGTAACATTATTTTTAAGCAAGCCAGAGGTCATTTGTTTACAGACAATTTTGTGGCAAGTATGTTGATTGGGTTTTATGTTATATCAACCCTTGTAGGTTATTTAATGCCGAATCCTGTTTATATATATATATATATATATATATATATATATATATATTATTTGTAAACAAATATTTTAAGGTTACATTTTATACAAGACTCAGCTTATTTGTTTACACACAGTTAAATGTTTTCATGCATAGCTATTTAACACTAACAATTCGGTTTGATATAAGTCAAAGTCCTATTTGATCTATAGATAGGACTTGAGGAGAACTACCACTCTAGATCAGGGTGGATCTGGGAGTAATAGCACATTCCTCAAAGCTCTAGGACTGGCGCACCACCATAAGATGTTTTTGTGTAATATCAGGGATGTGTGGGCGTGGAGGTCTTACTGTTCTGCACAGATGGTTTAGGCATATTCTCTAACCCTAACAGACTGTACTGTACTATACTGTACTATTCGTGATCTCACGCATCTACTGGTAGTCATGGAACATAAGAGAGGCTACTCCTTATTTATATTTGTTTCTAATTGTTTTGTGCATTTCTACATTAATACGTCGTAAGATATTTCACCTTTCAGTGTTTTGAATATTGTATATACGTACCACCTATCTATCTGTCTCTATGTACAAGAAAGAAAAAAAAAGAAAGATGAATAAAGATAGAGGCAATAAAGGAAAGGAAGAAAAGGAAGGAAGAAAAAAAAGGAGGGAAAGAAAGAAAGAAAGAAAAAAAGGAGGAAGAAAAAAGGAGCAAAGGTCGGGCCAAAGAAAGAAAGAAGAAAACAAAGGAAAAGAGTAGAACGTATGAAGATTAGGAGAAAGAAAGAAAGAAAGAAAGAAAGAAAGAAAAATACAGAAAAAGAAATAACTAAAGGAAAAATAAAGAAATGAAAGAAGTATGTTAGTGCCAAAATAAAAGAAAGAAAGAAAGAAAGGAAAAAAAGGAAAAAAGGAAAAAAAAAGAGTCAAAGAAAGAATGAAAGAAAAAGAAATATAAGTAGGAGAAAGAAAGAAAGAAAGAAAGAAAGAAAGGAAGGAAGAAAGAAAGAAAAGTACAGAAAAAGAAATAACTTAAGAAAAAACAAAGAAATGAAAGTAGTATGTTAGGGCCAAAATAAAAGAAAGAAAGAAAGAAAGAAAGGAAAAAGATAAAAGATAAAAGAGAGTAAGATTAAAAGAAAAAGAAATAAAAGTAGAAGAAAGAAAGAAAGAAAGAAAAAAAAAGAAAGAAAGAAATGAAGGAAAAAAGTAAGAAGAGAAAAAAATAGATATTTCAAAAATATGATTAAGAAAGTAATAAGATAATTAGAAGAAAAGAATGGAAAAGGGAGAAAAAATGAAAATAAAGAGAAGAACAAAGAAACAATTGTGTAGTGAGAGGAAATGGGAGTAAAAGCTATAAGAAAAGAAATTTAAAAAATTCGTGAGAAGGAAAGCAAGAAAGAAAAAGGAGAAAGTAAAACAGGAAATGAAGGAAAAGATGAAAACAAGAAGAAAGAAAGAAAGAAATAAAGAAAGAATTAGAAAAAATGAAACCAGAGACAAAAACGAAAATATCGAAAATAAAAGAACCATATAAAAAACAAAATGAAAAAGAAAAAAAAATCCATTCTTGGAATATAGCAATGGCTTCCGAAAAAAGTAAAAAGCAAATTCTTCACAACAGAAAACCTATGACAAAAACAAGTACATATTACAACTGTTTATCAGAAAAAGAGTATGCTCGATAAGACTGTTGAATACGCCGACTGCTTCTCTGCAGAGGGGTAGACCCCCCACCAACGAGTATGCTAGATATGACTCTAAACAATCTGGTGGTGAGGTTCTAGTAATCTTGGAGTTTAGGGGAATGCGGAGAACCCCTTCATTGGCATTGCTCCCTGGTCCACTCTGGCCCGGAGTGGTATTACAGCTAAACTGTGTACTTATGCTAAACTGAATTTTTTGAAAGAGAACTGTTTATACGTATAAAAATGGATTTGGCATTAAATAACCTATAATGATCGATATGCCATAAAACCAAACCAAACCAAACCAACGAACTTGCTTGAAGAGACTTTTATTGCAACATCTATCTATCTATCTATCTATTTGGGACATACAATCACATCTTCACGTACACAAACGCAATCAAAAATTCACTTAAACTTTCATTCATTATCTCATACACCTATTTGCATGCTAACAAACATATTGATACCCAAATAAAATAAAAATAGACACTGATTTACGCTTAATAGTATATCTAGAGAACCTTGTTGGGTTCATCGATCGCAGGATTCCCTGACATCAGAGGTCCGGATCCAAGTCATGACAAAGTCAAAATTTTATTTTTCGTATTTCATTGACACTCTAAAAACAAAAGATTTACATTGGTCAGTCTTCTGAGATAAAATAAATATTCACAAATGCAATATTTTTATTTATTGATAGAGCTGTGCTTACTCCAGAACAAATCTGAAAATGATTTGTACTTGTTGATACTTTGTTAACAACATTATCTGTAGTATTTTTCTTATAACTATATACGAGAACTCCACACAGCAAACATGTAAACATCTTTGGTTTCCATTGTATATTTGCAAATGATTCAAACATGTTTATGTTCCACATGTCTTTGTAGAGATAATCATTAGCTCAATTTTTTCATATAATTATTTTCCCTGATATCAAGAAAAGTATATATATATACAGAGAGAGAGAGAGAGAGAGAGAGAGAGAGAGAGAGAGAGAGAGAGAGAGAGAGAGAGGGTAGATTTATGGTAAATCTGACAAGATGCAGAAAAATACGTAGAAAAGTGAATAATAAAAACTGACAACACATTCAATAATGATATTTCGTCTTTATTTTAATAAGGCTTCAACAGAATGACGGGTTTTTCTTAAGTTCAGCATTGGAGGTAATAGATAAATAGAAATAAAAATAAAAGGAGGAAGGAGTCATGAGAGGGAGAGACAGAAAAGAAAGAAAGAGAGATATTGCGATATATTAGAGTGATGCCTGCAGGGGTTATTGGCTGTGACTGTAAACATCTGAGCAACGGCTTGGTGGACATTGGGGTAGACCCCTGCCTCCACCTCTATGACATTTTTCTTTCTCGCATTTTCTTTCTTTTCTGTTTCTCCTTCCTATGACCTGTCCGTCATCATAATCTTTACTTTTACTTGTCTGTTTCCTCCTATGCTGATTTGAAAAAAAAAAAAAAAAAAAAAAAAAAAAACAAGAACGAGGTTTTTGATATTCCATCTCTGTTGGTCAAGTTTTTGATGAAATTTGATACGCTTGACAGTGACTGAAGTCGCCTCACCCAGTCAACCAAGCTGTTGCCCCCTACCGCCATTATTCATACATATATCTTTATCTCTCGTTTTCTTTCTTTTCTGTCTTTCCTTCTTATGACCCCTCCCTCCTTTTATTTTCATTTTGATCTTTATTTCTATTTATATTTTTCCACCAATGCTGAACTTTAGAAAAACCCATTTTTTGATGGAGTCTTTTAAAAGTAAAGACGAAATATCGTTGTTGATTTCGTTGTCAATTTTGGTTTATCCACTTTTCTCATATATATATATATATATATATATACATATATATAATGAAATGTACTATTATCTTAGCATATACATTGGTTTGTGGAAAGCTGTCATCAAAAATAAACTACATAAAAAGAAATATTCTTATTTATCATATCACTTTTGCTCTTCTTTATACAATATATATATCTTCATATATTTCATTTTCTTTTCATGTATATATATATATACTATGAAAATAAAATTCAGTCTTCCAAAAACTGCAAATTAAATAATTAACAGCCGACTAAGTGAACGTAGGAGAGCTCTTACGGTTTGAGAACATGAATATGTACGTAAAATCTCGAAAGAGCCAGACTAAGATGAACTAAAATTTATTTCTAGTTTTTTGTGTATATATTTGTAAAAAAAAAATTACCTTACTATTGCATTATATGCGTGCAAGAAGATAGATATTATTATAGTGAACTAGACTAAAAATACCGTGATACCGGTAATTGATGAATATTATTCTTGATATCAGAATGTAGAAACTCCGTCAATGCTGCCATAAGTGAAGCAGGGCTTCTCAGTCCTCATGCCTCCCTAGATAGCTTTGAGGCATCTCAACCGAAAATCATGAGTGCTACATTTAATGGCAACCCCTTCACAACAATCACATCTTGCTACCAGTGGTGAAAAGATTATCATCACCTATTATGAACTATTTTCCATTGCTTGAAATTTACAATCATTGATGGAAATATAAATGCGCAAAAAAGCAAAGACGAAAAGAATAAATTTTGCTTACATAACCAGACAAACAGAAAAGGTGAATATCTACCAAATCTTTCACTCGAGAACAATCGTTCATGCCTAAATACTAAATCCCTCCAAAAAGAAGGGAAAACTATGGACCTACACTTACCCTAAAGCACAGCCTGAGAACACATTCATAAAGAAGAACTGGATAAATATTGCTCTGAAGTGTTTGGTATACTTCTCTTTTGAAGTAGTGTCTTCCAATTACAGAATCATTACGACAAATATACGTCTGAGTCTTCGTACAGATAAGTACAGTCAAAACCTCACTTTTCTTCACTTACATTGGTAAGAGATATTAGCAATAAATTATGGTAACTGTAGGTACATATCCGATATTCTTCAAGAGATATCTGAAAGACATAATCTTAAAGACAATTATAAAGACTTCATCACTGCCCATATGGAAGCCGCAGCATAGTGCATACCAACAAAAACCAAGAGCTAAATGAAGAATTCAATGTTAATTACGAGTAATTAGGAGAAAGCGAGAAAACTTTAAAAAGCATACTTACTTATTAAAAGAAATTCAACAAATGCCTACGCAGAGAAACTTAAGAAAGCTAAAAAAAAAACAAAACTTAAGAAAAAAGATTAATTACAATACATTCAAGGCCAAATCAATAAAATTAGAAATTCTGTAGATGATAGAGAATCATGAATTGCAATGTTGACAGTAAATGAAATGAACGGAAGGAAGAGCACTTCGAGAGCAAATCTAAAAGCTGCCAGCCAATAAGAAAGACTTCGGAAATGCAAAGAACACTTCAAGAATCCACTCGGAAACCCTTTTGAAACTACTGAAAAACAATAGAAGATATCATTAATGGCTAACTAGACATCAAACCAGGATAGTTTACGGAGGGAGAACAAGACGCAGTATTGAAAAAACAAGTGAATAAAAAAAAAACTGAAAAAACAAAAAAAAAAATTTTGAATTTTGAAAGATTAAAGCATTTGACGATATACTTCTTTAATTATGCGACGCAGGTAATTAATAAAACACGATAATGAAATGGACGAAAGGTTGCATCCTTCTCTTTTCTAATGGAAGGCGACTTCGGAATTATTTAGAACTACAAATATACTACTCTAGCTGTTATAACTGCTAAGGTTTCTATTGCGTTGGTTCTCAATCATATTCAACCCAAAATCAAGAAAGTTCTTTGAAAAAAACAAAACGGCTTACTAAGAAATTGTCCCACAACCTCACAGATTCTGACAATCCGCTGAATGATCGAAGGAGTACAGACAAATTATCTCAGGGTAACATTAATGTTCGTATATTTTTCTAAGGCGTTCAATTCGATGCACAGAAGGAAGAAGAAGCTGATAATACTTCAACATAGTTTTTCTAAAGAAACTTTTACTGCTTTACAAAAACACGAAAACAATGGTTCGCTCCTCTGAATGAGACACAGACTCCTTCGACATAGTCACAGGAGCCTTGCAAGGAGAT
>OY757911.1:50523980-50541480 GCA_963585895.1 Sepioteuthis lessoniana | reverse complement strand
CTCGTTTGAATTCAGAGTTTTTCTGTTCCTCGACTTATTGCACTGCCAAGATTGAAGATATATACGCATTCATATTGTAACAAGAAGCCTTGACTACAATAAGAAGAATAGTAATGGAGCATGCAATATATAATCCCAAACAAAAAGTCGTTTCGGAATCTCAGAATGGAGTAAGTATATTATAGTTATCGTTCTTAATGACTGCAAATTCATGGATATCTCTATTGAAAATTCAGGGATTTTCCACTATATTTTAACTCAGGAGGGTAGTATCTGTTAGTTTCTCATCTATGGGTCAAATAGATCAGTTTAAAACTTATTCTTACTCGATAAAAATCTTGTAAGCCGAATAATCGTAAATTATTCGCATCAATTCCCATTTAACTTTTTCTCTATGAGCAACGAGTTAACTTGAACACATCCTAGAAACAACAACCCACCAAACAACAGCAGTACGGCCACTTACTACCTATCTCTAAAACCATCCACTTAAGACGAACACGACATGCAGGACACTCCTGGAGATGCAAAGACAATCTCGTAAGTGACGTTATCCAATGGGCACCTGCACATGGACATGCCAGTGTTGTTCGAAAAGTAAGAACTACAATAACTTTGTGAAGACATTGGAAGACTTGCCGAGAACGATGGACGATAGGGTCGAATTTAGAGAGAGAGAGAGAGAGAGAGAGAGAGAGAGAGAGAGAGAGAGAGAGAGAGAGTATGTGTGTGTGTGTGTGAAGGAAATCCATGATAGCAGCGCAACTTGATGATGATGATGATTTACATTAAAGATAGTTACTTGCAGCTATAATTGTTTATTACAAATCATCATCATCATCATGTCACGCTATAAGCACGGATATCCCTGACCCTCTCTCGCCACACATCCCTATCATCCAATGCTTTCGGCAGGTCCTCAAAGCTACATCCCGTATCGGCACAGAGCTGCTGTATGTAGGTTATAGCTGGACGTCCTGCCTTTGCTCGTCCAAATGAAGGGGTCCACAGGTGTACATTACTCACTAGCTCGTCCCTACTTCTTCAGTAGTGTCCTGCGTGTCTGGTTCGTCTCCTTTTGATAGTTTTCGTGATGCGTGGTAGGTGGCAGTATAGCTGCCGTGGGGTGCTGTTTCCAGGACATGCTCAATATTGCTCGCAGCATACTTGTATAATTGCCGTCAAGCTTTTTCTCCATCCGTTTAGTCTGCGTCCATGTGGTGCATCCATATAGCAGTATCGACACGATCGCTGCTTGGAAGAAACTACGCTTAATTTCATCGGTCAGGTCTGACTTGAAACCATACAACTATGTGAAAACAGATGACTATAAGTAAATAGAAATAATTACTTAAAACCCTGTAATTCGTATGGTTTGGTTGGGTTTTATCGCATATCAACCATAGGTCATTTAATGCCAAATCCTTATTATAAATATAGATCAAATATATGATTTCTAAACACATTTTGTTGATAACATTTTTAAATGAGCTCATTCTTGCACACAGTTAAGTGGTTTTACCTATTTCATTCGAATATGAATACGCGGTTAGATGTAAAATCAGTTCTATTTCAAACAATTCAATTTAGCATAAGTCAACAAGTTTCCAAGTATTGCTATGTATCACTATCAATTTAATAGTGCATTGAAATAGTAGTTAGGATTACACTCAATCTTTTGTAAATGAATCAGATTTTGATACCTAACAGATACTATACTCCTGAGTTAAACTATATCAGAAAATCCCTGAATTTTCAATACAGATTTTGAAGTAAATAATGTGATATCATTTCTAAAAACAGTGACGTTATACAGAAAAATCTAAAGAAATTTACAATAAGAACAAATTATTTCTATAAACCCTTTCTTTACTAGATATATTCTTACAAACTGATCCCTTCCCCAATCTGTTTCCCATCTTTTTATGATCATGATTCCCTGAAAATAATCTCCAAATTAAAAACAAATAACCAACCAATTATGTAAAGTTTATCATTAATTCTTAAGACCTCTCCTTCGAAGCTCTTTTCAGACTTTTTTCCCCCTTAACTTGATTCAGCATTAAATGACCGATGAGGTTGATATGCCGTAAAACAAAAGAAACAAACAAACAGATTTTGGCATTAAACAACCCACAAGGAGTTGATTTGTCATTGAAAAAAATTGTCCAAACCATGAAATTAGATTCATCGCTCTCAATTTTAATGGATCATTTTTTCATATCAGAAAAAGATAGCTATCTCAAGCGATGGATTTCAGAAAACCGATGGCATGCACTGACTGACACTATCAGGTGATGTTTACGCTTATATTCCCTTGTCAACTTATAACACATGGTTCTAACACCTGTGCTGGTGTTCCACTCATATAATCTGAATAGTGTTTCTGTAAATATTGTTTCTATATAGCTACATCCTGAACATTTAGAGGTAAGATTTTATTCATTAGAGGTGGCATTTAAATCCCAATGCCAAACTTGTTAATAAATGCATCTTAGAAACATGCATCCTAGGACTCAAACCTTCAATCTCAAACCAAATAGATCTAACCGTATTTATGTTGACAAATCTTTTTTCCGAATAGCTTTTACTCAGAAAATATCCTATTAGTAAGTATCTATCTATCTATCTATCGTAAACGAAAATTATAAAACTGTCCCATCAGTGGAAAATTTTCTCTCAACACTGGAAACCAACGGAAATAAGAATCAGTCAATTATGTTGTTATCGACTGTACTTTTTCTTCTACCACACCCTGTATTTCTAGATAAAATCATTTTGGAGAAATAACCGTTTATTAGAAACGAGGGTTGACTACTTTCTTACTAATATGTTTATCCAGACCGATCCTAATAGTCTTCGCTTATGAAGATAAATATAAATGATCTTTATAAGATTAATCTCTACTTAGACGGTCTGATATTGTCAGTAATAAAATGTTGAACTTATTGCTGCTTTAGGCTTCGTTTTTAATTAGTTGAAAAGAAATTCAACCGCTCTCTTTGATTTTATCACCATTGATTAAATTGTCCTATCGCAAAGAGATATTTCACTCCGTTTGTCAAAGGTTCTCAAAGTGTGGTCCACGGACATCCAGTGGTTCTAGAGACCCATACAAGATATCCGCGAATGAAATATAATTTTGAAAAAAGATGAATAATAAAAAAAAAGAAAAGAAAAAGAAGCAAGCAAGAAAGAAACAAGCAATTAAAAAGTCATTTATGCAAGTTTATATTGATGGAAAATAAAAATTATGATTCCTTGAAAGTATCTTAAGTTACTCAAGATGAAGGGTAGTGGTTATATAGCTGGACAAGTGTAAATGATCATATATACAGATCAATACGAGCACAGGTTCCAAAATAAAGGATGAATATAGAGTACTTTGAGTCGAATCAATACACTGTCTGTACTCTTGAAGTTTAGCATAGACCTGTACCCTCGCATATATACGATTCGATAAACTGGTATAAGGGTTACAATGGAAATTTACTAAGCTTTTTTTTTTGCTTAGATGTGGCACAAGGCCATATGAGAGGGGCACCCAATGAGACTCGAACTCACTCGTGTAGGTTTGCTAGTCGAGCTTGCTAACCATTACACCACCGGTGCCCGTGATGTAATGGTCATCGTCGTAGGAAATGGACACGGTATCACGATTCAAATCCTAGACGAGACTGGTTGCATTTCACATAGCACTAATACCCTTGGGAAAGGTAGGAATCCAATTATTCTCCCTTCAGCTATGGTTAAATAGTAGGGCAGACTGGGTTCTTCAGCCTTGGTGAGGCAACTAGTCTAGGAGAAGGAAAACTCTGAATTCAACCTGTTAAACCCCGCTTTAAAAATTAACCTTGTGTCATATCCTGCCCGAGCGGAGGGGTTGGTAAATATCATAAGGATTACAATGCAACACGGAGGAGCGCTTAGCATAACGGTTATAGGAAATCAAATCAGAGGGTGCCCGTGGTGTAATGATTATCGCCCTAGGAAATGTACGTGGTGACTCGATTTCTAATCCTGAACCGGATTGTTTTATATAGCGCGTTTGGAAAATGTATGAATTCAACTATTTACACTCCAGCTATGGGTAAATAGTTAAGCATAGTGGATTCTTCAAACTTGGTATAGTAACCGGTTTCTGAGAAGGAAAATTCTGAATTTAAACCTGAAAAACTCCACTTAAAATTGAACTAATGTTAAAGCCTGTTCGAGCGGAAATGGAATTGGCGAGCCGAATTCAAATCTAGGACTAATCAGTTTGCATTTGTCTTCGTGCTAATGCTTTTAGGAAAGGCATGAATCCATATGTTCTCCTCGAATAGATAGCAGGGCAGATGGTGTTCTTTAGCTTTGGTCAGTGATGACTCGGAACTTTGTACTACATCATAAAGCAAAAAGTTAAAGAAATAATAAAGCAATTTTTTGTCAGAACAACGTTATAAAAAATAAAATACTTGCTCCAGTCAGCACTCTCCTGACATGAATGATAGAGAGTACCCCTATTGTAGAAGGAAAATTCTGTGTGCTGAACCCATGAATAGCCTCATTACTCTGCCAGTGGCACGCTTTGTGTAACGGTTATTGTTTTAGGAAAAGGAATCTGTGATCCGAGTTCACATCCCAGACAAGGCCGTTTGCATTTCACTTCGCATTAATGCCCTTTGGAAAGGCATGAACTCATGTATTCTCTATCAACTATGGGTAAATAGTGGAGCATAATGGGTTCTTGGAGAAGGAAAACTTTGAATTCAAACCAATTGACTTTGTGTCACAAACAGCCTCATTCAGGTTTAGAACATGGATCACCAGCTCCATTTGCTGGCATGGTAAGAATTATCCTAAGCGCACCCAAATCACAGGTAATGTAAAGTAAAACAGAAGCTTAGCATGTTCGGTGCTTTAAATACTTCTCTTCATTATTAAAAAAAAATTAGGAATCGATTTCGGTTGGTTGGTTGCTTGTTTTGTTTTACGGCGTATAAAGCCTTTTCAGGTCATTTAACGCCGAATTAAATTTTAAACAATTCAGTTTAGTACGAGAGGCTATCGGTCATATGGAAGTCAGACCTGACCGATAGAATAAAACGCAGTTTTTTTTTAAGTCGCGGTCATGTCGATCCTGCTGTATGGATGCACTACATGGAAGCTAACTAAATGTATGGAGAAAAAGCTTGACGGAATCTACATCAGAATGCTATGAACAATACTGAACAAGTCCTGGAGGCAGCAGCCTACAAAACAGCTGCTGTACAGCCACTCAATACCCATCATGAAAACTATCCAAGTTAGACGAACCAGACATGCAGGACACTACTGGAGAAGTAAGGAACGAACTCATAAGTGACATACTCGTCTGGAACCCCTCATATGGACGAGCAAAGGCAGAATGACCAACTCGAACCTACATACAACAGCCCTGTGCCGATACAGGATGTAACCTTGAAGACCTACCGGAAGCGATGTACGATAGCGAAGAGTGGCGGGAGAAGGTCAGGGATATCCGTCCTGATGGCGCGACATGATGATGATTATTATACTTTTTTCTTATTTGCAAACTGTTAAATGTCAAAACAATTCAGTTGAAAGTTGAAAGTCAAAACAGTTCTATTTGAAATAATTCAGTTTAGCATAAGAACATAGTATCAATGTCAAAAACAGTTCTCTTTCACACAATTTAGGTTAGCAGAAGTACGCAGTTTCAATGTCAAAAACAGTTCTATGTCAAACAATTTAGTACACAGTTTAGTTATCTTTTACCCATCGATAAGACCCAGTCGGTGCTACCACTCCGGGACAGGGTGGACCTGGGAGCAATGGCTATGAAAGGGTACTCTGCATTACCAAAAGCTCCAGCATTACTGGAACCTCACCATCAGATTGTTCAGTGTCATATACAGGACATTCCTTGGGGGATGGGTTCTTACCCTTCTGCAGAGCTACAGTCGGTGTATATAGTACAGCCCCAGCCGACTGTGTAAGAATCGTTTTCGCTTGTAAAACTATATATTCATGGATTTTTCTTGTCTTTTTCCCGTCTATCTCATCTGCTTTACACATCATTGATTTTTTTGTTTCGTTTCTTGTTCACCGTAAAGCTTTCTCCTGTATCAAGCAGCCTCACTCCGCCAAAAAAAAAAAAAATGTATCTCGTTTTTGTCTTTTTTGCTTTCTCTGGCTAATGAGGAAATCGGAGCATAAGAAATGTCATGAATGCACCTAAGTTTGTTGACCCTGAAAACTCACGATTGTATCTACCTTCTCACGAAAAGATTTTTTTCTTACGTTTACCACCTAACTTCGGAGACATGTGAATGGAAATTGTGTCTTGGTAACAAATAAGATGCAGCATAGTGGGTAGAGTGTTCACCAATGGCCCGGTAGATCACAGTTCATTGCCAGGTCGAGTCATACTAAAGAGTTAAAAAATGGTATTTGGTACTTCTTTGCTTAACACTCAGCACTATAAAGTAAGGATCTAGGTAAAGTGAAGTAATCCAGGGAAAGGAGTAGCGCCCTCCCCTACACATTGGTGTAGTAGCTATCGAAAAGGGTGCCATTGGGTCACCCTCGACTACGGTCGTCAACTTTATTACTATTTTACATGTTTACAATGTCAGGCACTTAGATCATTCAATATAAAAGGGGCATTTTTTGAAAAAGAAAAAAATTCCTTTCATCTTTTAATTTTTTTAGAATTTTTTTCCATAAATATAAACTTGCATTATTTGGAATTAGTTTATAGCAAAGATTATTTTTAATCTCACGAAAATATTTCCGATGAGGTGATTCAAAATAGCTGTAAATCAATTAGAGTGTTTGAACAGAGGTCCGCTATAAATTTTTTTCTGGCTGAGAAGATCAAATCATGTGAAATTCACAGAAGAATGTAAGATGTGTAAAGAGAAGCACCTTTCTGGAAAGAATATCTTTGCAAATAGGCTGATTATAGTTTTGCTACAACAAGTCTGAGTTGAGACGATAGAGTGGAAATATACTGAAATCACTGATAAATAATTTTTTCCGGGTGCAGCAGTCAGTAAAGAAGGTGATGTGGACTGCCTTTAGAGACATGAAAGAAGCTGCCCCTTTTGATTTTCTTGAAAAAGGTTCAACTGTAAACATTGCTTCCAATTGCCAACTTCTTAAGCAATATTTCATCTTATTTGTTGAATTAGCCTGGTACATATAATAAAAAAAGTGAATGTATACGAAAATTAGATGTCCTTGTTTGCTATACACTGACAAAGTACTTAAAGTTACGAGGTGTGATAAAAGAACTATGAAAATGAACATTTTATTCAAAAGGATTTAAGTGCAAACGTGTGAACAGATGAGAAACATATGTTAAGAAAGTGATGTTGTCTAGACGTCTTTCTAGATGTTGTGTGGATGTCTATCCTACTCAGTGGATATGTAGTGTATTCACCATTGATGATAACACAGCACGGTATTAAAATGAGATGTGTGCCTTGTTTCATTGGAATTGCTTTTAACCTCGGGTTGGGGAGTTGGTCTTTGTTGTATTGTAGTATCACCTCCCTTACTAAGGTCAGTAAATGGGCAGTCAATACTACCTTAACAGAAATCTTGGTCCTTACTTCCACCTCGGCCAAGGAATGCTATCCCAGAATCCATCGCCTCTCACTCTTCTCTCTTCCCTTCTCTCTCCTTTTCTCTCTCGCTTTCCCTCTCCCTCTGGCCAATCAGCGGAGATAGTAGCAGTTGCCAAAGACGACCCAAGAACAGAAGAGGAGGCAGTTGCTGAAGAGATTCCAAACACTAAACACACGTGTTGACCGCCGGACATTTTCTAGCCAACACGTGGCGTTGTATACGAAGAATAAAATTCCTCTTTTAAAGTTAATATTTGTACTTCTCATTTATTATCTCAAATAACATAACCCAAGTACATATATTACAGTATTTTTACAACATTCAGCCTCTGGTTATGATTGAAAATCAAAACAAAAATAATTTCTTTCGAGTGGAGACGGTGTTGGCTCATCCGCTGAACAAATGACATGAACGCTAGCAGTTTGAAATTTTTGGTATTGCTATTTATTTTAGGGGCGAAGTGAAAACCTTGAGGGGAGAGAGAGAGAGAGAGAAAGAGGGAGGGGATTGGCCCTTAGTTAAAATTTGGTCGGCTTCAACAAACTTTACTTTCTGTGGGCAGAATTCTTTCTAACCCGGCTATTTTCTGACGACTTGGCTTGTCTATGGCTTTTCTATCTCTCTCAATAAATGTGCGCCAAAAGGGTTGCATTTATAATTATTTCATTTAAGTCATTACTAGATCAAGTTTTTTTTCTATTTCAGTAGTTTTTCTGTTCCATTGCCCCGTTTCCGATGTTGACAGTTAATTGATTTTCGTAATTGACTTCGTGTTTATTTAGCAGTAAACCATCAATTCCGAAAAGCAATTCTAATTTCTTAACTTTAAAAGTAATTTTCATGTCTTAACGACTTTGAGTCACTTCAGAAGAGACGTGTTAAGCACATGGTCACATAAACCAGTTATATCTGTTTAGTAGCCAAAATTCAAATTGTAATAACAACTAATCCTTTGATGTAAATGGTTTAAAGAGATAATCTACATTTGCTTAATCTTCTAAAACAAAAATCCAATTACTAATTCAACTTAATTTCAAACATGCTAAGCCTACTGTTTATGATTTTTGTTGCTTGTGTTTTTCATATCCTATTCGAAAGGAGACCCTCCACAGTAATACACGGCTTAGTGGACCTGGGCATAGTGGCAAAGTAGTAAATCGATACGAAACAGATCTCCAGAAATGGAGTCTCACAAAATGCCAGGAGTTGCAGTCGGCGTATTTTTAGCGCAGCAGAAAAAGTGAGAGGGAAATGGAGAGGGTAATAGGTAGGAAAAAGAAAGAAAGCAATATATGAGTTCTTCTTGCGACTCCTTTGTATAATCTAGGTTGTCTTTTTACTGGTTCTAAGTCCATATTCGGTGACACACACACACACACACACATACAATATATATATATATATATATATATATATATGTATATATATTAGGTTACACACACACACACACTTCTATTCGGTTACACAAACACATATATTAGGTTACACAAATATACACACACATATACATGTATATATATGATCTATGGTGCCTTTTTTATTTAGTTTCTAAAACCTATATTAGTTTTTAGCGCACACGGACACTCACACATGTATATTTGTAATGTATGGTACCTTTTTATCGAGGTTTTAACCCTATATTTGTTTTTAACACACACACACACACACACACACACACACACATATATATATATATACACATATATATGATTGCTCAAGTTTCTCGAATGATTGCTGTCACAAAACTTTATTTAGATTCTAAAACTATATTTGTTTTTAATACACACGCACACACACGTTTATATATATATATATATATATATATATATATATATATATATATATATATATATATATATATATATATATATCGTAAAGTTGGACGGGTTTCGATTCCGGCTTCGAGAGTCCTGCGTGTCTAGCCACACTGAAGAGTTCTGATAGAACGAAACAGTCTGTCTGTGGATGACTATATATATATATATATATATATATATATAATCTATGGTACCTACCTTTTTATTTAGGTTCTAAACCTATATTTGTTTTTAACACTCACACATACGCACACATATGTATATATATATATATATATATAATATGGTACCTTTTTATTTAGGTTCTAAACCGATATTTGTTTTTAACACACACACACACACACACACACACACACACACACACACACACACACACACACATACACGCACACTTACACACACGCACACATATATACGCGTATGATTGCTCAAGTAAAGGAGAAAAAATAAACCTCTGTGCATCAGGTGATGAAACTGTCAAACGTTTGTACAGGGTGGAACGATAAAATTATCGCCCTAGAAAAGACATTATTCTATTTCCGTTTATTCAAAGCCGGTTTTCTTTTTTTGTTGAAAACCATCTACTAGTTGGCCAGTTGTGTACAAATTCCAAGGGCGATAGGAGCTTTTTATCATGTCTGAAAATGACACAATGTTCAACGAGCGAGACAGATGCGCCGCTGTACAACTCATCCTCTCTACCGATCCAAGTTATGACAACAGGACCATTGCCAGCACACTCAAAATGCAAATCCGGACGGTTCAACGTGCCCAGGGTGATGAAAAGAAAGTTTTCGGCTACGGTTATGTTCTTTGGTGGGGTTTCAAGTGAGGGCCACATCATGCCACCTCACATCTTCAAAGTGGGCAGGAAATCAATATCAAAGTGTACCTGGACGTGCTGAAGAGTGTGGTGATCCCCAGGTGCAATCAGGTGGCCGGTAGCAGACCCTGGGTGTGGCAGCAGGAATCGCCCCCTCCTCCTCCGACCTGAACCCGCTGGACTACTTCATTTGGTCATACGTTGAGAACATCACCAACATGACCTCCCACAACACCAAAGCCAGCCATCTGCCGAGTATTCGCCGAGCTCCCGCCGGCGCTTGTGGAAAAGGTATGCTCCCAGTTCCGGATCCGTACCGAGGCGGTGATTGAGGCTGAAGGCGGCTACATTAAGTAGATGTCAGCTTTACTTCATAATCAAGTTACCTGAATTGATCTTTTCAATAAAAGTGTTAAAATAAAGCTGTTGTGTTTTCTTCAGGACGACAATTTTATCGTTTCACCCTGAACAACATGAATGTCACTCTCTGAGTGATTGAGAATATACTCCAGTGCCTAGTTGATACATAATAATCAGTAATTAGAAACATCGCAGGAAATCATGAGTTTTCTTTCTCGCTTAGGTAATTTACTTACTTGAACAGCAGTGTTCTCCCGTTGACACCGTCATCTTCATCTGCGAGACGACAATACTCTTTTAACATTTCTCATTCTGATGACAAATACCTTAATAGTTACTGCTACCTGTGGAATATAGAGTTGTGATACAAAGAAACAGTCTATCTATGGGTGACACTATTTATAAACGTTAAGTCTTCTTGTGGGGAAATTTGCCGGCTGCCACATACGCTTTAATGAAATAGCTCTTCCCAAGAACTGAACACTCTAAGTAGCCGAAAACGTATATGCTGAAAGATGAACACATGTGTATATTTAGAAACTGTGGATGACAATACACACACACACACACACACACACACACACACACACACACACACACACACATACATATATATATATATATATATATAAATTCATATATATATATATATGTATATATATATATCAGTGAAATTTAAAGTGGGTGACCTTAGCCGAGGATAACCAGAGGCTCCCTTTTCAATTACTACATATATATATATATATATATATTTATATATGTGTCGATTTTGGAACTGTAAAAAAGGCTCTCGAAGAAAGTTGCAAAATAAGGTCAAAAGTTACCACAAGATATATATTTCTTCAAAAATTTGTATTTATTTGAGCAATCAAACTTAAAGACCAAATAAATGGGGATTTTTTTTTTATCTCGGTAAAGGTGTCAACCGCAACAAGTGTCACTTAAATAAAACCCGAGTTTTAACAAAAATAAAATAATACAATACACTTAAGAATAAATATTCTTAAGTTTAGTATTCCTATTCCTAAGAAATTAAATGAAAATATGAAAATTTAAAAGGAATAAAATCACTATAATATTCAATTTGATATACGAATAACTATTTACATATGCCGTTTCATTTATCGTATATTTTTTATGGTATTCACCTGTTGAAATTACCTCCCCCTAAACGATTGTTTACTGTCTACGATTTTAATTATCCCGAATATCTCTAGTATTATCATTAAAATAGACTCAACTATTAGAAAATACAACTTATATTATTATTCTGATTTGTTTATATCTTTAAAGTTAATGTTTATTCATTAAAAAACTGTTTATTGGCTAGATACGGTAGATAAAAGTGATATAAAAAAGTAAAAAAGGAAAGAGATGGGTTTTATTCAACACCAACAGATTCAACATCAAATCTCCAGGGTAATGTTTCTTCTCCCTCATACTCATCTTCTCGGAGTAAAGAACCAGAAGAAGAATATTTGCAGCCGAAGACTCATCCAAAAGGGCCTTATAGCTTTATCAAATTTCCAAGATATGCCCCACAGTTAGTCAGGTAAGACAAAACTTCTAATCTTAGTTAGATTTGCCAATGCCTTGCTCTTGGATTTGAAGGCTATGGGCCTTCTTATACTCAGTATTAATATAAACGATATTATTATTGATAAATGTAAAGTTGACAGGGCAAAGACTAAAGTGAAAACAACTGCCCGACAAAAACATGATCAAAGTGTGGAAAATCTTATATATATTGCAGTTGATGGGAGAATGGATAAGGAGACATTGCTGTATTAAAAAATTTGTGGAGGAAAATGGACAGAAAACTATGAAAAAAACTAAGGGACCAGAATGCTATTTAACTTTTCAAAGGAAACACCATATGAAAGTAAATATCTGACTCACAGAGTTCTTCCTAATACTGGTGCAACAGGTGCTGTTCATGCTGAGCAAGTTGTGGATGTTTTGCATGAATTCAACAGTGAGAACACAATCAAGGCTATCCTTGTTGATAACACTAATGTCAACACAGGTTGTGAAGGTGAAATGGTTGCAATTTTCGAAAATAAAATTTTAAAATCTTCACATAATCGGTTCCTCACTGCACCATAATTTCAGAGCCCTTTTTAAAATATAGATGGTTGCGCAAAAGACCCTACAGCATTCAGTGCCCTCATCCCTGGGCAAATTATGCTCAAAGGATTGCTATGATTTACCCCAAATATCATTTTCCACTATTAGCAGACCTATGGATTCAATTTTGAAAATTGATGAAATACATGATCTCTGTTGTGACCAAAGACTCCTGCATGAATACGCGGTAGGTATTTCTAGAGGTAAGGTTGACTCTAGATATGCCTCCTTGAAAAATTGGTCTTTTAAACCAGGGAAGATGGTTAACTTTGGCCATCAGGCTCATGTGTTTATCGACTTGTGCATACCCATAAAGGTTTACAACAAAACTCCACAGTTTAATAAATTTTATCGTAAATGTGTGTGCCAGTTGTTGGTTTGAAATAAAAAGAAATAATAAATTCCACATTAAGCAACTGCACATTTTTAATATGATCCAGAGAATTAAGGAGCAGCCTCATGAATTCCAACAGATAGCATTAAGAAATATACAAGGTAATAAATTTTGTTTACTGCCAGAAAACCTTCTATATTCCATGGTCAAATCTGAGGAAGTTGAAGTAAGAGAAGAAGCTTTAAAAAGAATTTTGGCCATTAGGTAAGTAAATATTTATTCATATATCACTGACTCAATTATTCCTATTCATAGAATCATTTTTAAAGATTTTATCTAATTTCACCATAATTATTAAATCAGTAAAGATTGGAATTTTTTAATAATTCAATTAATTAACTTTTATATTCTTTCAGGAGTGGGGAGCCTACCAGGAAAAGGTTAAAAAGAATACCAACAACTAATTTGAATGTCACACATAGGACACAATAGATTTAACATTATGTGGCATTTTTGAACCACCAATGATGAAAGATATTTTGAATTTGAACTTTTGTTAAATTTGAATTTGAATCGTTGTTAAATGGAACCAAGCTTGACTTGCCAGATTTGCCCTCACATTCTCAGGCCATGGAATGGGGAGTCAAGTTAACAACGGAAGCTTCACAAACTGTATATGGTTTTGAAGCAAGGCATCAATACATAACAGCCAAAGTTTTGAGTCAGAAATTGAGAACGGCATTTATGTCTAAGGGTTCTTATAGGGAGCAATTGGACTCAATATATTAAGCTCTATTAAAATAGTGTTTGTTTTTCCTTACTTTTTTGTTTGTCATATTTTTACTTATGACCGAAAAAAAGATCAATTTTTAAGGTATTCAAATATTGTTGCTTAATTGATAACATTAAAAAGCAGTTTATAGAAGCAGATATTGTAAATGAGGGGGGCATATTTTCAAATTCAAGATTAGTCATAATTTATTTAATTAATATCATTTTTATTAAATAAAAGGACATTCCCTGATTTAAATACTAACATTATTCGGTTTTCACATTTATATTCAAGCCAAATCTTGCAAAAACAAGGAATTTTCATTATGTTTTTGTCTACGATCTTTGATACCAAACGCTCAAAAAACCGTTGAACTATTTGATCTAATTTTTTGTATGAGTACTTACTAGGTCCAAATACAACTTTCGGTAAGTGAGATTTTCCAATATTCTAAGAAAAGTGAACAATCAACCTACCCTGATATATATATATATATATATATATATATATATATATATATATATATATATATATATAAGGCGGATTATACATATATATGTATATATATATATATATACAAAAAAAGGCGAATTATATATATATATATATATATATATATATATACATATCTTTTTTATATATAATCCGCTTTTTCATTTAGGCTCCAAATCTATAATTAGTTCCAGTTATATATCAGAATATATATATAGAATCTCAATGTTACCTTTTTTTAATCAAGGCTTCAAAGCATACTTGGTTCTATATATATATATATATATAAAATCTTTTAAAAGTTTTACATCTATATTAGTTTCCAAATACTTGGCGTTACTGGCGAATACGCCTAATCAAGCAGAGACACTACTGTATTGTCTGGAACGAGCCGCAGCTGGCATTGGCCTCCATGTCAATGCACACAAAACTGAATATATGTGTTACAACCAAATGGGCAACATTGCCACACTAGACGGAGCCTCTCTGAAACTAGTAGACAAATTCACCTACCTAGGAAGTAGCATCTCATCAACCGAAAAAGACATCGACACACGACTGACGAAGGCTTGGATGGCTATCGATTGGCTCTCGATCATATGGAAATCAGACCTAACCGATAAAATGAAACGCAGTTTCTTCCAGGCAGTAGTTGTGTCGATACTGCTATATGGATGCACTACATGGACGCTAACTAAACGGATGGAGAAAAAACTAGACGGAAATTACACAAGAATGTTGAGAGCAGTATTGAACAAGTCCTGGCGACTACACCCCACGAGACACCAGCTGTACGGACACTTGCCCCCCATCACGAAAACTATACAAGTAAGACGAACCAGACACGCGGGACACTGCTGGAGAAGCAAGGACGAGCTCATAAGCGATGTACTCCTGTGGACTCCCACATATGGATGTGCAAAAGCAGGACGACCAGCACGAACTTACATACAGCAACTATGTGAGGACACAGGATGTAACCCTGAAGACCTGCCGGAGGTGATGAATGATAGGGAGAAGTGGCGAGAGAGGGTCAGGGATATCCGTGCTGGCGGCACGACATGATGATGATGATTAATAGAGAATCTGTTTTTTTTTATTTATATTTTGATTCTAAACTGTCCGGGACATTCCCAGTGGCGTAGGACCACAATACTTGGTTATATCAATATAACTCTCTTTATTCTTCTTCAATTCTAAGTTTCTGTGATTTGTTAGAGATAGATGGACAGAGGGAGACAAAGACAGACTGCCATATTGAACCATAACTTCTTCTCTAGACCATACCAAACTGTGTTATCTTCAAGGCCTCACGTATCTCATCCGACGAGACGTACTCAACCGGTCATCTCCAGAGAACCGCTTGTCTACACCCTGAACCCTCTGTTCAGTATCAGCCGACTCGACTCCGCTGCAAGTTAGCAGTGACTCAAGACTTACACTGAGTATGACTCTCGCATGGGCATCAGCACATATCATTGTATAACGCCACGATTTCTGATCAACCACCTGATTGCTACTGCTTATCTATACAGGTGAATCCGGTTCGAAGAAATCTCTGATTGACGGCTTGGTCAAGGGTGAATATGCAACATGACTTGTTGAGCCACGACGAATATCCATGGGAAAGGTATGAACTATCTTATCCCCCTAGTTATGTCCTTCTATTAGGATGGCTCTAGCAACCACAAAGGTTGATATGCCATTAAGCAAAGAGACCAAACCAGATCAAACCAAACCCCACCAAGCTAAACAGTTCTGTTAATGCATGATTTTACCTGGATGTTTACCCGGATGAATGATATATTGGTACAATCAATTACTTAAAATTGAATCGATGAATCGATTTAAGAAAACAGGTTCTTGGAATGAATGTTCTCGAAAACTGTATAAATTCAAACTTTTACTTTCTCATTTGTATCGAAAGTAATCGTGATTTCAATATCGCCCTTTCACAAAAACAAGATATATATATATATATATATATATATACAGAGAGAGAGAGAGAGGGGAGAAAGTGAAAATTTAAGCAGGAGGGAAATACTCCTCTCTTTGTAATAACCGCACACAATGTCCAGAACGACGATTGACACAACGCATAAGTCGAAAACAATTTACGTAAGAACGTTGTAACATTATAAAGAGATTTATTGATGTCTAGCTGTCATTGTCTTTGTTTTTTTCATACCACGTGGCCAAACCACTTCAATCTGTTTTTCTTGATAATATCAGGGATTTTATTTCGTATTCCAAGGTCAAACCTTGTATCGTCATTTTCATGTGATTCATGCGAGATGTTCAGACTCTCGTTCAAATGTTCTCAAAGACACTCAGGTTTTGCTAAAAGAAAACACAGATGACGACCATCAAAGCGATGCAGTTAGCTAATAAGATAGAACACGAAACTAACTCTGCTAACAATAGAAAGAAAGGAAAAAGACAGAACAAAATGAAGGTCTTTTCTGGACCAATAAAAACAAAGAAAATTTTCGCTTTTATGCAAATAATAATAATAATGTGATGACAAAGACGGAACGATTAATCATATAATAAGCGAATGTAGGAAACAAGTACAAAAACGTATAAGACTGGACACAACTGATTGGGGAAGGTTATTCATTGGGAATTAAGCAAAAGAATGAAATTTGACCATGTGCACAAACCTGAATACGTCCTTGAGATTGAGACGTATAAAATTCTCTGGGATTTTGAGATACAAACAGAAAACCGGATCCCGGCCAGAAAACAAAACTCACTGATAATTAACACAAGAAAGAGAATTTGCCGTATAGTGGATTTTGTTTTTCCGGCGGACTGCAGAGTGGAAATCAAAAAAAGGGAAAACGGCGACAAGTACTTAGACCTTGCCTGAGAACTGAGAAAGCTGCGGAACCTGAGGGGAATAGTAATGCTAATTGTGATTGGCGTACGTGGAACAGTTCTCAAAAGATTAAAAAGAGGACTGGAAGAGTTGGAAATCGTAGGATGAACCAAAACTATCCACACTGCAGGATTTTTAAGATCGGCCAGAATACTCTAGAGAGTCCCGGAGGCATGAGGTGACTTGCTATCACTCAGATTACATGGAAAAACCATCAGCTAACGCTAGTGTGAAAAACACGCTGGGAATATATAATGATATTAATGATAATAAGAAT
>OY757911.1:50436480-50518980 GCA_963585895.1 Sepioteuthis lessoniana | reverse complement strand
TTGCTTAAAACACATGAACTACGATTTATTTTCATTCACATAGTGGTCGATGCCCACTGCTGCTTGCTCCAGGCTATGCAGAAGGGATTCACCTTAAGCAAGTGTATTTGTGACAAGCGCTAGATCATCTACGTCGTCTGAGTCTGTTATAGTTTGTTCAAAAATATATAGGGTTCTGGCCATTGAACTAAATTTGTTGGTGAAGCTCCAGTTCTGGACTTCTTTTTTTGCAGAATCATTCACTGCCATTACTCCCAGGTCCACTCTTACGCGGAATTGTAGTATTTTAGGGTGCCATTATTGGGACCCTAAAGTACTACATTAGTTAAGGTCCCATTTATAGGTCAAAGAAATCAATTTGGGATAATGTTTAAAATGATTCTGAATTATTTTTTTAACTTAAAATATTGATATTTCAACAATTTGTTAAATGTTTGTGTAAATCGATGGGGAAAATAATTTTCGAAATGTAAATAATTGGAGGCCATAATTGTTGAATTAACTTCAACTCACAATAACCCACAAAGGATGACATGTAAAACTAAGCTACCTTAAACCAACGTAAATATTATATCGATTATATATATTTTCACAGCAAATAGTTTATAAAGGATACAGTGTGTGACAGAAATACGTTCCACATTTTAAACTATCATCTAGAAAAGTGGCAATGTTAGCTCCACCTAATAAATATCGTATCATTTTAAGAGATGATTATGACCATATTTATAAAGGTTAGCAAAAAAAAAAAAAATAGAGTCATGTTTGGTGATATTTCCTTTAATTCAAGGCAGCTTTCTTTTAATCGATGAATCTGTGGGTCAGAAATTTCCGACTCATAGCAGTATCGATTTCCTATCCAGAACAGCATTATTCCGGTGTAACATGAAATGAGCACGAAAAGCTTTCCGTGTAGCTATTACAGATTCACCAGTCTTTAAAAAAAGTTTCGACTGCAAATGCCGGGTGAGCACCATCCCAAGAGATGATCATAATTGATCTATCTGAAAAAATATAGTCAGACATTTGCGAGAAGGATCTACCATAACCACTTACCAAAATTCATTTGCACCACACATGTTAGAGTTCAAAATGGGAGATATATATAAATGTTCCATGGAAATTTACATGAAATTATGGAATGAACAGAACATAATTTTATCCTGAAATCTCCAGAAATGTTTTGCCCATTTCTTTATCGAATAATTTCAACAGCATATCAACCCGTCCAGGGTTATTTTTGATCTAGAGCTCATTCAATGTTTATATTTACATTTTTTTGCAAAGTTTTTCTTTCGGGGAATTTAAAAAAATTTTTTTATCGAAAACAAATAATTAAATAAATCTATTTGGGAGATAGATGGACGCCAACGAGTACTGCCATTCCGAGCCAGAGTAGACCCAGGAGTAATGACAGTGAAAGGGTATTCAACACTCCTCGGATCTCTAGAACAAGAGACTCACAACCAGAATTAATTAATAGTTATTTCTAAGACACTCTTTCTTTGTGGGGAGGGTTCTTATCCCTGAGCCAAAGATACAATCGGTATATTCTAAGCCTCGCCTAATAGGTAGAGAAATGAGTCATTGCTTTTTTGTTTGTGTATTGTTTCCAGTTGTAGGTAAAAATAGTAGTCATTTATATTTGAGTTAAACTGGCCTTCATACCACATTTCCATGGCAGATTTATCTCTCACAATTTTCATTACTTTTGGTACACAGATGTCTTCGAAAAATGGTGATCAGAACGCAAGAACAACATTTTTAGTTGAATCAGGCATCACGTTCTTGGATAAGTTGTTAACGTTAGGCTTATTAAATCAGCATAGATTTTCAATCTATGCAGGCTTGAAAAATTCTGAGCACGGATTTCGAATCAGCAAACTTGATTTAGTTTTTACTGCTGTAGCGAAATATTTATCACATCACATTCTTTTTTGTTCTGTTTCATCATCATCAATATCATCATCATCATCATCATCAACAACAACAACAACAACAACAACAACTCTCTTGTTATCCGTCCCTCTCAGTCAACGTTCTTCGTAAGTCGTCTAGACAGTACCCAAGGTCCTCAGAGAGCTGAAGAATGTAAGAATGTTGCTGGTCAACCAAGGTCTGTGTGTCCCTGTGTTGGAGTCCATCGAGGAATGTCGTGTATGAGTTCATTTTTACTTCAACAGTGGTGACTTGCATATCTTGCTCGCCTTACTTGGATTGTTTGTGTGATGGGAGATAAACCTGCTGTTTTTTTTAAGGATGGTGGTTCCCGGATTTGTTAGTAATAGCACGCAGCATATTTGTGTAAGTTTCTATCTAGCTTTTTCTTCAAAAGCATCGTTAAAGTCCAAGTGGTACAACCATACAATAGTACTGACACGATAGAGCTTGGAATAGTTCCCGAGTTATTTTACCTGAGAGAAATCGAACTTACATATGGTCAGTTGCAGTTCATGCTTTATACTGTTGATACTACAGTGAATGTGATATACCTACCGACACACACACACACACACACACACATATATGCTGTGATGGCATATCCCACACTCCTTTTCAGTCATGTGGAGTGACCATATATTCCGTGACCATGATATTATACCTGTTTGCGCGTCGGCGTCAAGGCCGACGGCATTAATTTTCTGTGCTTTGACGCGAGCGTGCATTGTCCAACAAAGGCAGATTGAGGCCGAAAGGCCCCCAGCATCGGGTGGGCAAGCTGCATCATTGACACCTTTGTCACCATTGTATAGAACAGGACCTTTCTGTCCAGTTTAAGCTATAATCAAGCATCCGTGCCTGGACCTATGTTTTGTTCCATGTCCAGGTACGCTCATCAGGCCCACATTGCACCAAGTGGTCGATGACCAGCATAGTCGCGCAGGGTTTGTGCCTCGGCTCAGACCCGACGTTCCCCTCCACTAATCCCCCCTATAATCTGACCTTCGGGTCATTGACCTCCCGTTAGGTCCTGTCTGGTGGGAGGCAGAGACAAATAAGTGTCCTTACTTCGGGCATTTGTACGGCCGACGGCATTGATTTGCTGTTGGTTTTGCCCCCAGCCGGCTTTTTAGCCGGACTGTCTGGCATTTGTGTCAGACATGGCATTGTCAAGCAAAAGCAGACTTGAGGCCGAACGGTCTCCGGCTTCGATTGGACGACCTCAGGTTAGCGAGCTGCATCATTGACACCTTTGCCCCCTTTGTATAACTCTGGACCTTGTTGTCCAGTTCAAGCTATAATCAGGCATCCGTGTCTGGACCCATGTTTGGGTCAATGTCCACATTGCACTAAGTGGGCCAGTCGCCAGTATAGACCAGCAGGGATCGAGCCTTGACTCGAGTTCGACCCTCTCCTCTAATCTCCACTATAATCAGACTTTTGAATCATTTGACCTTGTGTCAAGTCCTCTCTGGCGGGAGGCAGAGACAAATAACTGTCCTTACTTCGGGGATTAGTTGCGTGCCTCGTTATTCCTTGTCTGTCTTATTGTATCTCTCTTGCAATAAAACCCTTTCTTTCATCTACGAATGAGTTGACTGTTCCCTTCCACTTAAGTACCACCTTGTCTGATTGTATTCTGTTTAAGGAATCAACATATATATGATATATACTAATTTCAGATATATGATACTAATTTCATATATATGATATATACTAATTTCAGAAGGCTTGATTAAAACTTATGGTCCCCTTTATCTGAGTTCACGTAGACGCCAATCCTTCCTGCTGCTCTCTCCTGGATATATAGAAGAGATTCAGTTTGAGCTGGTGTATTTGCAGGAAGTTCGGGATCATATGTGTAGTCTGCATCACTAACTGTTTCAAATCGATATAGTCTGCTTCTTTCCTTTTATTCAGTGATAAACAATTTCGTTCATTTGATCTATTGACGTTTCTTACACATAGTCTTGACTGATTATGATTAGAAATGGTACCAATGTAACTCCTAACAAGAATCCAGCAGCAATGTCAAAAACGTCGGTGTCTCCATCAGATGGGCAAACCAATGGTTTCGTGTTTTATAGAGCATCATTTTAGCTGTAACTTTTTGTTTGGGGAGATCATAAGCTAGAAACACGTGATCAATCTTTGCTCGGTGTATGAAATCAAATATTTTGGAGAAATCTACAAAAGAGAGTGTTGCCTCCAGAGTTTTTGCACATACTCCTTCGATGGTTCGACGAATAGTTACAATCTGAGAAAATAGGGATCAATTTCTTCGAAGGCTGTTTTGATTTTTCCTGAGAACTTTCTGAACGTCAGGTTGGATACGAATGAGAAGCAGAGCATTTTAAATCTTAGCAGCTGTGGCAGTACTGTTATATACCCGGAATGAATAGGTCATAACACTTATTTATAAAAATATAAAATCTCATCTTTATTACTACGAACATCAAAACAGTTGCGTAAGAGAGAGAGAGAGAGAGAGAGAGAGAGAGAGAGAGAGAGAGAGAGAGAGAGAGAGAGGGATAAGTAGGCAAACGCTAAATATTATACCACGTTGTGATACAAATTTCATGAACTTTTCTCCTTCGTGCTTCTTTCACGTGAGATTGATACAGCAAAAGTTCTCAACCCAAGGGCTGCCTGCCCACCTCAAGGTTAACACCCAGACAGCGTGATTTTTCTATTCTGCTGACTGCTCTCTTCAATTATTTACTGAGGTCGAAAACTTCCGTCATTTAAATTTTTTCTGACGCCCACATATTTCGTCCCACGGAATTCACATGGCATTTCCGCTGTCCCTTGTTAACTTTTGAAGACAACTGTGCATCCTGTTTTTTAATTCGGCCTGTCAAAGGTAAATTTGTGACAGTATGAATTACACCCCTACTGCTTCTGAGGTTGCTTTTCTTTCGGGAGAGGGAGGATACAACTTTTCATCCATTTCTCTATTGTGTTTTTGTTATACGCTTTGTTGCATAATCGCAGAAGTATGTCATTAAATTTCCTTGACTTTGCATGGATAATGAAACAATGCTTGACAACTAAAGGCAAAAAGATGTAGGCCCACACATACATATATATGTATGTATGTATGTGTGTGTGTGTGTGTGTGTACGTGTGTGTATGTGCATATGCGTATATCGAGACAAAGAAAAGACAAGATGATTGTATGTAATCTCGGCTAATAATGAATAGAAGTTGTGTCAATGTATTTTTCTTGCAAGGCTAGAGCAACACTGCCAAAGGAATCAGTGAGCAAAACAGCTTTCATGTTTGATGTATAGCATCATAATAATGGTAAAAGTTTCTTTGGGAGACCATATGCTGGAATATTTGCTCCATCTTTCCACTGTGCCCGAAATCAAATTTCTTGGAAAAATCTAAGAAACAAGAGTGTTGTTTCGAGATGTTTTGCCCGTACTCCTTCAATGATTTAACGATTAGTCAGAATCTGAAATGTTGTTTATCGATTTCTCCGAAAGACGTTCTAATTTTTCCTAAGATCTTTGTCAGCTTGAGTTCAGATGAGATTGAAAATCCTGACATTATAATCATTAGCAGCAATAGTTGCAAGAGATATGCCTCTGTAGTTCTTTGTGATTCCGAGGTTGTCTTTTTTGGAAAGGGGAGGATGAAGCCTTTCGTCCATTTCTCTGTTGTGTTTTGGTTATACGCTATATTGCATAAACAAAAAATATGTCATCAAATTTCCTTTTCTCCCATATTTCTATGACTGATATATTTTAACTGAAGGTAGCAACAGTTCGCATGGATTATGAAACAATGATTGATAAAAAGATGTAAACAAAGATATATATATATATATATATATATATATATAGAGTTGTAAACACGCATTCAAAGATTGTGCAGGATCACCTCGTCAGTGATGTTCTTGAGGTCCTAACAAGTTTCGGGTCCTCCAACATCATACTCGTTCTCCAAAGCGACCCTACCGAAACTATTATTCTGGCAGACGATCATGCAGCAAAAGTCCACTAAGTATATATATGAAAGCATATTTGAATAATGAGACTAAGAGAAAACAAAATAGATATATCTGATATATTTCGACTGAAAGTGGCAACAGTTCACATGGATTATGAAAGAATGATTGATAAACAAAGAGAAAAAGATGTTCACACAAGCACATATACGCTCACAGACACATCTGCATAACACTCATACACACACACACACACACACACACACACACACGTTTGAAAGTGGCAACAGTTCAAATGAATTGTTAAACAAAGATTAATAAACAAAGAAAGAAATTCACACACTAACACACACATGCTGAAACACACACACACACACACACACACACACACACACACACACACACACACACACACACACACACACACACACACACACACACACACATATATATATATATCTATATATATACATGTGTGTGTGTGTGGGTTTATATGTGAAGTTCTTAGTGATTCCGAGGTCACCTTCAGGAAGTGGAGGATACTGCTTTTCGTTCGTTCCTCTAATGTGTGGCTGTTCTCAAAATGATTAAAATAATTCAAAATAATTGTTGGACAGTGGTTTATTTTGAATATGATTTGATTGAAAATAAGAAGCAAGAAAGAGCTGTCTTTCATCGTGGTTTCTATTAGGGATGCGATTGTACATGTTGATTGCGTTCATTGATTTTTTTTGTCTTTTAAGAGATTTATGGACGACTTGTGGAATTTCAATTTTATTCAGTTAGATCTATTTTTGCCTTTCTTCTAACTCCTGTCGAATTCGTATATTTAGAGACTTCCGTTCAAAATTTCAGGACTAGAAACACAACTGAAATCCCAAGAAAGAAGCAGACATACATAGATAAAAGGACTGATGACAAGAAAATGAAGAGTAAGGACATTGGAAAAAGAGTAAATGGACGGAGGGAACATGAAGAAAGCATGAACTTAGAGAGAGACAGAGAGACAGAAAAATGGCAGGAGAAAAGAGTGAGGGAAACAATGACAGCAGTAATGAAAGAGAGAGACAGAGAGAGAGAGAAAGACAGCGAGACACAGAGAGAGATAGAGACAGCGGCAGGAGAAAAGAATGAGTGAAAGAATGACAACAGGAATGAAAGAGAGAGAGAGAGAGAGAGAGAGAGAGAGAGAGTATTTATTTTTAACTGTTAAAGAAAAAGTAAAAGAGTCAAAACAATTTAATCGAGGTGGTACAACTAAATTGTCAATTTTCATTTTAATGTTTCCTTCTCCTGGCTTTTTTTTTTTTTTTTAGAAAATACTTCTCACTCATTGTTATGATTTGCATATTTGTAGTCGTCGAGTGGTAAGTACTGAACAACTTTAACCCGGATATTAGACCGTGTTTGCCCCAATTATAATGTTTGGTTTGAGAAAAAAAAAAACAGCTGAAGAGTGCTTATTTGAAAGAGATTGATTGATTGATTTTAATGGCATGTCAACTTTTCTAAGGTTATTTCATGCCCTGAGGTTTGGGAATCCACTTATTTCTACATGTATATGTACACGTTTTACGAAACTATTCCTTAATATTTTTTTGCGCTTGGTCTATCAAATACGAATGAGTTTCAAACAGTTCTCTTTGACTTGTAGATCAGACCCGAACAGGAACTACCACTCTTGGTCTGAGTGGACCTGAGAGTAAAGGCAAATTCTCATTATATACATCTTCAGAACTTTCGGCCACTTTAGTGCCCAACCCATCCTTTGCTGGGAATGTAGTTACACCAGTGTAAGGGATAAAATTCATGGTATTCTAAAATCTGCTATTTGTGCATTAATTGATGAAATGCAAATTAAAAAAGTTGGGAGTAGATGACAAAAACGGGAAAAGAGATTATTAGATTTTAAAAAGTGTTAGAGAGAGAGAGAAAGAGAGAGAGAGAGACAGACAGAGACAGAGACAGAGAGAAGATGGCTAAAACACAAAAACAAAACAAAACAAACAGGAGAAAAGACGAAAGAGAGATGGTTGGCAGGGAAAAAGCAATGAGCCATAGATTATATATATATATGTATATATATATATATGTATAATATTGCTCTGTAAAAAATTACATTGAGCTTTCCACCAGGAAAATTTAAATGTTCAGCTCCTGGATGATTTTCTTGTCCTGAAGGAATTACTCCCAACTCTGGTTTAACTGGACCGAATAATACTTATATATATATATATATATATATATATATATATATATATATATATATATATATATATATATATATATATAAAGAGAGAAAGATAAAGTTATAGATAGAAAAAAGATAGAGATCTAAATGAATTAAAAGATAGACACAAATCAAAAGATACACACACACACACACACACACACACACACACACACACACACACACACACATATATATATATATATATATATATAGAAAGAGGGAGGGAGAGACTGACAAACACACTGACATACAGAAAGAAAGAAAGAAAGAAAGAAAGATGTGTTTACGATTGTTACGCCAGGCACTTTTGATTGATTGATAGATTGATTGCTAAATTGATAGATTTGTATAAATAGAAAGAGTAACGAGGAGATAGTGAGAGTATTCAATGATTAAAGAATGTATATTATAGAAAACAAAAATTCAAAACAGATCCAAGTCTTACAGACCATTGTTCCAGAATCTGATCGAATAAATTGTTTGTTAGGATTATCAGATGTTATGTGTCCTCAAGAATATCATTCATTCATTAATATATATATATAAAGTCCATCCAAGGTAAATTGGGGAGCTCACATACTATTTGGAACAAAAAGGCGGAATTACAGGATACACACTCCAAAGGATAACTTTGCTGGGGTCGGTGGAAAATTGGTGCATCTATAACTTTAAAACCGTTTGATTGGTTTGGTTTGGTTTTTTGGAATATCAGACATTGTTGGTTATATGATACTAAATCCTCTTTATATATATATATATATATATATATATATATATATATATATATATTGTCATCCACAGACAGACTGTTTCGTTCTATCAGAACTCTTCAGTGTGGCTAGACCCGCAGGACGCTCGAAGTCGGGATCGAAACCCGTCTAACTTTACGATAGATTAAGGTTTCAGACCACACAGCTACAAGCGGACTGCGTTGGCTAAGGGAATTTTAAGGTATTTTATTTTTAGCAACAGCAGCAGCAGCCTTTGTTTACATTTTTTAATACCCTATCGGCTAATATATATATATATATATATTAAACATAGATGATTTGGTTTGGTTAGGATTTATGACATATCAATCATTGTAGGCTATATGATGCCAAATTCTCTTTATACACATAAATTAAAAACATATGATTTGGTTTGGTTTGGTTTTATGGCATATTAAGCATTGTAGATTATTCAATACGAAATCCCCTTTATACATATATATAAAATATATATGATTTGGTTGGGTTGGGTTGGGTTTCAACGTATATCAACTATTGTAGGTAATATGATACCAAATCCTCTATGTACATTAGGGTAGGTTGATTTTTCACTTTTTTTTAAATATCAAAAAGAATAATGCACTGAAAGTTGTGTATATACCTATTAAATACTCATACCAAAAATTAGATCTGAATCTTCAACGGTTTTTTGCTAATTTGGCATGAAAGATTTTGAATAAACACGGACTGAAAAGTCCTCGATTTTGCCAGATTTGGCCTAAATATTGATGTAAAAACCAAACAATTTCAGTATTTGAATTAGGAAATCTTATTTTATCTTATGGAAATATAATAAATAAATTATAACAAAACTTCAAATTGAAAATTGAACCCCTACCCCACCCTGCTTTACCTGTGTCGAATCTAAAATGCTATTATTCAAGCAGTAATATTCGAATATATTGAAAAAAAACTTTTTCCTGATATGAATTGAAATACAACAAATAAACAAATATGGAAAAACAAATATTTGTTTAATAATTTTTAATATATGGAATCAAATAGTTCCATATATGAGCCCTTAGATGAAAACGCTGGTCTCAATTGTTGGCACAAAACTTTTGCAAGTATGTGCTGGTGCCTTGCTTCAAAGCCATACACGGATTGAGAAGCCTCCGTTACTAACTTAACTGCCCGTTCCACACCTTGGGAATGTGAGGGGAAATCTTGCAAGTTAATCTTTTCACCAGTTAACAATGAATTCTGTAATTCATCGTCAGAAAAGTCTAGTGTGAGTGGTGGCTCACAGACTCCATTTACTGACAAATCAATTAAACCAGTCAGTGCACAGCTTTAAAGTTGATCATTGGGATCTTTTAAAATCTTTTCTTGACTGGCTTCCCTATTCTGAAAGAATATAAAAAATAATTTAAGTTTAATTTTTAAATGCAATTTGTTCTGCTTTAATAATATTTCGTGAAATCAGATGTAATCTTTAAAATGTTTCAATCAATTGGCACAAGTACTTCAACCAAATATAAACGTACTTAATGGCCAAAATTCTTTTTATACCCTCTTCTCTCACTTCAGGTTCATCAAATTTCACCATTGAAAATAAAACATTCTCTAGAAGTAATGCCAAGGCATTATACTGGAGGTTTTTTAATGTAATCCTTTGAACATCAATTGGTTTCTTTCGTATCCAGTCAATCATATTGTAAATATAAATTTGCTGGTGATGGAACTTGTTACTTTTTTTTTTATATCAAACCAACAAATAGCATAAACATTCACAATAAAATTTATCAAACTATATAGTTTGGTCGAAAGATTCTGTGGATATGCCCCACGAGTCCATAGGCACATGAGCCTGATGGCCAAAGTTAACCACCTTGCCTGGTTCAATGAACCAGTTTTCCACGATGCAAATCGAGGGTCCACCTTACCTCTAGAAATACCAACTATATATTCATATAGTAGACTTTGGTCACTACTAAGGCTATCCATATCTTTCATTCCAAAATCAAACTCCAGGGGATTCTCAACAGCTGAAAAAGATTTTTGGGGTAAATTATGGCAATCATTTGCACATAATTTACCCAATGGATCATTGAATGTAGTGTGGTTTTTGTGGTGCCATCTAAATGTTTGAATAGAGCTCTAAATGGAAGTTCATTTTGATGTAAGGAGCAACCAATTGTGTGAAGATTTCTTTTTTTTTCTTTCTAAAAGTGTAACAAGTCCACCTTCACAGCCTGTATTTGCATTCGTGTTGTCAACAAGGACAGCCTTAATAGTGTACCAGTTGCACCAATATCAGGAAGAACCCTGTGAGTCAAATATATTCTCTCATTTGGTGTCTCCTTTGTGATTGTCAAATGGCATTAGGTCCTTTGGCTTTTTTCAGAATTTTACTTCCATTTTCCTCCACTGATTCCTTGTAGTGTAGTGTGTCTTTTTCCTCCCATCAACTCCTATACAGAGAAGATTCTCCACATTTTCATTATGCTTTTCATCGGCATTTGTTTTCACTTTAGCCTTTGCTCTATTTTACATTTATCCATATAGATATTCTTTATATCTATATTAGTGATAAAAAGGCCAATAGCCCTCAAATCCAAGGGCAAGGCATGGGCAAGGCTGGCTCCAAGATTAGAAAATATATCACCCCTAACTCAAGAGCATACCTTGGAATTTTTGTGAGGTTGTAAGGCACTTGGAGAGGACTATCTAGCTGTTTATAATCCTCTGTTTCATCACTTGGAGAAGATGAGTAAGAATGGGAAGAATCACCCTGAACATATAATGTTGAAGCTATTGGTGGGGATATCTTCATACTTTTTTGTTGGCTTTTTTGTCAGAGGACAAGTGCAGATGATGTGCTTAGTCTGGTAATTTTCTTTGGTGCATTTGACATTAATATTGTCACAACTTAAAATTGGCAGGTTGCACGAACATGATGATATATCAAAAAATGTATCCAACTTTTCCTTCCAGAATTTTGTTTGGGCAGCAGGTAGCATAGAATTTTCACCTTGTTGACAACACTAATTTCCTTTAACAAAGGCAAACGAGGGTTGACAGCCTTCCAAATATCTATCACGTCCTTTGCTATTAATTTAGAAATACCTAAACAAGAAAGGTGGGGATAATTGTTCATTAAAAAATAGCTGTATTGAATTATTTGTTGACAAGTTCGTGGCTCAGTTTTATCCAATGGTGATGGTGAACCTGAAAGTTTAATTGCACCTTTACTTCGAGTGGAAACTCCAGTGTTTTTTCCTGCCATTTTCTTATCAAAATATCTGTAAAAAGAATATATATATATATATATATATATATATATATATATATATATATATATATATATTGTCTGAAAATACACGAAGATATTTTTAAAAAATTGTAATTAAATTTTCGAAATTCATTAAAAAAAAGTAATGTTTACTTACCAAACAACAGTATTGTACTGTTTAGTTCCAAAATTAACTCGTAAACCGACTTTTCACTTAAAAAAAACACTAAATTTTAAAATATAAATAAATTAGAATAATTATAAAATGTTTAAATATTTTAATAGTATGTCTACTTTGCGAAATATATATATTTGCGTTAATTATAAGGGTAAAAAACATAAACAAACCGAAGAACTCCGGAGAGATATTTACCACCGGTGAAAGCCGAAAAAATATCTAGTGAATAAAACGAGGTTTAGTAAGTCGTTATTTGTATTTTAAACTATATATTTTAATGTATTTTATTTTTGTTTTTGGTCATTTAATTAAACATAATATGAAAATGTATAATAAACTTAAAAATATCAATTATTTAATAAATTTTATTATTTAATTTTCCTTTAGTCTCAGTTTTAATTTTATGGATACAGGTTTCCAGCGTCACCGATATGACGACTAAAATCACAAAATATTATGTCTTTAAATGCGATTTCGCAAAAAAATACAAAATTTTGGAAAGAAATATTTCGTGGGGTAATTTCTGATGTTATTTTGCAACTTTCACTGCATTATTCTTTTTACAGTTCCAAAATCCACCTACCCTAATGTACATATACATTATATATATATGTATAATTTGTTTTGGTTAGGTTTTGTATCATATCAAATATTGTATGTCATTTAATGCCAAATCCTCTTTATACACACACATTAAGTATATAAAATTTGTACGCGAATAATTTGTCTCTAACATTTGTAAACGAGCGGGAGTTTATTTGTTAGCCTAGAACGCCTAATGCTACCACAGCCCCCCCCAAGAGAAAGGAGGAAAAAAAAAAATTAAGCTCTATAATTCTTTAAGCCTGCTAGGTCCCCAACTGTAGAAAAAAAAAATGAAAAACCCAGGAAAAGTCCCAATACAGCAAAAAAAAAAAGTATGTCAGTACTAGTGAAAGTCATACGAAAGTACCTTAATGTTGGACTTTAACTAAGTTAAAACTTAAACCAAAATTACCCTTTTTTTTTTTTTTTTTTTGTGTGTGTACACATGGGAAGCAGCATGATGTACGTGAAGGTATTTGAATAAACCCATGGACGACCAAACTTAATACCAAAATGGGTCCTGGACGTGAGTTTGACGACTTTTCGCTCAGGATCGCCAGTTCGATCGGGGAACTACTGCTGCTCCTCTATAAGAGTGGCTTCTATAGAAGAGAATAAAACAGCCATCGAAAGATAACCATGACCCACACTCAAACCACTTACACAAACCGCATCGCTCTTCGCGCGGGTAAAAAAGGGGCGCGTCCTGCTGAGGTTGGAGCCCTGGCCTCGGTGTTCGAAAAACCAGCTACAGAGCTCAAACAATCAAAACTACTAAAATGCAAGCAAACACTACAAATAGCCACATTTAACGTAAGAACCTTAAATAGAATAGGACAACTCCCAGAGCTAATCGCATCGGCCGAAGAACATAAGATAGACATAATATGCATACAAGAACACAGATACACGCACACAGAAGATATCAAATATCACGAAACTGGCAATGGCTGGTCGCTCGCCACTGTATCCGCATGGAAAAACTCTGTCAACGCCGCAGTAGGAGGGGTAGGATTACTTATAGGACCTAGAGCACTAAAAACGCTTAATAGCGTTGAGAAAATACAACCTAGAATGATGGCAGCTACATTTAACAGAAACCCCAGAGCAACAATCATCTCATGCTACAGCCCCACCAATGTTAGTGAAGAAAATGAAATAGTCACCTTCTACGATGAGTTATCCTCATTAGTGCGTAGCATCCCGAAACACAACATGTTAGTCATTGGCGGAGACATGAATGCACAAATCGGGAAAAACCGACACAACAAATACAGCCTCCACAACACGTCAAATAGAAATGGGCAACATCTAACAGATTTCATGATAGAAAATAGATTAGCATGCCTCAATACAAACTACCAAAAAAGAGAGGGCAAACTATGGACATACACGTACGCAAACAATACTAAAGCACAGATAGACTACGTCCTTATAAACAAGAAATGGAAGAATAGTGCATTGAATTGCGAGGCATACTCCTCTTTTGAGTGTGTGTCCACCGATCACCGAATAGTCACGGCGAAAATACGGTTAAGCCTACGAAAAAACGACAAACGAACAGCGACCACCAAACACTATGACTGGGCCCTATTAAACAACAAAGATGTAAGAGATAAATACGTATTAGAATTAAGGAACAGATTCGAAACACTACAAGAAAAGACGGAAAAAAGTACACCAAACGACGAATACGAAAATTTCGTCAATGCACACCTCGAGGCAGCAGCAAAATACATTCCAACAAAAATTAAAACTAAATATAGAGTCCCATGGGAAACTTTAGCGGTGAGAGAAAAACGTGCACTAGTGAAAACAGCCTCCAAAAACTATCGAAAAAACCCAACAAACACAAATGCCTTAAAACTAAAAACGGCACAATATCAATTAGCAGGCATATATATAAAGGAACAGACAGAATACATTCAAAATCAGATAGATAAGATTAGAGACTCGGTGGAAGATAGACAATCTAGAATTGCCTGGCAAACAATAAACGAAGTGAGCAGAAGAAAGAACACAGCCAAAGCAAAACTTAAAGCAGCAAACCAACAAGAAAGAATAAAACTGTGGAAACAGCACTTCGAAAACTTACTTGGAAACCCACCAAAAATAACGCATGAACCAATCACCAGAATAATTAGCAAACAATTAGACATTAAACTCAGACCGTTCACACAAGAAGAACTCGACTCAGTTCTCAGAAAAATTAAAAATAGGAAAGCTGCAGGGCTGGACGAAATTCCCCCGGAAGTATGGAAGACCAGACAATTCGACGACATACTGCTCCGACACTGCAACGCAGTATACAATCAAAATCCGATAGATAGATGGATGAAGGGATGCATACTCCCCTTCCCTAAAAAGGGGGACCTCGGATTAGCCAAAAACTACCGAGGCATAACACTTACATCCATAGCTGCCAAAATCTACAATGCCCTACTACGAAACCGAATAGAACCCAAAATCGACAACATACTTAGAAAAAACCAAAATGGCTTCCGAAGAAATAGATCCACGACCTCACAAATATTAACCATCCGCAGAATCCTTGAAGGTGTACGGGCAAAGAACCTACAAGCGACATTAATATTTGTCGACTTTACCAAGGCTTTCGACTCCATTCACAGAGGAAAGATGGAACAAATCCTACTAGCGTACGGCATACCTAAAGAAACCGTAGCGGCAATAACGATTCTCTATAGAAACACTAAAGTAAAAGTACGATCACCAGATGGAGACACAGAATACTTCGACATTGTAGCAGGAGTACTACAAGGGAACACGCTGGCTCCGTACCTCTTTATCATTTGTCTAGACTACGTACTTAGAACATCGATTGACAAAATCAAAGAGAATGGCTTCGAACTGACGAAGAAAAGAAGCAGAAGATACCCCGCAACAACAATTACCGACGCCGACTACGCCGATGACATAGCGATACTGGCAAATACACCTGACCAAGCCGAAACACTTCTGCATAGTTTGGAACGAGCAGCAGCAAGCATAGGCCTCCATGTTAATGCACACAAAATGGAATATATGTGCTATAACCAAACGGGGGACATCTCTACTCTAGAAGGAACCCCTCTTAAACTAGTAGACAAATTCACGTACCTAGGAAGCAGCGTCGAATCAACCGAAAAGGACATCGAAACGAGGTTAACGAAAGCATGGACAGCTATCAATAGGCTATCGACTATATGGAAATCAGACCTAACCGATAAAATGAAACGCAGTTTCTTCCAGGCAGCGGTCACATCGATACTGCTATATGGATGCACTACATGGACGCTAACAAAACGGCTGGAGAAGAAACTAGATGGCAATTACACAAGAATGCTGCGTGCAATCCTGAACATGTCCTGGCAGCAACACCCCACAAGACACCAACTGTACGGCCACCTGCCCCCTATCACGAAAACTATTCAAGTTAGACGCACCAGACATGCAGGACACTGCTGGAGAAGCAGAGATGAACTCATAAGAGATGTACTCTTATGGATCCCCACACATGGCCGCGCAAAAGCAGGACGACCAGCTCGAACGTACATTCAGCAGCTATGTGAGGATAAACAGGTTGTTGTCCTGAAGACCTACCTAGGGCGATGAACGATAGGGAGGAGTGGCGAGAGAGGGTCAGGGATATCCGTGCTGCCAGCACGATATGATGATGATGATGAAATATTTATATATGATATGAATGTCAATAATTGGTCTATAATCTTAAGTTTAAATGAGTCAGGGCTATTTTGTATGCACACAACTATTACTTTTATTTGCTCACAGTTAAATGGATCCAAATATTTTAATACGACTAGTTCTATTTAGAATGAAAACTATTTAAGTTAGCAAAGTTTGAAACTATTCTACAGCGTTCAAACCAGTGATTATTTACCCACTAATGAATGGTTTCAAGCATCGCTATGTAGCACTAAAAATTCGCTTCCGGCAAACAGTTAAAAAGTTTCAAGTATTTCTATTTAATACAAATAATTCTATTCAACATTACTAGCTCCTTTGCTCACAATTAAATGATCAAATAGATTTTTTCCAACAATTCGATTTAACATAAGTCATTTGTTTGCACACATTTTCAATGTTAAACAGTACTATTTGAACCACTGATATGACCTTCTCAGGTGCCGCCACTCCGGGTCAGAGTGGACCTGGGAGTAATGGCAGTGAACGGATACTCCATATTCCTCATAGCTCCAGAGCTGGAGATTCGTCATCGGGTTATTTGAAATCATATCGGGAACATTCGTTGTCGGGCGTCTCACTTCTCTGCAAAGATGCGGTCAGTGTATTCTACAGCTCCAGTCAACTGGACTGTAAGACAAGTTGAATTAATTGCTTTATATATTTATAAAAATATGCATATATATATATATATATATATATATATATATAGAGAGAGAGAGAGAGAGAGAGAAAGAGAGAAATAAATAAAAAGCGAGAGATCGAGAGAGGCACGTATGCACACACACACACACATACTTATATATTATCCAAAGCCAAATCAGCCGATGGTGGGAACGTTTCTATTTTAAGATTTTCTTATTTCAATATCAATGTAATTCAAAATCCAATAGAGAGCTCAATGTAAAATAATAATAGATTTGAATAAAGAACAAATAATTCCAAATAACTTTTAGAAAATAAAGGGTCAGCTGAAATAAATATTATCACAAATAAGAGTGATTTTTAAAGTTTTTTTCTTTTATATATATATATATATATATATATATATATATAAGCATGCTTGATTAAAAATTAAAGACACATTTATTAAGGTCCTTCCAATTTTCCTGATAAGTGTCTAGGTTTTAAGTTGAAATTGGTGGATGAATTTATCAAAATTGTCCCGAGGGCTTTCGGACCTTTCGTCGGCCATCATCAGGGGTTGTTTTCATGTGGAAAGTGTGTTTTTTAGAATTTTTTTTTTTAGTTTTTTAAAAACATTACAAAATTACGTAAACGCAAAGTCGGATAAAACTGAGATGCCGATGAAATCGAACGAATTTAATCTAACATGCAACAATGAAAGACTACACCCCCAATATATATATATATATATATATATATATATATATATATATGTATATATATATATATATCCGGAAATAAAAATGTTTTCTCACGTTTTAATGTCTGTATCATGGCTATAAGTTTCATATATATTTATAAAAGCACAAATCTTCCTCTGTTTTTTTTTAATTTTAAAAAGTACATGAAAATTAACGACATGGACCCGTGATAAGTATGTGAGGAAACATTTATTTATTATTGTTTTTATCCTGCTCTACTCGCCAGTATTTGAGCACTTTTCTGATTTCAGTGAATACGCTTTTTTATCGATTTCTTCATTTCTCAATTAAAAGCTTCAACTAATTATCAATTATTAATTTGTTTCAGTACTGTTTTACCATAAATCAAAATATTAACCTTATTAAAATTAAATATCGATGAAACTGGTTTTTACAATGACATCAAGAAGTGAGAAAACGTATATTTTTAGTTTTATCCGTCCCTACTGGCTAGTATTTGAGCACTTTTATGCTTTAAGAAGAATATTTTTTATAACTACTTGTTTTTTTAACATGCAATCATTTGTGTTATCGTAGGGGCCAATACATCTTGTTGCTTACACCTGGCTATGCAGTTGGGATTCAACCACGGTAGCAGTATTTGTGGGAAACGCTGTTATTGATCATATAGAAATCTGATTTCACTGATAGAATATAACTGGATTTCTTCCAATCTCCGGCTATGTCAGGACTACTGTATGGATGAACTACCCGGACCCTGGAAAAACTCATGGATTAAAAGCTAGATGGGAACTACACGTACTGTTTTGAACGTATCCCACAAAGCAAGAGCTGTACGGTAATTTACCTCCCATCACACAAACTGTTCAAGTTAGGTAAACAAAAAATGCGGCGCACTGCTGGTGAAGTAAGAACGAACTTATTAGCTGCGTTCTATAATGGACTCGTACACATGGCCATGTTGGAGTTTACTGACCAGCAAAAACTTATATCAGCTCTGTGCAGACACTGCATGCAGTCTAGAGGACGATCGAGAGAGAGAGAGAGAAGGAAATCTATGTCACCCGCACGATTTGATGATCTATCTATTTACCTATATATATATATATATATATATATAATCATCCACAGACAGATCTGTTTCGTTCTATCAGAACTCATCAGTGTTGCTAGACAGTAGCTTCCCGTAGCTGGGATCGAAACCCTGGTTGACTCAAACGCCAAGCCAAAGCTTCTAACCATTTAGCCACGAGGAGTCATTAGCTGCGATGTAAATTTTAAACTGTTATGAATCACAATTACTATTGTTTACATACATCCGTTCAACGGATATATATATATATATATATATATATATATATATATATATATATATATATATATCATATGCCACTAGCACGGATTTCCCTGACCCTCTCTCGCCATTCGTCTCTATGATACATGGCATTCGGCAGGTCCTCCAGACTGCATCCTGTACCCGTACAAAGCTGCTGAAGATAGGTTGTAGCTGGTCATCCAACACGTGTTCGTCCGTGTGATGGAGTCCACTGGAGAGTATCACTTATGAGTTCGTCTTTACTCCTCCAACTGTTTCCCGCGTGTCTTGTTCGTATGATTTGGCGGGTTTTAAAGATAGGACGTAGATGGCTGTACAGATGTTGTTTTGTGGGATGTTGCTTCTAGGATCTGTTCAATATAGCATTCTTGTGAAATTGCCGACAAGATTTTACTCTATACGCTCGGTTAGCATCCATGTGATACAACCATATAATAGTAAGGACGCAACCGCTGCTTGGAAAAAAATTGTTTTATTTTATCGGATAGGTCTTACTGTCATATGACCGATAGCCTACCGGTAGCTCTTCATGACTTCGTTATTCGCGTATTGATGTCATTTTCTGTAGATTAGACGCTGCTGCGAAGGTAGGTGAATTTGTCCACTAGGTTCAGGGAACAACCTTTTCATGTGGAGATGTCTCCTCTTGGATTTTGATTAAACCACATGTATTCCGTTTTGTTTGCATTGGCAAGGAAAGAGTCCACAGCTTAGTGATGAAAAAGAAATCAATAACGAAAATTTGTTTTTCACTAAAATTTCTTTTTGGTTTTGAGTAGTTTCTTTAGATTTTTTATAATAATCATAAAATGGAAAATGTTTCAGCATTTATTGCTGCGCCTTGTCATCTCATAAAAAGTCTCATACATATTTTTAAAAAATATTCTGAAATAATAGTCTTTCATGTACTAACGGAGACATTAGCCTAAAGAGTAGAGTGTTTGCCAATGGTATGGATTCAATCTCAGGTCAAGTCATACCAAAAACTCAAAAAATGCCGCCTTGCTTAACACTCAGCATTATAAGGTAAGGATCAAGAGTAAAGTCGAGCAATCCAGCGAATGGAGTTGCGCCTTGCCTTAAACTTCTCTGTAGTAGCTATTGAAAAGAGAACCTTCGGGTTACCCTCAACTAAGGTTTCCTACTTTATTTACGTTCAGAAGAACGTAATTGTTTTTGTTGTGGTCTTTCAAATAAGCACACAAATAAAAGTTGGTTTGAAACAAATCCATATGAGTTTAGTGTTTGTAACTTTAAAATAGTAATAAAGATTTTTAACAGCAGAAGTGACTGTTTTTGGGTAGATCAGTATGTTTGAAGCCTGCCAGTCGAGTCTATAAGTAGTCAGTAATGTTGGCGACCGTAGTCGAGGGTGACCCGAAGGTTCCCTTTTCGATAGCTGCTACACCGAGGTGTAGGGAAGGGTGCAACTCCTTTCCTTGGATTACTCCACTTTACCCTTGATCCTTACTTTATAATACAGAGTGTTAAGAAGGGTAGCATTTAATACCATTTTTTGAATCTTTAGTATGTCTCGACCTGGGATTGAACCCAGGTCTTCCGGACCATTGGCGAACACTCTAATCATTAGGCCGGTCGTGCCTATAATATCGCATAAAGAACTGTATAAAAGCCACTGCTCATCTCTTTAGGAGAATACTGTCAACGTGAGTGGAAAAGTAGCACCGAAAAGAGACCGCAAGAAAATATAGATACGTAGAATATATATAATCACAAACTTTTCTCCTCCGAGGTCTTGCGGAGGGAACTAGTAAAAGATTGCAAGAAACGAAAAGTAAATTTGAAAACTGAAACGACTAAAAAACAACATCTCACACGAAAAAACCTGGACCTGGTTAAGAAAAGGAAACTTTAAGAGAGAAAAAGAATCTCTCTAAATAGCAGCAAAAAACAACGCCATAAGAACCAATCATATCAAAACGAGAATAGATAAGACGCAACAAAATAGCAAATGTAGGTTATGCGGTGAGAGATGAAACCATCAATCACATAATAAGCGAATGCGGCAAATTAGCTCAGGAGTAAAAGACTAGACAAGACTGGGTGGGTAAGGTGATCCACTGGGAGGTGTGCAAGGAATTTAAATTTCACCATTCGAACGAATAGTATATGCACAACCTAGTACCTGTCCTACAAAATGTCACACGTAAACTCCTACTAGACTTTGAGATACAGACGGATCACCTCATTCCGGCCAGAAGACCAGATCTTATAATAATGAACAACAAAAAAAAATTGCAAAATTGTCGACTATGTTGTCCCGGCAGACGACAGAATAAAACTGAAATAATGTGAAAAAGAAGGATAAATACCTCGACCTTGCTAGAGAACTAAAAAAAAAACTGTGGAACATGAAAGTGACAATTTTACCAATTGTGATTGGTGCTTTTGGTACAGTAACTAAGGGATTATTTAAGGGACTGGCGGCCGAGTGGAGACCATACAAACGACAGCATTATTGAGAACGGCCAGAATACTGAGAAGAGTCCTGGGGACTTGAGGAGACTTACTGTCACTCAAGTGAAAGACCATCAGCGTAAGCTGATAGGAAAAACACTAAAGGAGATAATAATAATAATAATAATAATAATAATAATAATAATAATAATAATAAACGGATCATCTCAACAAGGCTAGACGACAAAACCTGGAGATATTCAACAAATAGAAAAGAGAACCTGCCAAATGTTGGACATTGCCATTCTGGCTGATCCCAAGGCAAAAATGAAGGTCAGAAACGAGATATAAGTACGTAGACCTTACTCGGAAACAGAAAAAGCTATAGAACATGTAAATGACAATGATACCAATTGTAATTGGTGCGCTCAGTACAGACACCAAAGAATTGGTTCAGGGACTGGAGGACTTGGAAATAAAAGGACGAGGAGAGACCATCATAACTACTGCATTGTTGAAATCGTTCAAGAACAGTCCTGGAGACTTGAGGAGACGCGCAGTCACTCAGACCGAGAAGAAAACCAACTAACGCTCGTGTGAAAAACTCTCAATGAGTAAAATACTAATATCAATGATAACGATAATTTGAAAAATGCTGTTGTACATGAGGGTGACAGTGATACCAATTGTAATTGGCTTGCATGGAAGGGTCCCCAAAGGATTGGTAAGAGGACTGGAAGAGTTGGAAATCGAGACCATCAAATTACAGCTTTGTTGAGATCGGTCAGAATACTGAGGAGAGTCCTCGAAACCTGAGGAGACTTGCTGTCACTCAGACTCCAGCTAACGATCATCAGCTGACGTTGGTCTGAAAAGACTCGCTAGGAATAAAATAATAATGATAACAATGCGCAAACTTCTCCGAGATTTAGAGATAAGACGGATCATCCAATCCTGACTTGAAGATTTGACCCAGTTGCAATCAAGAAGAAACAAACGTGTCAACTCGTGGAATTTGCTGTTCTCGCAGATCACAGCGTGAGATGAAAGCGGGAAAAAAATCAATAGATATTTGCGAAAAACATAAAAGGAATTGGAAAACCTAAAATAAATAAAAGAATCTTCGGCTAAGACATTGAGATAGAAACTGGAATCGAGAAACATACAATTCAAACAATGAATTAGAGAAAAAAAAATTGAATAACTGAAGAAATGCACGATAACTCTCAGATGGAATGAAAGCTACAAATAAATCCATGACAATCCAAGAATCAGTTACCATCAAGCGAAAAAAAATATGAATAAGCAAGAAATACCTCAGAAGAGCTAGGAAACTGAAAACAACAAAAACTCAATATCTCGACAGTCTCCCCTATAAGATAATCTGTACCCTTCCTAGATTTGACAAGAGAGGAGCCCAAGAAAGTGAATCAATGATCGACATGATTCCGTATAAATTCTCCCACTAGGGAGATATCGATAGACACTACATTTAAAGAAAAGAAGGAAGTGGAAACAACAACGTTGATTGATTTTAACGACATGCTAACGAATCTAGGGTTATTTTAAGCCTAGAAGTTATGAAATCACTTTCATTGTATGTCTATGTTTACATTTTTGTGGAGTTGTTTTTTTCTCACAGATCTATCCAATATAATTGGGACCCTAAAAAGTTCTACCACTTCTGAATGGACCTGGAAGTGATTTTAATAAAGGGCAGCCCAGCATCCACAGATTTCTTCAAAACTGGAGCCTCAGTCTCAGATACAACTCAGTGTCATAGTGACACACACATTTTTTTTGAGGGGGGTCTTAAAGCCTCCGGCGGGGATACAGCCCGTTCGTTTTAAACCTAGTCGACAGAGAATTGCATTGATGTGGAAATTCAAGCACGCGAAAATTATCTTAAAAAAACGTGTCAAAAGAGATACATGGAGGTGCTCGTGGAGTAGTTGTTATCGTCGTAGGAAATGAACACGGCGACACGAGTTCAAATCCTGGACAAGACTGATTGCATTTCACATTGCACTAATACCCTTGGGAAAGGTATGAATCCAATTATTCTCCCTCCAGTTATGGGTAAATAGTAGGACAGACTAGGTTCTTCAGCCTTGGTTAGGCAACTAGTCTAGGAGAAGGAAAACTCTGAATTCAAACCTGTTAAACTCCGCTTAAAAATTGACCTTGTGTCATATCCTGCCCGAGCGGAGGGGTTGGTAAATAGGAAAAGAGATACATTCCAATATCTAAAAGTTCCATAGAAAATGAAATAGCGACTAAGAGCAAAAAAAAAAAAAAGAAACAAATTAACCCACCGAGAAAACAAAATGTTAAGAAAAAAAAATTAAGACTAAAAAAACCGCAATGAGGTTATCTGCACATGGCTACACATAAGAAACCTGAAAAGAGAAACTGGATCTATTTTAATGGCAGCACAAATAATGGCATTGGAACCAATTTTGTAAAAATCTAGGATAGATAAAATTCAAGACAATAAATATGTACACTACTTGCGTATGAAACTTTCATCTACGTCAGTGTTTTCAAACTATGCTCTCGGCACCAACAATTGATATTATCTGACGAGTAATGGAACCGCAAATTCGTATCTCTACTAAATTGTACACACATGTAAGAATTCAGATTAAACATCCAGCACTTCCAAGAATTGGACTGGCTTCTGAATATCCAACGTTGTCTCAAAAGGCTGTCAAAATGTTGCTACTTTTTTGCAAGAACATATTTATGTGAAACAGCATTGTGAGCACTTACCTATACGATGAAAACAATTTAGATCTAGAGTTGTGCCATGTGACTTGCTTGAATATTTGTCAAAAATATCACGTAGAATTGACAACTTGTGCCAAGTAAGTCATGTACATCTCTCTCTGCAAATGTTATCATTCTGCGCAAATACTGGATGCGTATTTCATTAAGTATTTTGATAGATTTCATTTTTATCAATATGGGGTTCAACGAGATAGAGTCTAAAATAGAAAGGGATTTCTGTTCAAGAAAGTAATAATAAAATGCAGCGGATTGGAGTGGAAGGTGCTAAGGAGCAGGGATAACTGGGTCGGAAGAGTGATCCACTGTGAATTATGCAAACGACTGAATTTTCACAATTTAGACAAATGATATACAAACAAACCAGAATCTGTCACAGAAAATTGTTAATTAACCTATTGCCAGTGGCTTTTCCTTAAACTCTGAGTGACAGTCTCTCGTCCTCAGATCTCCGAAATACTTCAAAGCATCGTAGCTGACCCTAAAAGTTATGTGTCGCACACCCCACCGAACGAGCGAATATGGCGCAAGGCCGAGATTCAGGAGGGTCCAGGTGCATGGCTGTAGCACGAAAATGCCTTGGTGCCTTAAAAAAGGCACCAAGCAATAAAACTAACCCCACCTGGAAGATTAGAGACTGGGGGCACGGTCTCCTGAAGCTCGAGCATTGGATCAGTCTCGCTCGCAAGACGTGACTGTTGGGCTTACCCTGCGATTGGGTCAAGCAGTTTCGACCGACCGTGACCCACTTCTCACAACCACTCCTCAACATACCGCGTACTGAAAACGGTTGATCAGAAAAGGTGATGATAGCTGACCCTAACAGTGGTCTTAATAGTCTCGATTCTTGCTCTGCTTTTCAGCTCTCCTATTCTCTTTTCTATGCCTTTGGGGACCGTGCCCAGGGCACACTTTACAATAAATATCAACGTCATTTTCAGCCGGTACAGCAAGTCTACAATTTTGCAAGTTCTCTTTTTTTTGTTGATCACTATCAGGTCTGGTCTTCTGGCCGAGATTATTATTATTATTATTTACTCCTTTAGAGTTTTTCACATCAGTGTTAGCTGATGGTTTTTCACTGGAGTTTGAGTGACAGCAAGTCTCCTCAAGTTTCTAGGACTCGTCTCAGGATTCTGGCCGTTCTTAACAATGCTGTCGTTTGGATAGTCTCTACCCGTCCGCCAACTTCCAAGTCCTCCAGGCCTTTTAATAATCCTTTAGTTATTGTGCCTAACGCATCAATCACGATTGGCACAATCGTTACTTTCATGTTCCACAGCCTTTTCAATTCTCTAGCAAGGTCAAGGTACTTATCCTTCTTTTCACTTTCCTTCAGATTTATTCTGTGGTACGTCGGGACAGCAAAGTCCACAATTTTGCAGATTCTCTATTTTTGTTAATTATTATGAGGTCTGGTCTTCTGGCCGGGATTAGGTGATCTGTTTGTATGTTAAAGTCCCATAGCAGTTTATGCGAGTTATTTTTTTAGGACAGGTGCCGGTTGTCCGTATACCATTTGTTTGTAAGGTCGAATTGAAATTTCTTGCACATTTCCCCAGTGGATTTATTATTATTATTATTATTATTATTATTATTATTATTATTATTATTCTCCTTCCAAGCTTTTCACACCATAGCTAGTTTATTATTATTATTATTATTATTATTATTATTATTATTGTCAAAATAATGAAAAAAGAGTCGTTAGGATTCAGTACATTAATTTACTCAGAGAGACACGCAAAAACGTTGTTTGTAAATATAAACATCAGTATTTACAGATGTAAATATGTACATGCACACCTGTCACAAGCAAGTGGTAATGAACACAATTATATATATATATATATGGAGTAAGGGAAATTGTATGACAGAGAGAGACTATCATAAACAATTTGCGAAAAGCAAACGAAAGAAAAAAATTGTCATCAAATTTTAATCATCTTCCTCCAGTCAGATTAAATGCAAGAAAGACCTTGTCCTTCGGGAGCAGTCTTTCAAATTAGCTTCACGGACGACTAATTTCTCATTATCACACGTCCGTTAGAGGGCGCTAGCAAGATTGTGATGTCTTATTCATACCGTTCCGTTGAGATTCAGACGTCTTTCTTGGTTGGTGCGAAAGGAATTTGGCTCGCAAAAAAGGAAGGATGCATTCCTCCTGCTTCTGTGTAATGGTAATTTGAATCCGGAAGACTCACACAAATAGCAGCTTAAATTAGTTTTCTCTTAAGTATTGGTACCGTTAGTTGTGGGTCATTTTGACATGTCGATTTGTGTGGGATGTCTGATTGATTAATGCACAAATCGATTTATAGACAAGGAAATAGATATTTCAGTTAACTGCTAAGCAATGTAACACGCAGATGCATATAGACGCGCGCTCTCTGATTGATAGACTCGGAAAACGGATCGATTCGCTGATCGATTGATGCATACATAGATGCATCTATCGCAAACAGCGATCTGGTAGTTGCTCGATAGAAAAGTGCACACGAACTAAGACATGCAAACAAATGAAGAGACAGACCGACAGACAGACAGACAATGAGACAAACAGACAGACAGACAGACAGGTGAATCTCGACGGGTTTGGACTTCAAAAATTACTTATGTTATATCAATGGATTTATTAGAATCTTACATTGTCTTTCGTATTCCTAGAGATGTTAACAATTTTGCTTTTAAAAGTAACACTTACAGAAAGTTATCTTTATTTAATTTGGAGAAACACACACACACACACACACACACACACACACACACACACACACACACACACATACACGCATATATGCATTCACATATAAAGATATATTTATTTCCACACTCAACAACGCACATATGCATACATTAATGCAGACACACACGCATATATACATTTATATATATATATAAATATTACATTCGTCTCCACGCAGAACCACACACATACACACACATGCATATACACATACATATATGCTTTTATATATAATATTATTATATTTGTTTCCACACCCAAGCACATACTCACGCACGCACGCACACATATACAGACACATAAATGCATACATATACGCATATATGTAATTATATATAAAAATATTATATTTGTTTCCACACCCAACCACACACATACACAAGCAACACACATATACAAGCAACACACATACACACACATAATGCGTATACACACACACACACACACACACACACACACACACACACACACACACACACACACATATATATATATATATATATATATTTTGTTTCCACACCCAACTACACACTTGCCCAGTCAGCTGGAGCTGTAGAATACACTGACTGCACCTCTGCAGAGGGGTAAGACCCCCCCTAACGAGTGTCCTGGATATGACACTAAACAATCTGATGGTGAGGTTCCAGCAATGCTGGAGCTTTGGGGAATGCGGAGTACCCCTTCATTGCCATTGCTCCCAGGTCCACTTTGGCCCGGAGTGGTAGCACCTGATAAGGGTCCTATCTATGGGTTAAATAGAATTAACAGCATACTTATGCTAAAATGAATTGTTTGGGTAAAACTGAATAGTTTGAAATAAAAATGACTTTTACTATTAAACCGTACTTACATTTAAACTGCGTGCTTATGCTTAACTGAATTATTTGAAATGGAACTGTTTTTCGACATTTAAACTGTATTTACACTTAACCGAATTGTTACATACAACTACTTGAATAGTTAGAAATGGAAATGTTTTTGACCATTAAACTGTGTACTTATGCTAAACTGAATTGTTTTAAATAGAACAGATTATTTACATAAAAATGGATTTGGCGCTAAATAACCTACAAAGGTTGATATGCCATAAAACCCAACAAACCAAACCAAACCAACTACACACACACATAAATGCATACACACACGCCTACATGAATTTATATATAAAAATATTATGTTTATTTTCAAACCACACACAAATGCAAGCACCCCCACACATAAACACATGCTTACACATAAATGCATACGTACATGCATATATGCATTTATATATAACATATTTATTTCCACACTTGACACACACATACACGAGCACCCCCTACACATACTCACATAAACACATACACACATAGATGCATACATACTCATTTACATGCATTTATACATAAAGATATATTTGTTTTTAAACCCAACCACAAATATATATATGCACACGTACTTATATATATGCATTTATACTTTTGTATTTATGATACTTGCTCACTGGCCAAATTGAACATAGTTTTCGATGTCGAGTTATTTCATATGCCCAAGAGTTTTCATTGCAAAAAATTGTTTCTGTGAACCGAATTCAAATCCTGGAAGAGTCAGTTTTCATTTCCCGTCGCACTAGATATTCGTAAATAATAGAACAGAGTGGCTTCTTTAGCCCTGGTACGGCAACCAGTCTAGGAGATGATAATCAGCTCTAATTTCGCTTAAAAATGTCCTTGTGCCAAATCGACATCATGCCTGCGACGTAGTTGTTGGGTAAATACATAGATCTTGCATAGAGATTTAATGTATACTTAAATGCGAATCCAGACGAATTTTTGTTAAGTTTCAAGTTACTTTTTAGGTTGCGTTTTCTATACGCCAGGGCATTTAAACCAGATATTTCTTACAAAATTTTCGCTAGAGTATCATTTTGACTATGACACAGTAAAATACATACACACATCAGGTCATCAGAATATATATATATATATATATATATATATATATATATAAGATGGTCATTTCTTTTTTTCGGAGTCAGTATGTCCACTTTCAGTTTTTAGTAGCAAACACATGTTTAGCTCATTTGAAAATTTTTCATGGTTTGCTCTTTAAACTATCCAAAATTATTTGACTGCCAGAAACACTCTGATTTGCCACCATTTTGAAAGGTCAAAAATATTTTTACAAGATAAAAACAATTTTTGGCCGAAAACCAATCTCAAACAATGTTGGGTTTACATTTATTGAAATGAATTCTGAAAAAAATTCCCTTTATTTATTGAATAACACTCATATATATATAAATATATATATATATATATACGGATCGGGGAATATTTTGTGGCTTGTGCCCCCATTTAACACGGAATTTTGAGAACCGAATTTTCAAATTATTAAACAAATATTACCGACCTCTAACGATCTGCATAAAATGTTTAATCAAAAACCAGTCAGATTGAGTTACTGCTGAATGTCAAATGTCACAAGCATTCAGCTTTGGAAAATTAAATATAAAAATGAGCATTTTCCATGTAATAGCCATAAATAAATGGATTGCACACAAAATGGAAAATGTAGGATTGAGTGTATTTTTTATAAAGTTTGTGTGCATATAAAAGAGCCAAAAATAGTATAAAGTTGTAAATTGATATCACAGAAAGCACTTTTAAGAAAATATATTATAATCACAAAACCAGCTTTGTGCATGAAAAATACATGCACAATACCGTTCTTTTAAAAATATTTTTGATATATTAAAAGGAAATATCAGGTTAACCCAATTTTATGGTGGACAAATTGTAAAAAAAAAAAAGCTACCACTAAAAGCAGACAACTATAAAAAGGTGAGAGATATTGAACAGTTTGTATGGAAGAAAAACTGGTCATTTTGATGAAGCAGACATGCGGGACACTGCTGGAGAAGTAAGGACGAGCTCATATGTGATGTACTCCTGTGGACCCCTTCACATGGACGAGCAAAGGCAGGACGACCAGCTCGAACCTACATGCAGCAGTTCCATGCCGATACGGGATGTAGTCCTGAAGACCAGCCAGAAGCAATGGACGATAGGGAGGGGTGGCGAAAGAGTGTCAGGGATATCCGTGCTGATGATGATAGAAGAAAAACGCCTTCAAATCAATTTTTGAAAATATATCTGGTTATATTGAGGTTGACGTTACTGAGAAAGACTTGTATTTAGTACAATAAATAAAAACATTGTGGTACTTAACTTGTTTCATTAAAAATAACTCTTTACGATGAGAAATATTTTTGAGGGTGGCCAAATACTTTTGCCTGGCAGTGTATATTAGCGTATGTGCAAAAATACATGCGTAAAAAATCCCTTCGTTTATGCTGATAATAACGATAGTTCTTGGGTAAGATATCCGACTGACGTTTCGATTCCAGCTTGAAGCATCTTGAGTGTCTTGCCGCATTGAAAGGTTGTAATAAAACGAAACAGTCTGTCTGCGGATGACAATATATGTATATATATATTAGTTGACAGATGAGAATAGAAAATCGTTTTAGAAGTACTTGATGATTAAACAGTGCTCAAATGCTGGCCAGCAGAGTAATATAAAAAATTAAAAGGAATTATGATCTCATCTTATGTTTGTTTTATGACTTGTAGTTTTATAGATTTTTTTGGTTTGGTTTGGTTTGGTTTCTTTGTTTAGTTGCATATTGACCTTCATGGTCTATTTAAAGCGGAAGCCATCCTTGTAGAACAGAAGTTGTAAAAAAAGTAAAGTTGTCTCCCTTTAGTCGAGGGCCACCAGAAGGCTCCCTTTTCAATAGCTACTACACCGAGGTGTAGGGAAAGGCGCGACTCCTTTCCTTGGATTGCTACACTTTACCCCTGATACGTACTTTATATTGCTGAGTGTTAAGCAAGTAGGTATCAAATATCATTTTTAAAGTTTTTGGTATGATGCTACCTGGGATTGAACACAGGTCCCCCGGACCATTGGCGAACACTGAACCCATTAACCCATATCGAGGAGTTATAAAGGGATTCTTACTTTTTCCCAAGTCTGTAAGTCAAAAAGTGAACCTAATAGCGTGACTGGAATTTGAAATCGATTCCTATCTTAGGTCTTTTATAAAACAGAAGACGCTATGATCAAAGGAACCTTTATTTCTACAACATTTCATAGGATTATCGTGTTCTCTGTCTTATTGAATACATTAGAAACTATTACTCATAAAACAAAAGTAAAATGGTGATGTCCTAATTTCTTTATATATATATATATATATATATATAAAGAAATCACGAAAACTATTCAAGATTAGACGAACCAGACATGCAGGACACTGCTGGAGAAGCAAGGACGAACTCATAAGTGATGTACTCTTATGGACCCCCACACATGTCCGTGTAAAAGCAGGACGACCAGCACGATCATACATTCAGCAACTATGTGAGGATACAGGATGTTGTCCTGAAGACCTGCCTAGGGCGATGAACGATAGGGAAAAGTGGCGAGAGAGGGTCAGGGATATCCGTGGTACCAGCACGACATGATGATATATATATATATATATATATATTGAAAAAAAAACTATCATTGTGCCATTATAAATTTATTTCAACAAGCCGTAGACTTGACCTGTCTCTTCAGATGACTATTCACAAAATGTACAATGATCCACAAAACACTGTTATATATATATATATATATATATATATATATATATATATATATATATTATAACAGTGTTGGTTGTCACTAATTCACTTTTCATTTTCTTAACTGCCTGATGATTGTTGTTTCGCAAAAAACTCCATGAAACCCAGGGGTCGCAGTCTAAATTCCATGGAATACACACACACACACACACACACACACATACATATATATATATATATATATATATATATATATATATATATATATATTGTAATTATTTGTAAGGTACAACTTCGTCATATGTGTCAGCCTAAAATTTAGGGGTGCGTATTATAAATGAAAACTAAATAATGAAGGTTTCTTCCGGTCACATATTCTGGGTGGGATCACCGAAAGTGAGTTATATCTATTATCCAAACTAAAGTGTTTTACGCTGTTACGGGGAATGACTGGTGTGTGTGTTTGCTTATGATGTTCTATTTTCAAATGTCAGCTTATTTTCGCTACAGACTTGCTGCATTTTTGTGTGAGCATGTTTGACAAACATTTGTCCAAACTACGATGTAATTTTTTGGTTTCAAAGCAACCTAAACATTTTAAATTCTTATTTTTTGACGTTATGAACCGATGAAAAATTGAAGAAATGCCTAATTTAGTTTGGTTTGGTTTGGTTTTATGGCATGTCAACCAATGTTGGTCATTTAATGCCAAATCCTCTTTTTACATATCATCATCATCATCATCATCATCATCATCATGTCGCGCTGGTAGCACGGATATCCCTGACCCTCTCTCGCCACTCCTCCCTATCGTTCATCGCCCTTGGCAGGTCTTCAGGACAACATCCCGTATCCTTACATAGCTGCTGAATGTATGTTCGTGCTGGTCGTTCTGCTTTTGCGCGGCCATGTGTGGGGGTCCATAAGAGTACATCACTTATGAGTTCGTCCCTGCTTCTCCAGCAGTGTCCTGCATGTCTGGTTCATCTAACTTGAATAGTTTTCGTGATAGGAGGCAGGTGGCCGTACAGTTGGTGTCTTATGGGGTGTTGCTGCCAAGAGTTTGCCTGTGTTTTATGGCATATCAGCCATCGTTGGTCATTTAATGCCAAATCCTCTTTTTACATATATATTAGATATATCGGATCTGGTTTGGTTGGGTTTTATGGCATATCAACCATTGTTGGTCATTTAATGCCAAATCCTCTTTTTACATATATATTAGATATATAGGATCTGGTTTGGTTGGGTTTTATGGCATATCAACCATTGTTGGTCATTTAATGCCAAATACTCTTTTTACATATATATTAGATATATAGAATCTGGTATGGTTGAGTTTTATGGCATATCAACTATTGTTGGTCATTTAATGCCAAATCCTATTTTTACATATATATTAAATATATAGGATTTGCTTTGGTTGGGTTTTAGGGCATATCAACCATCGTTGGCCATTTAATGCCAAATCCTTTTTTATATATATATTGAATATATAAAACTTGGTTCGTTTGGCTTTTGTGGCATATCACCCATTGTAGGTCACTTCTACTTGAATTACCTTGTTATCAATTTTTCTTTACAATCTGTCGGATTACAATCCATCATTTGCTTCCATATATATTGAACATATAGGATTTGGTTTGGTTTGATTTTATGGCATGTCAACCATCGTAGGTCATTTAATGCCCAAACCTTTTTAATACATATATTAAATGTGATTTCTAAATACATTTTGTAGATAACATTCTTAAACATGCTTTAAGTAATTTTTCCACGCAGTTAAATGGTTTCACTTATTTTTAAACAATTCAGTTTAGCTATTAGTTCACAGTTTTTTCTTGACAGTCATTTGTTTAAATACTGCTTTTGTTTGGATTCAGTTTAATGTAAAAAACAGTTTTTTTTCTCTTTTAAACAATACAATATAGAATACTTACTGTTGTTGTCAAATGTTCAATTTCAAACAGTTAAGTTTAGCATGTCAACTAAGTTAAATGGTTCAAAGTATCGCTATGTATCTCTAAAAATTCAATTAAACAGTCATTTGTTTACACACTGTTAAATTTTAAAACAGTTACATTTCAAACTATTCACTTTAACATAAGTCATTTTTTACTCACAGTTTAATTATCAAACAGTTCTGTACGACCCATAGACAAGACCCTATCAGGTGCTACTACTCCAGGTCAGAATGGACCTGGGAGCAAGGGAAATGAAAGGAGTACTCCGCATTCCCCAAAGCTCTTGCATTATTAGAGCCTTAGTATCAGATTGTTAAGTGTCATATTCAGGACAATCACTGGGGGGTCTTACCTCTTTGCAGAGATGTAGTCAGAGTATACTACAGCCACAGCTGACAGGGCCACTAAGAATGGAGTCTTACCTCTCTGCACAGATGCAGTTGAAGTATTCTGCTGCCTCAGCCGACTGGGTCAAAGGAAGTACTTGATCAAAAACTAAAAATGGTACCAGTCTGTGGGCGTTAGGAAAATATCTTACCTGTACGTTGCATCAGGTAGTCTGAGAATAATTATCGTACAGGACCCTGTACCAAAGAAATTGGAAGGAAATAAGAATATCATGCACTGTTCATTTCTATTTCGGTAAACACTGCTTCAGTCTCAGTACTTTTTGAAGTCTCCTTTTTATCCTTTTTACCAACCCCTCCGCTCGGGCAGGATATGACACATAGTCAATTTTTAAGCGGAGTTTAACGGGTTTGAATTCAGAGTTTTCATTTTCCTAGACTAGTTGTCTCACCAAGGCTGAAAAACCCAGTCTGTCCTACTATTTACCCATAGCTGGAGGGAGAATAACTGGATTTATACATTTCCCAAGGGTATTAGTGCTATGTGAAATGCAATCATTCTCGTCCAGGATTTGAACTCGTGTCGCCGTGTCCATTACACCACGGGCACCTCCTTTTTATGAATGTGTTTGAAGTGAATTTGAAAAAAAAAGGAACCTTAATTCATAATAGAAAATAAAATTAGAGCTACGAGTAATAAATTGCAAAAAAAATAAAAGTGAGAAAAGACCAAGATGCAATATTTTTTCCTTAAATAGCATGTTGTTTGTTTTTTTTATTTGAAAACCTGTCCATTTTCAAAATGCCTTTTTTCGCATCTTCTCTTGCAGAGCTCAAATGACACAAGCTGTCATTAATTATCATTATTAATTTTTCGACGAGTAATTCCTAATTCATCTTAATTTCAATTGCTGTTTTATCGCAACTCTCTGTCATCTGAAGTTCGTTTTTAAAACTGATCGTTAAAGCAGCTATCACAATGAATCAGGCTTTGCGACTAAAATGGAATGAGAATTCGAATTTTTTTTGGGAAACTTGTTCTTTTTTTCCTCGTTGAGTAAGGATATGAATGTTAAGAAAAATATTCGTCGAAAAGTTAATAATAACGAAATCTGTTTGGTTTTAATTGCGACAACGGTCCGTGATGATATCAGTGCTTCTATTTAAGAAGTAGTAAAAGATCCTAATTAGCATTTCATAGTTAGAAGTGGTCCATGATGATATTAGTGCTTCTATTTAGGTAAGATTAAAGGATCTTAATTTGAATTTCACATTTAACAGCGATCCATGATGATACTGACACTTCTGTTTTGGAAGCATTTTAATCAGCATTTTATTGTTAACAATTATCCATGATGATATTAGTGCTTCTATTTAGGAAGGAGTGAAGGATTCTAACAAGTATTTCATAATTGTTCATGATGATGTGATGTTTCCCTTTAGGAAGGAGTAAAGGATCCCTTTAAATATTTCATAGTTAACCATATTTACCAACCCCTCCGCTCGGGAAGGATATGACACATAGTCAATTTTTAAGCGGAGTTTCACAGGTTTGAATTCAGAGTTTTCCTTTTCCTAGACTAGTTGCCTCACCAAGGCTAAAAAACCTAGTCTGCCCTACTATATACCCATAGCTGGAGGGAGAATAATTGGATTCATACCTTTCCCAAGGGTATTAGTGCTATGTGAAATACAATCAGTCTCGTTCAGGATTTGAACTCGTGTCGCCGTGTTCATTTCCAACGACGATAACCATTACACCACGGGCACCTATTTCATAGTTAACACCTGTCCATGATTACGTTTCGGCTTCTTTAAGAAAAGAGTAAAGAATCTTAATAGGCATTTCATAATTAACAGTTATCCAAGATTATGTTGCTGCTTCTATTTAGCATGGAGTGAACTATTTTAATTAGCATTTCTTAATTAACAGAGGTCTTTGATAATAAAGATGCTTCTATTTCTGAGGAAGTAAATGATAATATTTGCCATTTCATAGTTAACAGCATTTAATTATGATACCAGTACTTCTATTTAGGAAAAATTGATTTTGGTTTGGTTTTATGGCATATCAACCATTGTAGGTTATTTAATGCCAAATCCCCTTTAGACATATATATTGAATATATGATTTCTAAACATCTTGTTGATAATATCTCTAAACGAGCCTGAGCGTATTTCATGCACACAGTTAAATGGTTTCACTTAATTTCAAACAATTCAGTTTAGCAAAAGTTTAGAGTTTAAATGTAAAGCATTTTTGACCCACAGATAGAACCCTATCAGGTGGTACCTCTCCGGGACAGAGTGGACATAGGAGCGACGGCAATGAAGGGTTTGGTTTGATTTTATGGCACATCAACCGTTGTAAGTTATTTAATGCCAAATCCATTTTATTCATATAAGCAGCTCTATTTCAAACAATTCAGTTGAGATTAAATACACAGTTTAGTTCGATTTAATTTAGTTCTACATTATTTTTAAATGTAAAAACGGTTCTGTTTTAAATAATTCAGTTTATGATAAGGTTTCTTGGCATATCAACCTTTGTTAGGTTATTTAATGTCAAAGCCATTCTCCTAGAAGAACAGTAGTGGTACTATTTAACCCATAGATGGGAGGATAAGGGGGTTCATACCTTACCCTAGTGTATTTGCCCGAAAGTGAACGTAATAGCGCGACTGGAGTACGAACTCACTTACTACGATTCCGCTGTCCATCGCTTTAACCATTACACCACGAGGACCCTCCCCCAATTTACTTTAGGATAAGTACTGATTTTTACTTACACACATTTAAATATAAAAACAGTTAAGTTCAAACAATTCAGTTTAGCGTAATTACATAGTTCAGTACTATTTGACCCATAGATAGAACCCTATCAGGTGCTACCACTCCGGGCCTGAATGAACCTAGGAGCAATAGCAATGAAGGGGAACTCTGCATTCCCCTATGCTCCAGCATTACTGAAGCCTCACCGTTACAATGCCTAAGGTCATATTCAAGATACTTGTTGAGAATCTTACCTCTTAGCAAAGATGCAGTCGGTGTATTCTACAGCCCTAGCCGACTGGGCCAAGGAAGAATTGAAGGATTTTAATTAGTATTTCATAGTTAGCTGTGGCCCACAATGATAACAATGCTTCTATTAATGAAGGATGGAAGGATTCTAATATGCATTTCATAATTAACGGAGGTCAGTGATTATATTGATGCTTCTATTTAGGAGGGAGTGAAGGATTTTCATTAGAATTTCATACTTAACTGACATCCATGACGATATGGATGCTTCTATTTACAATGGAGTGGATTATAATGTTTACCATTTCATATATAACAGAGGTCCATGATGATATTAATGCTTTTATTTAGGAAGGAGCGAATGATTCTCATTAACATTTCATACTTAACAGTGGTCTATGATGATAATAGTGCTTCTATTTAGGAAAGATTCTTGTTAGCATTAAATAATGACCTAAATTTCATGATATTGATGCTTCTATTTTTGGAAGGCTCCTAATTAGCAATTCATACGTAACAGCGGTCCATGATTATATTTATACGCTTATTTAAGTGGTGAAGTATTATGATTTGTATTTGAAAGTTATCTTCGATATACAAAGAATCTTGACGATTAAAAAAATGAGGTTCGGCGTGAAGAACTTACAAAATATTTACTTTGAAATTGAACGGGAAGTTATATATTCTCTATGTTAGACCATCTTAGATGTATTGTTTTCATTAAAATACCACTAAGTTGTGCTGTTTTTGCTAGGCTATGCATGCACACGCACACGTCTCTCTCTCTCTCTCTCTCTCTCTCTCTCTCTCTCATTATATATATATATATATGAGGTTAGGCTGGGTAGTTCAGTGATAGAAAATTTTGGATGATAACGTAATATCTACTGTTGATGGCATTTTTCACTAGTTGGGTCTAAGCACAGCAACACAGAAGGAAGAAGTGTGCGGACCACACACACACACACACACACACATATATATATATATATATATATATATATATATATATATATATATATATTGTATCAGTGGCGACTCTGGAAATAATACTTTTGGGGTTCAGCTTTAAGAACTATTCTCTGATGTCTGTTTTTTTTTCGAAGCAATATAAATCATATCGGAACTAGTCATTTTCAGGTGACCCATCGCATATATATATATATATATATATATATATATATATATATATATATATATATATATATATATATATGTATGAGTGGTGGCTGTGGTAGTAATACTTTTCGGGCTCTTTTTGAATATCTTATCCCTCAAGTCTATTTCGAAGCAAAAAAAATTTCTCTGAACAATTCATTTTTCCTTGATTTTGATTAGATTCATCGTCCTGCATCGAACCATCATGAAAAATTATTTTAACTCACTAACTTTTATAGGTGTGTTTTATTTTTATGTCTTAAAATGTTGATTCAGATAAATTTTGCTGACAGTGTTCATAATAATGTTATAAAAAAGTCGAGAGTTATTTCTGGCCTGGAAAAATCAGCCATAAAAAGAAACGAAATTTTGCTCATAATATGACTCAGGCAAATAGATTTCAGACTGAAATAATAAAAATAATCTTTAAAAATCTCAAATGTGTTTTATTCACCGTTTTCAAAGAAGATCATTTTGTTTCAGTTTAACAGCTAAATTTTGATTGTAAATAATATTTTTCTGTTTATCATAATACAATTTGAGGGAAATCTAATAATACGACATTAGGTCTAAACAAATTTGATTCCCATCTAAATTTTCTCCGTGCTTCTGTGTGTGTGTGTGTGTGTGTGTGTGTGTGTGTGTGTGTGTGTGTGTGTGTGTGTGTGTGTGTGAATATAAAAATCTGAAAAAATGAAATATTCAGAAAATTTTTCTTATTTATCGATGATAATATGCTGATATTTTGTTTATTTTTTGTTTAACCTTCTTCAAGGCGCTTTTAGAATGCAATAATGAAGTACTTTAATCAAAAATTATTTTCAAATGAAAAAACAAATCGCCTGAGTTATTTTAATCTTACATTCTAATGTCACCTCGAAAATAGTTTAACAACAACAACAATCACAACAACAAAACAAATGCAAAAAACAAACCCCCCCCCAAAAAAAAACAAAAACCCCGCAAAACAAACAAAACCCCCCAAAACAAACTCAGATATAGGCATATTAACAAACAAATAAATAGATACACCCTCTTAATATTTTCTTCAAATATATATATATATATATATATATATACATATATATATATATATATATAGTATTATTCGGTCCAGTTAAACCAGAGTTGGGAGTAATTCCTTCAGGACAAGAAAATCATTCAGGAGCTGAAAATTTAAATTTTCCTGGTGGAGAGCTCAATGTAATTTTTTTTTTTTTAAATTTACTTTTTTACAGAGCAATATTTCTTTCAGAAAAAAAAAACAAAGATATATATATATATATACGAACTGTAACTCCTCATTCGCATCATATCTCTGGGACAATACAGAGCATGTAAAGAGTCATCCGACGAGACGGAGAATATACCAACAATATTCTCCGCCGAAATAAATTTATTATGACGGCTTAACCGAGTTTGAGTCTCCATTTAATTGCACTATATATATATATATATATATATATATATATATATATATATATATATATATATATATATATATATATATATATATATGATGAATAGCTTACAAATAAATAGAATGTCAATACATTACCTTAGAATTCTAGAAATTACTGTCATTCATATCTTGTCTGTGATTGGTAAAACATACTGGGTAAAAAACGATTCCCATCTAAAAGAAGGTGGATTTTGGATTTTATTTAGTCTTGTCCCGTTTCTTCGAGAATTGTTTGTGATTATAGCCACAACGTTTGGTTTAATGGTATCGAACAATATTCTTTTGTCATTTACGAAACTTTGCTTATTTTATTTTATAGTCTAATATATGGAGCAATTGAATTCATACACAGCTAGCTCAGCTCACAAACCATGATACAACGAGACTAGCCCCGATCAACTGCAGAGTTCGGTCATATACTATGAAAGGACAATTTTCACATGTGGAATAGCATTCAAGTCTTCGACTGAAAAGCAATTAAAGAAAACATCCTGAACTAATTTTATCGCAGTCTCGTAGATGGGGCTCAGATTTCTTATCCCACCTAGTCTTACTAGGTGGTTATCCATCTAAGTTCTGAGCAGGCTCATGATTACTTCCACCCTATAGCTGTTTCTTAGAATACTCCAATTGTATCCCTGGCATCCGATGCTGAGGTTCCACTTCTTGAAATCTGCGGCGTATAATGTACACATTTATTGCTATTACCCCCAGGTCAAATCTGAACTGAAGTGGCAGTACCTTTTCAGGTCCAATGAAATATACCTGCTTAAAATGTATTTGCGTTATATAAAAATACTTGAAGCTTGTCGGAAGAGCTTTGAATATGCTAACTGTATTCTCTGCAGAGGGGTAAGATCCCCCACTAAAAAAAAGGGTGTCCTGGGTACGAAACTAGATTACATCTGATGGCTATGCTCCACCTCTGAAAATCTGGGGAGTATAGAAGCCCCTTTTCATTGCCATCGCTCCTAGGGCTGCATTTACTCGGAGTGGAAGTACATTTTGGGGTACCGTCAGATAGACTTGTGTGAAAATTATTGGTGTAAGATAGGAATACTTGGAACCTGTGTGCAAACAAATTATCATTAGAAAAGAATTTACTTGAAACTACACGATTGTATTTAAATTATTTGCGATTGTTTACAAATGGTTATCCCTAGTTACTTGAAAGCATATAATAGATTTAAGAATAAGACAGATTTCAGAATCAAATTAACAAACCAGGGTCGACATTCTGTATAATCAACCTACCTTATCCTTTGTTAACAGAAAGCTTTGTATAAGGCATGACATGATTGCCAGTCAACATCATCTTCACTGGGCTCCTTTCAAGGTGTTATGGTTAATTAAGACTTCAATTTTCAATGAGTGATCTATACTTATGGCCTTGTACCATACTAATCTCAGTTTTGTAATTACAGTATTCAGTTCCTCTTCCTAAAAAAAGTAATACCATTAATATTCGTATTTTCTTCCCAATTTTTTTCCTTTCTTCACTTTACTTTTATTCTTTAGGCTTTGTCATTTTTATTCACTCCTTTCATTCTTTGTCGACCTCCTTTTTCTCTTTTCTTTCTTCTTTTCTTTTCTTCTTCTTCAAAGAGACTTTGTCTAATTTCATTCTTTTCTTTCTTTCATTTCTCCTTCATTCATTCTTTTCCTTCTATTTGTCTTTTTTCCTTCAATTTCCTTTATTGTGTCTTTGTCTTATTTCGTTCTTTTGTTTCGTTCATCTCTTCTTTCATTCTTTTCTTTCTTCTATATCTTCATTCAATTTTCTTCATTGGGTCTGGATCTTATTTTATGATTTTTCTTCTTTCATTTCTTCTTTATTTCTTTTCTTTCTTCCATTTGTCCTTTTTTTCTTCAATTGTCTTTCTTGATTGTGTCTTTGCCTCATTTCATATTTCTCCTTCTTTCATTTCTTTTTCTTTCAAACTTTCTTTTTTTTTTCTTTTTTCTTTCATTATTGTTATCTGACTTTTTAAACTTTATATCTTCTTTTATATTGTCTTTTTCCTTTTGCTTTTTCTTTCACATTTTGATTATACATTCCTATTTTTTTTAGCTATTTCTTTCTTTCTATCTTTTCTTTTTTTTTTCATTTTCGTAATCTTCTCTAATTACATCTAACATAAACCTTTTTTTTTTCATTCTTTTCTCTATAGTTCATTTCTAGTTTTTATTTCACTTATGTTTCTTTTGTATTTGCATTTTTTCTTTCATTTTTTCTTCCTTCCTTCTTTCATTCCATAGCTTTTTAAATTTTTTCCTGTTTTCATTTATTATTCTGATATTTAATTTTTTCTTTCACCTATTTCTTTTTTCTCGTTAGCCATTCTTATTTTAAATATTTCACTTCTCTTTTACTTTCACCGTTTTCTTTTTACATTTGTAGCAGTTTCTTTTTTACTTTGTTCTTTCTTGGCCCAGTCAGCTGGGGCTGAAGAATACACCGATTGCATCTCTGCAGAGGTGTAAGACCCCCACCACCACCAACGAGTGTCCTGGATATAACACTAAAAAATCTGACGGGGAACACCAGTAATGTTGGGGCTTTCGGTAATGAGGAGTACCCATTTATTGTTATCACTCCCAGGTCCACTCTGACCCGGAGTGGTTGCTCCTGATAGGTTCCTATCTATGGATAAAATAGAACTAAACAGTGGACTTATGCTAACCTGAATTGTTTACTGGAGAAGCAGGGATGAGCTCATAAGTGATGTTCTCTTATGGACCCCCTCACATGGCAGAGAAAAAACAGGGCAACCAGCTGGAACCTATATATACAGCAGCTCTGTGGGGATACGGGATGTAGCCCTGAGGACCAGCCAGAAGCGATGAACGATAGGGAGAAGTGGTGAGAGAGGGCCAGGGATATCCGTGCTGGTGGCACGACAAGACGATGATGATGATGATGATATATCTAAAATGGATTTGGCATTAAATAACCTATAATGATTGATATGCCATAAAACCAAACCAAACCAAACCAAACTAAACCTAACTCTCTTCTTTCTTCACAACTTTTCTTTCTTTCTTTGATTTCACATTTTCTTTCATATTTCATTCTTTGCTTTTATTTCATTCTTCTTTTTCTTTCACAGCTATTATTTTCAGATCTCAGTTTTCTTTTGTATTTCTATTTTTTCATTCTTATATTTCTTGTTTTTCTTTTTTCGTTTTTATATATCTTTTTTTAAAATATTCTTCTTTCATTCTGTTTTTACTTCTTTTTTCTTTATTTTTAAAAAAATTTCATTCCGTATTTTTCTTTCGCTGTTTTTTCTTTTACGTTTGTAATATTTTGGTTCTTTTACTATTTTCTTTCTTCACTCTTACTTTTTTTCATTTCATCATTTCCATCTCATTTCATTCATTTTCTGTATTTATTTTCCTTTTTTTCTTTTATTGCTACTACTTTTACTTCTTCTATTCTTCCCCTCTTTATTCAACATCATTCATGGGGCATTTATTCATCTTTCTTTTGTATCTAAGATTTCTTTTTTTCATTATTTCTCTTTCTTTTATTTTGGTTCCTCTAATCCATGTTTACTCTCTTTTTTAACTTCTGCTTCTCTTAATTTTTTCTTTTTCCTTCATTCTATTTTCTCTTTACTCTTTTCCCTTCTTCCTCCTTTTTATCATTGGATCCACTGTTGTTCTTTTTTCCACCATGGATTATTTTCAGTGTTCCATCTTTTTACAACTATATATCATTTTTCATACTTAAAAAAAAAAAACTTCTTTCATAGCTACCCACGTTTTTAATCATATAATTATACCTATTAACGCTGATGCTAACGCTATTCTTAGTACAGCACTGACGACGACGACGACGACAATTATAATAATTTATAACAGCCCAAATATCTACAACTAATGTTGTTATCGCAGTTGCTTATTATTTACTTATTTCTTTGTCCGAAAACAAAAAAAAAAAAAAATAAATAAATAAATAAATAAAACAACAACAAACAAAAAACAAAACAAGAACAAAGCTACAAATAAACAAAAAAAACAAAACAAAACAAAGGACGAGTACTGATTGCCAGAAAGGAAGCATCAGCATCCGGGCACCGGCACATGAAGCGAAATCTTCGGCGCTGACTCAGCCGACATGACAAAACCCAGGCGCGGGAAATGTCGGTGTGATAAAAACTGCGCATGCGTACTTGGGTGATGTGTGTAGTCAGGCGGGGAGTGCGTGTCGGTGGTGGAGGAAAGGAGGGACAAGTCGTTAATGGCGGCTCACGCCAGCTGTGTTACCGGAGCTGTTGTTGATGGTGTCCGTGCGTTCGGAGCCTTGCATCGGCCATCCCCTCCCACGCCCTCTACAGTGCCCCAACCCAGGCTTTCTCAGAATCGAACTGCACCATTTTCTCACTTGGACCAGCTTCATGTTTTATTCATCGGCTCGAAGAAAGCCATGATGGAGAGCAATGTTGATGTTTCAAGCCGATCCTGCATCTCTCTTTCTTTTACTTCTTGCATCTTATTGAGGTATTGCAGAGAGCCCGTCAGATATTGGTGGTTAGTTTCACAGGCCATTGCTGGCAAGATTATTCTGAAAGGTTTGCATTTCTTGAATGCAGCATTGAGGAAAAGCTGCCTTATTACTAAATTTACTGAGCTTAGCTTGGTTTGGTGCAAGACCAGACGCATGAGCACTCAGTGAGAATCTTTTACTGTTTGCATCTTATTACGGCGATGCAGATTGCCCATCAGATAAAGATTATCAGTTTCGCTGGCCATTGGCAGTACGCTTAAACTTTTAAAATGCCTCATCGTGGAAATCAAATTCATTTTTTAAACTTGCTAAGAAATGGTTATGCCGATATCAACATTTGGGAAGTTTACTGAAAATAAAAATTCACAACAAAACAAAGCTCCCACCCCCCAAAAACCCTAATTTAACAAAAGTGCTTTTGTGTCATGAAATAAATCGAGAGACTATAGATTAGGTTTTAAGGGGTTTTTTGGCCTAATGGCATATCCACCTTCATGGGTTATTTAACGACCAAATCATCTTTGTAAAAGAATTTGTAGTCACAAAATAATTAATCTATGGTACTAAATAAACTGTATATATATACATTGACCCATTAGCCGATTTGGTAGAGTGTTCGCCAATGTTCCGGGAGATCGCGGTTTAATCCCAGGTCGAGTCATACCAAAGACTCAAAAAATAGCACTTGATGCTGCTTCATTCAGCATTATAAAGTAATAATTAAGCCTAAAGTGAAGCAATACAGGGAATGAAGTAGCGCTGTTCTCGTCACATCTGTGCAGTCGCTATTGAAAAAGGAGCCTTCGGATCGCCCTCGACTATGGTCGCCAACTTTAATTAATTCTAACGCTGTTCCTTGTTCTAGTGCTTAAATTTCAGCTTTACAGAATCATGACTCATGTATAAATCGAGAGCATTTATATCTAAAAGCTTGGTATTTATTACGAGTATGTATTTACCAAATCCCTTTGCCACGTGCGGATCAAGGTCATAATTTTGGTGGAACACAGCTGGTTTTGAATTCAGAATATTTTTTCTCCAAGACAGGTTGCCATACAAGGTTTAAAGAACCAAGTCTGCTCTACTATTTACCAATTGCTGAGATTGGAGAAGATATGAATTCTCACTTTTTGCAAGAGCATTTGCATAAAGCGAAACGCAATCATTTTCGTCCAGGATTTGAACTTGGGTAACCCTGTTAGTAGCTAGACTTAGTTTCCTGCAATAAATGACCAGACTCCTTCCCAGTTTTGCTCGGAAAGATCATACATGGACTAGTTCGTATTCCATGTATTTTAAAGGTATTTTCCTGAAAAAAGAATTCCTTTTCCCTTAGAATGTAAATTTATCATTATGATTCTGTCTTTGGCAGACGGTATAGCACTATTATAGTAAAGAAACTCAAACCAGGAATTACCTTATATACCCATGAATAAGACGATATCGTGCATATACTGAACTGGAATGGTTACGATCACATTAATTTAAGGAATTAATTTTTGAAGCCAAGAGTTTCTGTTTATCCGATTCTTAGTGCCTGTCCCCATATTTATGGGCTTATGCTTAGCAAATAACTTCGTCATTTGCAATATTCTAAAATTTCAAACTTAGAAAATGCCTACTCATGTATGAGTCGAAAATTTTTAAGGTCTTCAAAATTTTTTAGGTCTTCAAAATTCGATTTTTTAGGTCTTCAAAATTCGATTTTTAGGTCTTCAAAATTCGATTTCAATTCGACTTTATACGGTATAACTTATTTGGATTATAATTTAACGCTAAAATTGTTTTTAATATCTAAAAACTTTACAGAGCTCTATACCACAATACAGAGCAATATCACAATATTGTTAATGTTATTGGCATCATTACAATACTTTTTATTATAAAATATAATGACAACAAAAGCAGGATAAAAGCTCTCAACTCTAAGTTTCACGTTGTTACTGGTCTACAGGACTCTTCTCAGTATTCTGGCTGGTATTAACAATGTTGTAGTCTGGATGGTTTTGATTCTTCCTCTGATTTTCAATTCCCCCAATCTTTCTTCAAATGCTTTTGGGACCGTTCAAAGCGCGCCAGTTACAATTGCTATTACCATCACCTCTATGTTCCACGGTTTATTTTTAGTTTTCTGGCAAGGTCTAAGTATTTTTCTATTTTTTCGCTTTCTTTTATTTTCATATTTTTGCATACAGGAACGGCTAAATCCACTTGTCGACAAGTTCTCTTCTTTTTTTTTTTTTAATCAATACAAGGCCAGGGAAGTTTTTGCGTCGCATTCTTTAAGACGGATTCTGGTTTGTACATATATCATTTAGTACAATGGTAAAAATTCAGTCTTTTGCACAATTCCCAGTGGATCACTTTCTGTACCCTATCATGCCTAGCCTTGAACTCTTTCTGTGCTAATTTGCTGCTCTCACTAACTATGTGACTAATCGTTCCATCTCTTTCTTCGCATAAGCGATACTTGCTATCCTGTTGTATCTTATTGACTTTAGTTTTAACATTATTGGTCTTTATGGCGTTGTCTTTGCTTCTGTTTGTATATTTTTAGATTTCTCTTTCTTATCCATGTTCAGGTCTTTTTATCGCTTGAAATATCTATACAGTTTTTTCCTTCCCATTTCTGTTTCTTCATTTTTGTTGTTTTCCTATTTCTTTTTATATCACCAATGTTTCTATTGGCTGTACTAATTAATCTTTCTTTGCTCTTTTTTATGTAGTCCTCGAATCCTTTTACTGATATTGAATGTATCCGCTCAATGCTGGCGAGTCCTCCTCCTCCTTCTTTTCTTGACATACAGTCTGTCTATATCATCTCTTGGATATAAAGCCTGTGCATAGTCACATATTTTCGTGTTCTTTTGTTTATTTGTTTGAGTTCCTCACGTACCATTGTAAGAATGGTGCCGAGTATCTGCCCTGGTGTTTATCCTGTTGATAAATTTCTCCTGCAGAACTTGATTTCGAAAAGGACTCTCGTTTTTCTGTGGGACTATTTTATTATTTTTCCTTTCCTTTCTGTTTGTTTGATGGAGTCCGCTTCGAATATTCCTAAGTCCCTGTAGTTTTCCTTTTCTCCACGCGTTTTAATACATTCCTGACTTTGTAGTTCTGTTCATTCCGCTGATAGTCTTTCCCCACTCCTCATTATAAGAATGCCACATTTTCAATACCAAATTTCATACCTATATCCTAGCTGTATATTCTTATTATTTGTATCATGACTTCTAGTTCTTCAGTTTTTGCTAGCACCGTTATATCATCCATATCAATTTATAAGGTGATTAGTTTTTTCTTGTGATTCACAAATTTGTAGCCCTACCCCCGTGCATTTCCTAAGCACGTAGCTGAGTGGAATCTACACTATAACGCATTGTAATAGTGAAAATGAGTCTCCCTGGAAGATGCATTTTTGGATTTTTACCTTTGCTAGGATTTAATATTCCGCTGTCAAATCCATCCTCAATTTTTCCATGGCATTCGTGAAGGAATTTATGATTTTGTCGGAGTTTTTGTACATTTTCTGGAACTCTATCATCCAAGTTTTCGGAACCATATCGTAAGCATACATGTAATCTATCATGGATATATTTATCCCCCTTGTTTTGGATTCCTTGAGGATGTGCAGGTTTCAATATTGTAGGTAATTTGTTCCTTTTGTTCCTCTGCAGCATCGTTTTTGTTTTCTTAGAAATATTCCTCATCATATGAGCGAAAAATAGATTTCTTCTCTTATCTCGATGGTCAGGATGTTACACACCATAGATAAATTCGTTATCGGTGAATAGTTACTGGGAATGGTCACTTTTTTTTAGTTATTCGGTATCAGTGTAGTGTTCTCTTTCGTTATCCATTCAGGTATGCTTACTTTTTGTCAGCATTAACTCAGATGCAAACGAAGTCTGTGGAGGATAGACATGGATCTATATATATATACGATTATGGCCAGGTGTTTTCCAATTTGGTACCTTCTTGAATGTTGTTCTTACTGATTCCATGTGTATGTTCGCTTCCGGGCCTTCTTCGAATTCTTCAAATTCTTTTTGCATATCATTTATTCATTTGGCATTTCCGTCATATTCTTTCCTTCACCATATTTTACTCCAAAATTGTTTTGTTTCTTTTTCATCCTGTTGTTGATTTGCCTTCGTGCTAGCTGCACTAACTTTGGCTTTTCTTTCGTTATTTTGGAATGCACAATTTTGTTTGTATTGCTTGAACCTATCTTCGTATCTTTTGAGCCTTTCTTCTTTCACCAATTTCTTTTGATTTATTTCTCCTAATTGGGTCGTCATATTTACCCGCAGTTGTCTTTTTGCAATGTTTTCATTTTCTTGGGTTCTTGTGCGTTTTATCTTTCTTAGAACGTTTACTTGTCGCAACTTATTTTTTTCTCCTAGCCTCATATTTTATCCAGATTTTGTATTCTTGCGCTGATTGCTTTAGGGGATGCCTTCTTTATCACAAAGTAGTTTTGCTCCAGATTAGATTAACTCCTTCAGTTCGGTGATGTTGCCTATCAAGGTATATTTCAATAATTTATTTACTTTTTGGTTTCTACCTTGACTTTTTTCCAGACTTGACTCCTGAAGTATTGGAATGTAGACTTCTGTTCACTCATGATTTTCTCACTTAATTCTACATTTTCTGTCTTCTTGTGTTAATATTGATGGGATCTGTGATTGCTTAGTTGTCAAAGTTTAATTTCTCAACACGTCTAGGGTGTTCTCATGCCCCACTAAACGAGAACTTACACTACCGATTTACCTGTCCACACATTTCTTGTATTTCAAGGTCAGACAATCAACCTTTCTTTAAAATTAACCTAACTTTGAATTGCATTAAATCAAGTGGATTCTGTCCAGATCTCAGCCACCCTTTCCCTAAAACCTTTTTGTGTATGACTGCTTTTTAAATAACACCAAATGACATTTTTGTTTTCTTTTCTAGTTCATTTTTTCCTTTGGTTCCTTCAGATACAATAATGCTTTAATCTTATTTTCCTGAAGTTATAACTGCCAACAATAGCGGGACGCCGATCGTCCTCATCTTGGCTATGAAAGGAGCACCTGCCGTTCATGACCCTCAGATCTGTCATCTGAGTCCCATGTTGATTGGGATTTAATTTATATCAGTTTTCATGAGTTGTATATTGTGACTATACAAAATCAGGTGTTGATTATTATTTGCGCTCCTGTCAAATATGTGACCCAGTATTTTTATAAGAAAGAGGTCACTGAAGCAGGCCACAAAAAACAAAACAAAACAAAACAGCTCCCGTTTAACATTTGCTAAGTTATAGCTTGGTAAAAGTCCAACGTCACTAATTTAAAACTGTTAGTGTTCAAATATTAATTCTTTAACAAATCTGCTACTGTGTGTGGATTGGCTTATGACTGATTCTTGTATTTGGTTTAAACACGAAACATTCTGAGCTATGTCCAATCTTTGCTCTCTTATAGAGGGTAATATTCCTACCCTTTTTTCTGTAGAATTCCCCATTCTAGTCAGCTGGGACTGTAGAATACATCGACTGCTTTTCTGCTGAGGAGTAAGACCCACCAACGAGTGTCCTGGATACGATAATAAACAATCTGATTGTGAGGTCCCAGTAATGCTGGAGCTTTGGGTAATGCAACGTATCTCTTTATTGCCATCACTCCCAGGTCTTCTGTGGACTGGAGTGGTAGCACCTGATAGGGTCCTATCTATGGGTCAAATAGAACTAAACTGAGTACTTATGCTAAACTGAATTGTTTGAAATAGAACTTTTTTGATATCTAACTGTGAGTTAAAAAAACTACGCTTATACTAGACTGAATTGTTTGAACGAGAACTGTTTATATGAATAAAAAGGTTTTGGCATTATTAACCCATAAAACCAAGCCAAACCAATCTGAAGAATTCCTACGGTTATCTTTTTGGTTAACGGCATTTTATAAAAAAAAGTTTTCGTCTCATGACTTGTCAGAGGGAATGCAACAACTAAAAATTTTTTTCTCTTCAATTTTCTGATATTCTTTTACAAATCCTCCTCCTTCTACTTGCTTGTAGAATTTCTTTCATTATTTTGGAATGTCTTATTTTGTCTGTATTGTTTTATCCTGTCTCAATATTTTTGTAGTCTGCTTTCTTTCGTTAGAATCTTCTGGCTTATTTCCTCGAAATGTATTGTTTTTTTTACTTATGTTGCTTTTTGCCTTTTTGTCCCATGTTCCAGCGTTTTTGCTTATCACTTTGGTTTGTTGTCTTAGATTTCTTATTTGAGTTTCCAGTCGAATTCCCTAACCAGGTTTTGAGTTTCTCTTGGTGATTTTTGGGGTAACCTATTATTATTATTGTGCACACATTAGATTTTTTCACATTATTATTAGTATTATTATTAAATACTCTTTTAGAGTTTTTCACATCAGCGTCAGCTGATAGTCTTTCACTGGGGTTTGAGTGACAGCAAGTCTCCTCAAATCTCCTGGACTCTTCTCAGTTTTCTAGCCGTCTTCAATAATGCTGTCGTTTGGATGGTCTCCACTCGTCCGCCAACTTCCAAGTCCTCTAGGCCCTTTAATAATCCTTTAGTTACTGTGCCAAACGCACCAATCACAATTGGTACAATCGTCACTTTCATGTTTCATAGTTTTTTCAGTTCTCTCGCAAGGTCGAGGTACTTATCCTTCTTTTTACAATTTCGACAATTTTGCAAATTCTCTTTTTTTTTTATTGATTATGATAAGGTCTGGTCTTCTGGCCGTGATTAGGTGATCCGTGTGTATGTCAAAGTCCCATAGAAGTTTATACTTGACATTTTCTAGGACAGGTGTTGGGTTGAGCATATACCATTTTTTGGTATGGTCAAATTTTAATTTCATGTACATTTCCCAGTGGATCACCTTGCCCACCTAGTTGTGTCTAGTCTTGTACTCTTTCTGTGCTAATTTGCTGCATTCGCTTATTATGTGATTGATCGTTTCATCTCTGTCACCGCATTGCCTTCGTTTGTTATCTTATTGAGTCTTATCTATCCTCCTCTTGACATGATTGGTTCTTATGGCGCTCTTTTTTGGTGCCATTAGGAGAGATGCAGTATCTCTCTTTATGTTTCCTTTTCTTAGCTATGTCCAGGTTTTGTCGTGTGAGATGTTGTTTATTAGTCGTTTAAAACGCCCACAGGGTTGTTTTTCTTCCCATTTTTCTTCCCTGGTTATTGTCCTTCTATTATCTATCTTGTTATTATTATTTTTATTATTTACTTCTTTAGGGTTTTTCGCATCAGTGTTAGCTGATCGTTTTTTACTGGAGTTTGAATGACTGCAAGTCTCCTCAAGTCTCCAGGACTCGTCTCAGGATTCTGGCCGTTCTTAGCAATGCTGTCGTTTGGATAGTCTCTACCCGTCCGCCAACTTCCAAATCTTCCAGGCCTTTTAATAATCCTTTAGTTATTGTGCCTAAAGCACCAATCACAATTGACACAATCGTTACTTTCATATTCCGCTGCTTTTTCAATTCTCTTGCAAGGTCGGGAGACTTATCTCTCTTTTCCCTTTCCTTCAGATTTATTCTGTGGTCCACCGGGACAGCAAAGTTAACAATTTTGCAAATTCTCTTTTTTGTTGTTGATTGTTATAAGGTCTGATCTTCTGGCCGGGATTAGGTGATCCTTTTGTATGTTAAAGTCCCATAGGAGTTTATGCGTGTCATTTTTTAGACAGGTGCTGGGTTATGCATATACCATTTATTAGTATGGTCAAATTTCAATTCCTTGCACATTTCCCAGTGGATCACCTTGCCGACCCAGTCGTGTCTCGCCTTATACTCCTTCTGTGTTAATTTGTGGCATTCGCTTATAATGTGATTGATCGTTTCGTCTCTTCCATCACTATTATTATTATTATTATGATTATTATTATTTTACTCCTTTGAGATTTTTTCACCCCTGCGTTAGCTGATAGTCTTTCATTGGAGCTTGCGTGACAGCAAGTCTTCTCAAGTCTTCCGAATTCTTCTCGGTATTCTGGCCAATCTTAACAATGCTGAAGTTTGGATTGTCTCTACTTGTCCTCTGATTTCTAAGTTTTCTTGTCCCTTTACCAAACCTTTGGGGATTGTTCCGAGCGAGCATATCACAATTTCTATCACCCTCGCCTTCATGTTCTATAGCTTTTGTTGGGCTCTATCAAGGTCTATGTAGTAATCTCTCTTTTCACTTTCTTTTATTTTTACTCTGTGGTCCACCGGTGCGGCAAAGTTTTAGAAAAGAGTTTTTTGTTGATTATCACAAGGTCTGGTCAAAATTACATTATCTATTTGTAACATAAAATCCAAGAGAATTTTGTGTACCTTGTTCTCCATGAAGGCTTCTGGATTGAGAGTATGCTAATTATTATTATTATTATTATTATTATTATTTGTGAGTTTTTCACATTGGTGTTAGCTGATGGTCTTTCACTAGAGTTTGAGTGACAGCAAGTCTCCTCAAGTCTCCTGGACTCTTCTCAGTGTTCTGGGCGATCTCAATAATGTAGTAGTTTAAATGGTCTCCACTCGTCCTGTTATTTCCAAATCCTCCAGTCCCTTTATTAATCCTTTGGTGACTGTATCAAGAACACCAATTACAATTGGTTTAAACGTCACTTTCATGTTTCGCATTTTCTTTTCAGTTCCTTAGTAAGGTCAATTCGACAACGACACAACGATCAACCACTACAATGCTACAGCATCAGCTACTGCAACACTAATAGCAGTGACGCCACCGAGGACGTGAGACACGCGAGGCGTGTATCGGAGCAGCGTCGCATAAACCGAAAAGGACATCGACACGAAGTTAACGAAAGCATGGACAGCTATCAATAGGGTATCAAATATATGGAAATCAGACCTAACCGATAAAATGAAACGCAGTTTCTTCCAGGCAGCGGTCGCATCAATACTGCTATATGGATGCACTACATGGACTCTAACAAAACGGCTGGAGAAGAAGCTAGACGGCAATTACACAAGAATGCTGCAAGCAATCTTGAACAAGTCTTGGCGGCAACACCCCATAAGACACCAACTATACGGCCACCTGCCTCCTATCACGAAAACTATTCAAGTTAGACGAACCAGACATGCAGGACACTGCTGGAGAAGCAGGGACGAACTCATAAGTGATGTACTCTTGTGGACCCCCTCATATGGCCGTGCAAAAGCAGGACGACCAGCACGAACATACATTCAGCAATTATGTGAGGATATGGGATGTTGTCCAGAAGACCTGCCTGAGGCGATGAACAATAGGGAAAAGTGGCGAGAGAGGGTCAGGGATATCCGTGCTACCAGTACGACATGATGATGATGATGAGTAAGGTCAAGGTATTTATCCTTCTTTTCACATTCTTTTAGTTTTACTCTTTGGTCAGCCGGCACAGCAAAGTCAACAATTTTGAAAATTCTCTTTTTTGTTGCTGATTATCTAAAGGTCTGGTCGTCTGGCCGAGATTAAGTAATCTGTTTGGATGTCAATTATTATTTATAGGTAAAACAGTTGAACTCTACAAATTTCTTTGTCAAGCCTTTAGTCGCTAAAATTTTAAATATACCCAGCACACATAAACACATACACAGACACGTGCACATTATGTGTATACGTATATAAATGTACGAATACCTATATACAAATATATTCGGTAATCTTAATTCACTATTTAATAATCGCTTTGACTTTTTGTGTACTTCCTGTAGTAGAGCCAAAATAGTCTTGCGAAATTAGATTGGCAGAAAAAGCAAATGTCTTGAATTAAAGGGGGCAGAACATTGACTTACACCGTAAATGTTCGCTTGCATTATTTCTTAATAAGATTTTCATGAACGTTCTTTTCCCTTTTTTTTATTAAAAATTATGATTTTTTTTCTTTGCTAGGGAAATAAATGAGAAAGAAATGAAAAAATGAAAAGAGGTAAACAAACAGAAAAAAAGGAAATAAAAGAGTGTAAAAAAGAACTGAGTCGAGTAAGATATGGCCCAGGGGAGAGAGAGAGAGCGAGTGTGTGTGTGTGTGTGTGTGTGTGAGAGAGAGAGAGAGAGAGAGAGATAGAGAGAGAGACGTAATAATGTATGGAAAGAAACAACAGGAAAAAGGTGTGTCTTTGGGACGTGGGGGCTAACTTGCTGGACTGGCGCATCGTAGTAAGCAAGTTTAAATTCCAGTTGAACTATTGCGTGTCAATACTGCTATATGGATGCACTACGTGGACGCTAACTAAACGGCTGGAGAAAAAGCTTGACGGAAACTACACAAGAATGCTGAGAGCAATATTGAACAAGTCCTGGAGGCAACACCCTACAAAGCAGCAGCTGTACTGCTACCAACCACCCATCACGAAAACTATTCAAATTAGACGAACCAGACACGCAGGACACTGCTGGAGAAGTAGGGACGAGCTCATAAATGATGTACTATTATGAACCCCTTCACATGGCCGAGCGAAAGCAGGGCGATCAGCTCGAACCTACATACAGCAGCTCTGTGAGTATACGGGGTGTAGCCATGAGGACCTGCCAGAAGCGATGGACGATAGTGAGAGGTATCGAGAAAGGGTCAGGGATATCCGTACCGATGACACGACAAGATGATGATGATGATTCTACCCCACCAGCTATGGGTTAAATAGTACCACTCCTATGCTTCGACAAGGATGGCTTTGGCATTAGATAACTCCAAAAGATTGAGATGTCACTGAAACCAAAGAAACCAAACCAAGAGTAAAAGGAGGAAAAGAGTGGGAAAAAAAGATATGAGTCGAGTATAAATGTGGCCAAGAAGAGAGAGAGAGAGAGAGAGAGAGAGAGAAAGGGAGGGAGAGAGAGAGAGAGATGAGAATGAGAAGATGAAAGGAGAATTGACAGAAAAAATAGTGAGAATAAATCGAGTGAAGCGTGTAAAAAGTCGACAAGGAAAAAAGATAGAATCACACACACACACACACACACACACACACAAATTGAAATGACGAAAAGAGAATTGTAATATAAACCAACATTTTCCATTTTGAAATCAAAATTTAATAGCTTCTAATATAATGAGGCAGAAAGAAAAATGATATTTTATATAAACTGACATTTACCTGTCAAACTTACACCAATAAGAAAAGGATCTTTTTTGCGAAAGTGGTACATCTTTATGTTTAATACAAAACTTAATAGGATTAATATATTTTCATATTAATTCTTCAGTTCGCTAGGGGTTTTAAGGAACTTGCATTATAAAGGCATTTGATCCTAACTTTTTACCCGTCTCAGTTTCTTTCGTTTAACCTTATGCAATTTCCACTTTTTTCTTTTTATATTTATTATCATTCTCAACTTTGCGTTGATATTTTTTCCCACTTATCCTTTGTTATACTTACTCTTTTTTTCTTTTCTATTTTACCTTCCAACTTCCTTAACATGAAATCTCTTGTTTATCATTGCACACCAAAACAAGAGAAAATGTATCTCAAAACAGCAACGCTGAATGCAAAAATAAAATTCTTGGAACGAAAGGGACTAGTTGAAATAAAATACCGATTAAAACATGTATACAATCATGCTTCTCTTCAAAAACGACGTATGCAAATCTCTATATGTACCAAGTTACATCAATAGATAAACAACGAAATGGGCGTTTGTTGTATAGCTGAGAAAGACTGTAATAAAAACAGAACAAGAGATCAAGCTTATAGGTAAACTTTATTGCACTTTACTCTGACTAGACTCGTCTGTCCGACTGAAATTATACAGAGCTTTTTATATCTCTTTGGTTTTCATGGGAGATAATCAGGGTGAACTGTTTGTACATTCTCTTCAGCGTCTTTCTTAACTCAAAAGGGAGAAAAACCTTTATATGTCCGGGTTCTCTAAAAGTTCTTTGCAAACGTCATCGTAGTTCACGGTCTTGCATTGGATTATTTATACTGTGAGACATCTCATTACGAGTTCGCCTATTAGTCCTTGAATTGAAATATTTCATCCCGAAATATCTCCGTCTTTGTGGATAAGGCCTCTCTGAGTCCGAAGATGGATCATCAGGATCCGTTTCTGGATATATACGCTTCAGTCCGTAATAATGTGGTCGATTGTGTGAGACTCATAATTAGTCTGGAGGGCACGTTTGTAAATAGACCAATTTGGGTTCTCAAGGAGTAAGGTTTGATGCAATTAGTAAAGGTTTCGAACGTTTGTCTGCTGGTTCACTTTCTGAGTCACAGGTAAATCGTTCCGGCTGCATAAAATGTTCTATTATAAGGGCAATAAATTGAAATAAAAACAGTACCAGAGATTAGGCTTATAGGTAAGTTTTATTGCACTTTACTCTGACTAGACTTGTTTGTCTGTCAGAGGTTATGCTGGGCTTTTTACACCTACTTGGTTTTCAGGGGAGATAATCAGTGTGAATTGTTAGAACTACGACAACAACACCGATAAATAAAAATATAATTTGCTTCTTATCTTTTCCTTTTATTACCCCAATGAACGCGTTCAGTTGTTTGGGGTTATAGAATACAACGACTGCGGAGAGATGATATTCTGCCAACGAGTGTACTGGTATGACACTAAACAATCATATGGTGAGGCTTCAGTAATATTAAAGTTTTTGGAAATTCGGAATGCCCATATATTGCATTGTCTCCTAGATTCACACTGGCCCGGATTGGTAGCACCTGATAGACTTCTATCTATGGGTTAAATAGAACTGTTTGACACTTAAACCGAGAGCAAATAAATGACTAATGCTAAATTGAATTGCTTGAAATCGAACTGTTTGATCATTTAATTGAGAGTAAACAAATAACTGATGTTTAATTGAATTGTTAGTGATACATAGAAATACTTGAAACGATCAAAATATGTGGGAATGAATAAGCAATGTAAATAGAATTATAAATGTTAAATGGCAATAATTGAAACCATTCAACAGTCGAGAAACAATAGCAATACTCATGTGCTGACAAATTAATTCTAACTCATTTAAATATGAAATTACCGGCAAACTAATTACTGAAATATAATGTATATTTATTTAGATATGTGCAAACAAATGACTGATGTTAGATTATTACTGTTATATAGCAATACTTGAAACTATTTAACTGAGTGGAAAAAAATAATCTCTGACTCGTTTAAGCATCTGATCAAGAAAACGTGTTTACAAATCATAATTACTTAAAATATGTGTATAAAAGGGATTTGGCATAAAGTAATTGACAATGGTTTATATGCCAGAAAACTAAACCCAACAAAACCAAACCAAAATGTACGGATGGATAAAGCAAGAGGGAAGAGAATCGAAGTCCGCTGAGCTGCACAAACAGGGGCTTTGTAACGAATCTTCAGTGAACCCATTGTTTCTTCCCTCTGTTCGGGACGAAATCTTCCAGATTATACAGCATACCGGGCGTCTACGCAAATTCTATGGGTCACACATTCTCCAGCCTGCTGTTTCCATGTTGCACGTGGATATGTCTCTGTCTATAATGCACCCCTGTGCCAATTCTCCAGATTACACCTCCAGAAGTTTACTCAAGCTCCAGTTTGTTTCTAGCATGTCACTCACGCCAAGTCTCGTGATCACGTCTCCTCCACTCTGCCATCCCCCCGTTGCACGTGGATACACCTCCTCCTAGCATGACCCCTTACGCAAATTCTCCTGGTTATACTTCCTCCACTCTGCCATCTACACGTTGCACGTGGATACACCTCCTTCTAGCATGCCCCGTGTGCAAATTCTCTTGGCCACATCCCTTCACTCTGCTATCAACACGTTGCACGTGGACATACCTCCTTCTAGAATGCCCCCTCCCCTGCGCAGATTCTCCTGATTATACTTCCTCCACTCAGCCCTCTACACGTTGCACGTGGATACGCTTCCATCTAGCAAGCCACCTACGCAAATTTTCCTGGTCATACTTCCTCCTGCTTGCCGCCTACTTAATTCACGCGATCCCTCTTCCTTCTAGCATGCCACATACGCAATTTAAGCGGCTTTTTCGTCGAGATCACAAGTTTAATTTAGGTACCAGGTGCATTTCCTGTTATTTTCGTCCGACCAAAAATCAGTAATACGCTGCTTAGAAAGAGATCTTGTGTCTCGTCCTACACAGGGTGAGGCTGATACTCGTATATGCCAACACTCGTTGATAGATATTGGAGAAGAGAAAACCAACTCACTCACACATACACACACACACACATATATATATATATAGTGTGTGTGTGTGTGTGTGTGTGTGTGAGAGAGAGAGAGAGAGAGAGAGAGAGAGAGAGAGGTGTTAACAAAATTAGTAGTACCAACTAGGATTCAATCTATAGGTCAAGTCTGTTTTAAAATTATAAAGAATGATTACTTGAAGCTATGATTGTTTACGAAAAATTATACGTAGTTGCTTAAAACTATATTATTAATTGAAATACTTAAATCCATATAATTTATTGAAATATTTGAAACCATATGATTGCTTGAAATACTTGAAAACATATAATTAATTGTATTACTTAAAACTATATAATCGATTGAAATATTTGAAACCTTATGATTAATTAAAATATTTGAAACCATATAATTAATTGAAATACTTAAAACCGTCTCATTGCTTGAAATACATGAAACCAAATAAGCAGTAGAAATACGTGAAATCATATATCTTGAAATACTTGAAACAATATAATTAATTAAAATACTTGAAAACATGTAATTTATTGAAATACATAAAACCATATCATTGCTTTGATTATTTGAAAACCTATAATGAATTAGAATGCTCGAACCATATATTTTCTAGAAATACTTAAAATCATATAATTGAAATGCTTAAAACCATATAAATAATTGAAATATTTCAAACGATATCATTGCTTGGATTACTTGAAACTATATAATTAATTGAGATACTTGAAACAATTTAATTATTTTTAGACATTTCTTCATTGTCATTCCCCCAGTCCAATTTCTACTTTGACTTAGATAAATAGTGTCTATCCTGGCTCCCTATATACGTCAAAAAATTCTGTTTAATAAAATCAATATTAGCAAAATAATGATTATTTTTTTTACATAGGAATAGCTTCTTGAAACCATATTGTTGATGATAACTTTAGTCGAGGGTGACTCGAAGGCTCCCTTTTCAATAGCTACTACACCTAGGTGTAGGGGAGAGCACTACTCCATTCCTTGGATTGCTCGACTTTATCCTTGATCCTTACCTTATATTGCTGAGTGTTAAGCAAGGCAGCACCAAGTACCATTTTTTGAGTCTTTGGTATGACTCGACCTGGGATTGAACCCAGGTCTCCCGGGCCATTGGCGAACACTTTAACCGCTGTCCGGTGTCGTGGAATTAAATAATGATTATTAATTACATTGATTAAATATTATACCGTGAAAATCTCAGGTTAAAATACTGTTAGGTTACGAATATAAATCCACCTTCATATATATATAGATCTATTCGTATACGCAAGCAAACTGTTCAACTTATAGGCAAAAACATGAACCATGACAGGTGTCGCAACGGCTGTGGTAATAGAAAATGGAATCGGCGGATTATGTTCTTTGACGAAGCTGTTTACATTTGATTTGGCAATAATTCCCTTTGAAAACGCACGACTCGATCTCATATTTCTTCCAGCTAATGGTTAGTAGTTGTTCAGATAGAATTATTTAACCTTGATATGACAACTTGACTTGGAGACCTGCAAATGTATTTCATCCGAATAAAATCGGTTTTCTGATATTGCGTGATTGTTAAACAAAATAAATAAAAGCAGAAGCGTACTTTAAAATGAGTTCATCTGTACAAACTTTTTTTCAAATAAAGACATTTATAAATAATTCATGCGAAATGGTGTAATTACTTAGCCGTATAGGCTCCACTTCTGTTAAGGTGTAATGGTATTTGTTTACATAGAGTTAAATGATCAAACAGTTCTATTTCTAACAATTCAACCTAGCATAAGTCAAAGTTAAATAGTTCCAAATATTTCTACGTATCACTTACAATTCAATCAAACATCTGTCTTTTGTTTACACACAGTTAAATGATCACACAGTTCTATTTCAAACAATTCATTTAGTAAAGTTCATTTGTTTGCACACAGTTTAAATGTCCAGCAGTTCTACTCAACCCAGAGATAGGACTCTATCAAGTGCTAGCCCTCCGGGCCAGAGTGATCCTGAGAGCAATGGCAATAATGGGGTATTCTGCATTCCCCAAAGCTCTAGTATTACTGGAGTCTCATCATAAGATTGTTTAGTGTCATATCCAAGACGCTCAATGGTTGATGTATTCTACAGCCCTTGCCGACTCGTCTTTCAAGTAATTGTTTGAAAATTATTTGTATCAGGTTTGGTTTAGTTTCATATCAACCTTCGTGGGTTATTTAATACAAAAGCCGTTCTTCTAGAAGAACAGTACTGGTACTATTTAACCCATAGCTAGGAATATAAGGGGGTTCATAACCTTTCCCAAAGTTATTTGTCCGAAAGTGAACGTAATAGCGCGACTGGACTTCGAACTCGCTTACTACGATTCCGCAGTCCATCGCTTTAACCATTACACCCCTTATTTGTATTAGATAGGAATATTTAATACCTTAAACTGTATGCAAAAAATCAGAAATCAAAAACATCAAATAAATAAGACAAAAAACTTTAAAGAAAAAACTACAGAAAAAATGTAAATATAAGCGTACAATGTTTGCAATTTCTAAACCTCAGGGGATAAGACGGGTTCACATGCCTTTAAAATAGAACAATACGATCTCGCTTTCATCAAAATGTTATCTCGTGTAATAATGATTAATTGATTTTTAACGGCATATCAACCCGTCTTGGATCATTTTATGCTTCAAGGTTCGATAATCATGTTCACACATTTTTGGTGTGGTTATGTCCCGAGTTTTGTTTTTTTTTGCTCACGATTTAACGTATCACGTATTCCTATCTAATACAAATAATTTTCAAACAGATCTATTTGACTCATCACAGGTTTCACCATTTCAGGTTTCAGTTGATCTGGGATTAATGGCAATGAAGAAGTAATACACATTGCTCAGATATCCAGAACATCGAGCCTCACCATTAGATACAGTGTAGTGTCATACCCAGGACGCCGCTATTTTTGGCCGGTGTGGTGGATATTAGCCCTCTGTAGAACCTACAGTCAGCGTACTCTAAAACTCATCGACAGGACTGTCTTGTAAAAAGTCAATTACAGAGACTTTACAATGGCTGCAAAAAAAAAAAAAATGTTTATCGTATCTTTTCATTTTTCTTTCTTTTTTTTCAGAATTTTTACTTTCAAAGCATCGATTGGATTTTCCTCTTTATTTGCGAACTCTGGACACTCAAGTTTCAGCTTTAACTGTATAAAAAGAAAAACATTTACAAATTTCCTGACAAGTTTATCTGACTAAATAACAGCAAAAAAAAAATAAATAAATAGATAAATAAAAAATAAATAAATAAATGAAAATGGAAATAAAAAGCTAGTCAAAATATTTGTTATAGTGAAATTACTTGGCGTTAGAAACTGAAAATGCGACGAGAAATTTCAATAACAGGAAGATACAGACTATTCTCTTCTTGTCAAACGGCGCATGCGTAGCTTCTTTGATGATGTCTCTTTAGCTAAGCAAAACACGCACGTACGTATTTGATTTCCACCCTCTTTTCTTTTCACTTACGAACAAACTCATTTGCCCATTTTGCCGTTCATATACAATAAATGCATATAGCAACAGGCATATGTTTTTTGCTTCAATAACGTTTCTTTTCCTTTGGGCTTTCACTCACTTAACCACACCCCATTGCACACGGTACACACTATTCACCGTTGTCACACAAACAACTGATACATATATGCACACTTTTTTTCTTCAAATACAAAACAAAATCTATTGTATCCTTCTTTCCAAGAAACTTGGTTGAAAAAGTTTCATAGGGTAGCGGCTATAAATAAACACATCTCAAACATTTTTTTAATAAAAAAGCTAATTTTCTTATGAACAAAAAAAAAAATACCAAGATTTTATTAATTATAATGGAACATTATATTATTAAAAACCGATAATATTAGGTATTATCTATTGCTAAAGTCTATTGCACTGAAGCACAAACAAAAATATAAACATGCAGCAATTTTTAAAAAAAAATTGCACACTAATATATATATATATATATATATATATATATATAAAATCTTATTTTGAGTTACGGATTTCTTTGTAATTCTAGTTTTGGTTATACAATGTCCATTCAAGAAATATGAATAATCTTTAAAACAATTCGACGACACTGTAATGCCGTATATAATCAAAACGCTATAGACGGATGGATGAAGGGATGTAGTTTCCCATTCCCTAAAAAGAGCGATCTCGGATTAGCCAATAACTACCGAGGTATAACACTTACATCAATAACGGCCAAGATATACTATGCCCTACTACGTAACCGCAAAGAATCCGAAATTGAGGCAATACTTAGGAAGAACCAAAAATGGCTTCCGGAGAAATAGATCCACGACGTCACAAATATTGACTATCTGTCGATTTCTTGAAGGTGTACGTGCAATAACCAGGAGGCAACAATATTATTTGCCTACTTTACCAAGGCCTTTGACTCCATTCTCAGAGTAAATATGGAGCAAATCCTACTCACCTACAGCCTGCCAAAAAAAAACCCTATCAGTTGCTACCACTGCAGGCCAGAGTGAACCTGGGTGTGATGGCAATTCCCAAAGCTCCGGCATTAGCAGGTGTACTACATGGCGACGCATTAGCCCCATACCTTTTTATCATCTGTCAAGACTGCATGCTTTGAACATCAAGCGATAAAATCAAAGAAAACGGTTTCAAGTTTACAAAGGAAAGAAGCTGAAAGTACCCCGCAAAAACAAATACTGACGCAGACTACACCGACGACATAGCGCTTCTGGCAAATACACCTGCCAAAGCCGAAACCTTGCTACATAGTCTGGAACAAGCAGCTGCTGGCATTGGCCTACAGGTCAATGCACACAAGAAGGATGATATGAGCTTTAATCAAAAAGGCAACATCTCCACACTAAACGGTAGCTCTCTGAAACTAGTTGACAAATTCAACTACTTAAGAAGCAATGTCTCATCAACCGAGACATACATCAACAGGCGACTATCAAAGGCATGGACAGCTATCAATAGATTATCGGTCATATGGAAGTCCGACCTGACCGATGAAATGAAACGCAGCTTCTTCCAAGCAGCGGTCGTGTCGATACTGCTACTTGTATATGGATGAACTACATGGACATTAACTAAACGTATGGAGCAAAAACTTGACGGCAACTTCACAAGAATGCTGCGAGCAATAATGAACAAGTCCAACAAAGCAGCAGCTGTACGTCCACCTACCACCCATCACGAAAACTAACAAAATTAGACGAACCAGAGATGCTGGACATAGCTGGAGAAGTAGGAACGAGCTCATAAGTGATGTACTCCTGTGGACACCTTCACACGCCCGAGCAAAGGCAGGACGACCAGCTCGAACCTACATACAGCAGCTATGTGCCGATTTGGGATGTAGCCCAGAAAACCAACCGAAAGCAATAAACGATAGGGAGGGGTGGCGAGAGAGGGTCAGAGATATCCGTGCTAATGGTGCGACATGATGATGATGATACATATAATATTATTTTTAGCTTCATAAATTTTAGAAAATAGCGTTGTACAAAAGAAGCAAGCGCGCATACACACACAGTCGACTCTCAACTGATCATATACCAGTCACCTTGCACCGCTGAATGTGTCTAGGATATCCTAACTTAGATATATATGCTCACTGTTTATTCACAAATATACCAAACTATTACTGAATTATAGATTAACTAAATCAATTATTTGGCATGTCGAGCAAAATTCGAATCAGCGTTACACGTTTGGAAATATGCCGTGAGTCAACTCAGTTTAATTGACACATAATGAACTTCAAGTTCAGTTGCAAGCTTGGCTGTCATTCGAGGATTATAAAGTCAGTTGACTAAAACCTAAATAGTAAGAAGTTATATTTTAAATTTAGTCTTGTCCAAACCGTAGAAAGCTTCAGATGAAATTTTCCTCAGTGTTCCAATAGTTTACTCCTTGCTTATAGCATGAATTGGTTTTGTTAATGGGAAGAGGTTTAAATGAATAAATTTACGTTCGCACGTAAGAAAAAATACTTCGTAATTGTTATTTATCACAGCGAAAGCAATAGAGCGGTCGGTAAAGATGGAAAAGCGAGACGAAAAGGGGGAACTTACACAGGCCGAAGAACAGGATGCGTTCACAACACAATCGCTCTCTCTCTCTCTCTCTCTCTCTCTCTTTCACACACACACACACACACACACACACACGCACACACACATATATATATATTAGTGGAATACAAACAACCTCGTCCAGGATGTGAACTTGGCTGGCTCACTCCATTTCCTATAAATTATATATATATAGGTAAGTGAAGTTGGCGACCGTAGTCGATAGCAGCTCGAAGGCTCCCTTTTCATTAGCTATAAAACCGAAGTGTTGGGGAGGACGCTACTCCTTTCTCTTGATTGCTCTCACTTTACCCTTAATCTTTACCTGATAATGCTGACTGTTAAGCAAGGAGGCGTCAAGAACCATTTTTGAGTCTTTGGTACGAATCGACCTGGGATTGAACCCCGGTCTCCTGGGCCACTGGCGAACAATCTACCCAAAAGGACAATCGGCCGACACACACATACGCATACACATATATATATAAAAAACATGTATGTGTGTGTTCTCTCTCAGCAGACATAGGCCTTTACCAGAATGTGGCATTCATATAATTTAGTAATGTGATGTTCTCTTGAGGATTCCAACACATGGATGCGCCAATGTTCGCTCACAAGCAACGAATTACGTACATCAGATCTGTGTGGACACTATATGCCGTCTAGAGAACATGCCAGGCGCGATGGACGATAAAGACGAGTAGTGAGAGAGAGAGAGAGAGAGAGGGAGAGAAAAAACCGTGCTATGAAGTTAACTAGATAATGATGATGATGATGATGAAGATACTTTTTCTTTATTTTTTTTTTATCTGAGTTCTTTTCTCTACTCAGTTTTCATTCAATAGCTAATATACATAAAACATGTAAATTTTTTTTAATCAGATTTTCCCGCTCTGGTCTGTTGCTAACATCATATCTTTCCTTTCTCTTGCATAGTATGATAAAAAATACGAAAGAAAATGCTAGAAACAAAAATGATTGAAAAAAAGGCGGAAATGCAGAAGGAAGAAAAAATGAGAAAAATAAGACCAGTAAGATGTGTGAAAATATGAAGAGAGTAGGAGTTGCCCGTGGTGTAATGGTTACCGTCGTAGGAAATGGACACGGTGACACGAGTTCAAATCCTGGACGAGACTGATTGCATTTCACATAGCACTAATACCCTTGGGAAATGTATGAATCCAATTATTCTCCTCCAGCTATGGGTAAATAGTAGGACTGACTGGGTTCTTCAGCCTTGGTGAGGCAACTAGTGTAGGAAAGTAAAACTCTGAATTCAAACCTGTGAAACTCCACCTAAAAATTGACCATGTGTCATATCCTGCCCGAGTGGAGGGGGTTGGGTAAATATGAAAATATGAAGAGAGTAAGAGAAAGAAGAGAGGGGAGAAATTTGAAAAAGAAGAAAAGCTGTGTAAATGAAAGAAATCGAAGGTTGTGAAATTAGAGAGATAAGAGGTTGAATTAGAGATAAAAAGATAAGTCTTAGAAAGAAGAGGCAGGGGTAAGAAAGAGAGAAAGAAAGTGTGTGTGCGTGTGTGTGTGTGTGAGAGAGAGAGAGAGAGAATGAAAGAAGAAAAAGAAGTTATGTAAATGAGAGGGAAAGATAAGAGGTTGAATTAGAGATAAAAAGAAAGATCGAAAAGACTGACGGAAAAATGAGAGCACTTTAGAAAGAAAAAAAAAACCAGCAAGAAAATGAGAGAGAGAGAGAGAGAGGGATAAAGGAAAAAGAAGATTGAAGGAGACAAAAAAGGAAATGTGTAGAAAAAGGAAGTGAGAAGGAAAAAGAAAACTCCATCAAGTAAACCTAGAAGAGAGGTAGAAAGAGAAGATTAATGGAGTAAAACAGGAGAAGCGTGCAAAAAAGAAAAGAGAGAGAGAGAGAGAGAGAGAGAGAGAGAGAGAGAGAGAGAGAACAAAAAGAAGTTATTTAAATGAGAGGGAAAGATAAGAAGTTGAATGAGAGAGAAAAAGAAAGACTAAAGAGACTGATGGAAAAATCAGGGCACTCGAGAAAGAAAAAGAAAAAGAAAAATCCAGTAAGATAACGAGAGAGAGAGAGAGAGAGAGAGAGAGAGAGAGAGAGAGAGATGCAGGCAGAGAACATTACTGGAGAAAAAGAGGAGAAGCGTGCTAAAAGGACAGACAGACAGACAGACAGAAAGAGACATACAGACAGACAGACAGACAGAGAGGGCGATAAAGGAAGAAGAAAATAGATGGTGACAAAAGAGAAAGAGTGTGGAAAAAAGAAAATGAGAAAGAGGAAGGAAAAATCGAACAAGAAAATGTAAGAGAGAGAGAGAGAGAGAGAGAGAGAGAGAGAGAGAGAGAGAGAGAGAGAAATAATGAAAAGGAGAGGGAGATAAACAGACAGAGAGTTTGGGTCAGGGAGAATAGGAAAAGTTACACAGTGAAAAGAGCAATAATTCAGACGGGCAGACGCACATATAACACAAATGGTTGGAAAATGGGGTGATGGAAAACACCCACACGCACACGCAAACGCACGTACACGCACACAATGGAAGAATTCTGATTCCAAGTCAAGAGAACACAATTCCTCAGGTGTCAAAACTAGTTACAAGAAAACAGGCCGTGTCAGTTTGGGTGCTAATTACTGTGTCTGGTGGTAAACAGAAGAATGACGACCGGGCGACAAACTAGAACGGACAACGACATAGAGGTATGAAATATAACAAAAATTTCCCCCCAAGTCCCCAAACCTTTGACCTACCCTGGTTTCCACACACTCTAAGAGAGTCATACCCTATTGCTTTACTCGCAAAGCCCTACACAACTTTTACCAAAGCAAGAAGCATTTTCAAAGCAATAGAAAAGAGAAATTATTTTATTTGTAGCCCATCAATCGTTGGTGGCGTAACGGTTATGATCAAGAGTCGACTCGGCCACCCGACTTCTAATCACGATCGAGGCTCTTTGCATGAGCTTTGTGAGAGGCATTAAACCATCTATTCTCTTGCCAAGTCGGTTGGGGCTGTTAAAAATACCGACTGCATCTCTGCAGAGGGATGAAACTCCCCTAACGTGTGTCCTAGATTTGGCACTAAACAATCTGATGGTGAGGCTCCAGTAATGCTGGAGCGTTGAGGAATACGGTGTACCCTTTTATTGCCATCGCATCCAGGTTCACTCTAGCCTACAGTGGTAACACCTGATAGGGTTCTACCTTTGGGTTAAATAGGACTTAACTGGGTACTTATGCTAAACTGAATTGATTGAAATAGAACTGTTTTGATATCTGAACTGCATACTTATGCGAAACTTTGAAATAGAACTGTTTGTATGTATAAGAATGGATTCGGCATTAAATAACCTACAATGGTTAAAATGTCATAAAACCAAACCAAACCTAACCAAAGCGAATCCTATATATTTATATATAGATGTATAAAGAGCATTTGGCACTTAGTAATCTACAATGCTTGATATGCCATAAAACCAAACATAACTAAACCAAACCATCTTTTCTCCCTTCAGTCATGAGTAAATAGTTGGACAGATTAGGTTAAGCAACCAGTCTAGGAGAAGGAAAACTCTGAATTCAAAGCAGACCTGGAGAGGGATGAGTTTCGTCAGGCTACTCCTGCCCAAGATATGATAAATGTGTATCTCCTCTACTATCAAACCCGGATATGTTTTGGTTTGGTTTCTTTGTTTAATGGCCCATAAACCTTCGTGGGTTATTCAATACCAAGTCTATCTTTGAGGAAGAGCAGTAGTGAGATTATTTAACCAATAGTGGGAGGGATAAGGCTCAGGTAACAGGATAGTTATTAAATCTATAAAATAATCATATGAAATCTATATCTTTACTTTTAACCCGGTGGAGACAAGCACTTCAGCTTGTTCTTATATATCTCTGTCCCTCTTTCTCTCTGTCTGTCTTCACACACACACACACACACACACACACACACACACACACACAAAGGTGCCAATCCGACTTTTCTCCCTCCAGCAATGAATAAATATCAGGACAGCCAGGGATCTCTAACCTTGGTGTAGCAACTGGTCTAAGAGAAGGAAATTTCGGAATTAGAACTGAAGTGGAAAAGAGTCTGCCAAGTTATTCCTGCTACAAGAGAGCTCAAACTCCAGCCCTGAAGATCTTGTGAGTTTGGCATACCCCTTCATTACCATTACTTCCAGGTTCACTCTGTCTGGGTTTCATCTATGGCTCAAATAGATATGTTTGAAAATTATTCATATTAGATAGGAATACTTGGTGTATGACCATGTGATAAACTGAAAAAAAAGTAAAAAAATGAACGTACAGTTTGCACAATTCCCAAACTATAGACAAAAAAAAAAAAAAACAGACTGGTTGAAATGCCGGTAAAATGAATAGATAAATAGATTGCCTTATTTTCCCATTCCTGATTTCATGTCAATTTCCGCCTTTTTTTTTCTTTTTTATCAATTTTCTTTCTAAGTTGTAACGTTGTGGGTCCTCGAAAACTTAGAAACAAAGAAAATTTGAAGAAATTAGGAAAGTTGTCCCTTGATATCGGTGTTTAATTCATTATGTTTTTATTTAATATTTTAGTGAAGGATGTAGATATTTTTATGCGAGAAATATGTTGATATTTTATTAGATAATAATGTTGATATTTTATAGAGAATAGTATTGATATTTTCATAAGACAAGGCTGAAGATATTTTTATGAGGAGAGTGTTTTACCGGATGATTTTGATATTTTAGAAAATATCAACGTACATAGAGCACAATTCTCTAACCTCTTGGTAAAAAATAACCCTAGAAAATGTCGATATTTTTTAACTGGATGTTGATAATATTTTATAAAGAATTATGTTGGTATTTTTTATAAGAGAATGATGTTGACATTTGTAAAAGAGAATAATGTTGCTACTTGTTATTATAAAATTGTATTGACATTTTAATCAAAGAAGAATGTTATTTTTTATAAGTGAAGGCTATTGATATTTTCATAATAGAGAAGAATATTGGGAGAGAAATATTTTCATTTTCTAAAGAAACTTATGCTGAAAGATTTCTGTGAGAGAATTATGTTGATATTTTTATGGGAAAATGGTGTCGATATTTTCGTGACAGTGTAATATTGATAGTTTGGAAAAATACAGATACGGAGACTCCCTACTGAAATTGTGTTGATATTCAGTCAAAGAACTAGTGTACAAAACTTACTTATATAAGAAAATGAAAGAAAAGTCTTTCAATTTACCTTTAAAAAATGCATATATGAGCATACGCATGTGAGTTTGTGGTTGGTTGGATGGTTAGTTTGTTTTACAGCGTATCAACTCTTAAGATAGTTAATTTCAAACGATTCAATTTAGCGCAATTACACAGTTTAGTTCTATTCGACCAATAGATTTGACCATATCAGGTTCTACCATATCGGCTGAGAGTGGACCTAGGAACAATGGCAATGGATGGATACTCTGCATTCCCTAAAGCTCCAGCATTAGTGAAGCCTTATCATCTGATTGTTTAGTGTCATATTCAGAATACTCATCGGGCGTGTCTTACTTCTCTGCAGAGATGCTGTCGGTATATTCTACAGCTCCAGCTGACTGTGCCAGTATTTGTGTGTATGTGTGTATGCGTATATGTAGTTCGTGTATGCATGTGTATATATATATATATATATATTGTGTGTGTGTGTGTGTGTGCGTATCCATAGGTAAATAGGTGTACATATATATGAGTGTTCATCGATTGATCTTCACCACATTTCAATCCGTCTAGGGTTATTTTATACCTAGAGTTTACAGAATTGTGTTTTATGTACCGTTGGTTGTTTTTTTTTACGACATATCAACCCTTTTTCGGTTATTTAACGCCAAATTTTGTCATTTTGATAAGTTCAAACATTTCAGTTAGGTATAAGTACAGATTTTTGTTTACACTCCGTTAAATGAGAAAACAGTTCTATTTCAAACAATTCAGTTTAGCATAAGTACAGAGTTTAGTTCTATTTGATCCCTAGATTTGACCTTATCAGGTGCTACCACACCGGGCCAGAGCTGGGAGTGATCTCAATAAAGGGGTACTTTGCATTCTCCAAAGCTCCAGCGTTACCGAAGCCTCACCATCAGATTGTTAAGTGTCATATCGATGATACTCGCTGGAGTGTGTCTTCAATAGTCCCAGCCAAGTAGCTAAATTCTTTGTATGTTCATATTTACATTTTTTGTGCAGTTGTTTCTTTAGCTTTTATTGCATCTAGTAATTTGATATGAAATATATATACTTTCAACATATAATGTGTATACAGGTGTATGGTTTGAAGTAAGGAAACACCTCACAAAACAGCAGCTGTACAACCACCAACTACCGGTCACGAAAAGTATTCAAGTTAGACAAACCAGACTTTCGAGTCACTGCTGTAGAAGTTAGGACAGGCTCATAAGCAACGGACTCCTGTGGACCCCTTCACATAGACGAGCAAAGACAGGACGACCGGCTAGAATCTATATACAACAACTCTGTGCCGATATAGGATGTAGCCTGGAAGACACCCCGGGAGCGAGGGACGATAGAGACAGGTAGCGAGAGAGGGTTAGGGAGATCCGTGCTGGCAGTACGACATGATGATGATGAGGATGATTATTATATAAAGTATTGAGGTGAAGGCACGAATTAAAATTTCATTCAAAGAAGTCAAACAGTTTTGGACATGGGGTGCAAAATTCATTGCAAAGGGAGTAGGAAACTGGTGCAAATGTTGACTGAAAAAAAGAGCTGAAAGACTATAAGTGCCAACTGCTGCTGAAAATAAACACTTGATTATTGGGATTAAAAGTCATCGAGTGAAAGTTGCTTGAATTGACTGGTGAACTTAATTTCTCTAGAAAGAAATCATTGCTCAGTCAGCTGGGATAGTGGAATACACCAACTGCACCTCTTCCGAGGGGTAAGAAACTCTACCTAACGAGAATTCTGGATATGATAGTGAACAATCCGGTGGTGAGGTTCCACTAATGCTGGATCTTTGGGAAATGCGGAACACCCCTTCATTGCCACTCTGGCCCTGAGGGGTACTATCTGATATGGTCCTATCTATGGGTCAAATTGAGTTAAAATGGGTACTTATGTTAAACTGAATTACTTGGTATAGAACCGCTTTGATATTTAAACTGCGTGCTTATGCTAAACTGATCTGCTTGAAATAGAACTGTTTTGACATGTAAACTGTGTGCTTATGTTAAATTGAATTGTTTGAAATGGAATTGTTTTTGACATTGAAACTATACTTATGCTAAACTGAATTGTTTGAAATAGATATGTTTTGACGTTTAACTGTGTGTGGATAAAAACTATATAAATACTAAACTGAATTGTTTGAATTAGAACCGTTTGATTCAACTGAAGAGCTTGAAATAGAAGTGTTTTTGACAATTAAACTGTATATTTATGCTAAACTGAATTGTTTGAAATAGAACTGTTTATTTGTATAAAAATGGATTTCGCTTAAATAATCACCTACAAAGATCTGATATGCCACAAAATCCAAACAACAAAAATAAAAAAAATAGAAAGAAATCAGTGTCACTGTCAACTGAGAAAAATTGACTAAGTTCAACAGAGCTTAAGTGCGCATAGCCACGAGGAAAGCCCTGTTATGGAAGGGAAATAAGCAGAAAAGACTTAGGGGTAAAATGCCTAAGAACCAGACATTAACGGAGTGGGAAAATGTTTTGTGGATAGATGAGTTCAAATTTGAATATTTTGGAAGAAAGCCTGGAAAAAGACTGAATGATGAATGTGTGGTTCCATTGGGAAAGTATGGTCGTGGGTCTGTTATGTTTTAGGGTAGAAAGATATAGAAATTTGGTTCAGGCCAAGGGAATCATAAAAAAAAAACAAACAAAAAAAAAACAAAACAATTGTATTCAGTTTTGTAAAGACATGCTATAACATCTGGTTTATGCATAATTCAGAAAAAAAAAAATCACCTTTCAACAAGATAATGATCCGAAACACTCTTCTAAATTACGTGGTGTATTCAATAAATTTCCAATTTTTATGATTTCAGGTTCAAATGAACAGCTACAACAGGAATTGGAATACCCCCTACTAAAGCCTGATTGTCACAGCTGGTGAATTTCAAAAATGCAATCTGGACGGGAGGAAACTTCAGAAGAATCATATGCAATAAAATTCTGTTTTAAACTTGGAAAAAATGCCACAGAAACGTATGGAATGCTTCAGACTGCTATTCGACCTTCTTGCATGAATCAAACATCAGTTTTTGAGTGGCATAAGAGATGAAAGGAAGGCAGGAAGTCTGTGAGAGATGATGAGAGGTGTGGGAGGAGCAAGGAAGTCAATACACCAGAGTTGCATCGCCAAAGGGTTAGGGTTAGGGTTACTATGTTGAGGTTTTAAGGGATTTCAGGCGGAGATTCCGTCAGCACTATTCAAATCGGGTCAGTGGCATTCCCACCAGGACAATGTACCAGTCCACAACTCCATCGTTGTCACAAATTATTTGACGAAGATGGGCATCAGGACAGTTCCTCACCCTCCCTATACTTCAGACGTTGCTCCCTGTGACTTTAGCTTATTCCCTAAGCTCAGAGGCTGTCGTTATGAGACAACCGAGGAGATGAAAGAGGCTGTGACGAAGGTCATAAACACGCTCACACAAGAGGACTTCCATGGGTTGTTCGAGAAGTTATTGGAACGGTACAACAAGTGTATTGCAGCCGGAGGAGATTACTTCGAAGGGGACTAGTGTTTGATGTGTGTACTTTCAATAAAAGTGCCCATAGGAAAAAGTCTGGAAACTTATTTAATGATCCTCGTATGTCAAAATTAATCGGAGTCAAAATAAAGAAACACAATTTCGGAAATATTGACTTGGCTGCCTTAATCTCCTGGTCTCTCTCTCTCTCTCATTGAGTTAGGATGGGATGAATTAAACAGTGTTTGAAGAGAATACCCAGAGAGTGAGATAAATATTGTAATTGTTGTATCGCGTGAAGGAATGAAGAACAATAACACATTTCTTTTTGAAAATATCTTTTTCTCTTCTTTATTACTCGAAAGGTTCCGGAATTGGTTGTAAGTGAAAGAGACAGAGACAGAGATGAAGGGCTCGGGCACAGACTAGTAAGGGCCCATTTTTCGTAATAGTTGATAACAAGAGAATATTTCATCTCTGTGTTGTATAGCCACAAAGGAATTGAGGATAATAACACATTTCTTTATGAAAATATCTCTCTTCTTTATTACTCGAATGATCTGGAATTGGTTGTAACTGTAAGAGACCTAGACAGAGACAAAGGACTCAAACACAGGCTGTCCGCATTGTGATTCTATATCCAGAGTCTTACGTCTTTGCTTCTTTGACAGAAGGCTCTCAACTGGGGTCTGTCGCCCCCACCTCTGGGCACCCACGGTCGCTCTTCAGACTGCCCTATTCCCTTCAGACAGCCCAACTGACCGTCATGTCCTTGGGTATCTGTGTTTATACAATTTCATAATACCTACACTTTTCTTCCAGTTATACTTCCGGCTGTTCTCTTGTTTACACAGCTAGAATATCCTGTTTAAAAATCCCTAATGACGGGTTTGTCGAAGATCAATATGCAATATTAAAAGGTTCAAAGTGGTAGTAATCATTAGTAAATCATAATTTAAATGGCACATGTGGAGTAATAGTGGTTGTGGTAAGAACTGGACCCGAGTTCAAGCCCTTGATGAGGCTGTTTGCATTTCACATAGCATTAATACACTTTTGTAAGTTATGAGTTCAGTTGTTCTCTGTCCAGCTATGGGTAAATCGAAAAGAAGACTGTTTTTTTTAGCTTTGGTATGGCAACCAGTCAAGGAGAAGCAAAACTTTGAATTCAAAACAATCAAAATCTGTTAAAAATATGTCCTTGTGTCAAATCCTCTTCCTGCAAAGAGATCGGTAAATATGTAAATAGCCTCAAGTATTCTTATCAATTACAAATAAATTTTAATCAGATCTATTTGACCTATACATGGGACCCTAACAGTACTTACCATTCTAGGTCACGCTGGACTTAAGAGTAATGGTAATGAAGGGTTACTCCATATTCACTGGGGCCTCACTATTAATATGCAGTTTAATATTACACTCGAGACACGCCTGGAAGTTTATCCTCTACATGCAATTCAATTACTGTATTATAAGACTTGCTGATTTGCATACGTGTACGTGTTAGTATTTTTCAAAAGCTCAATACAGCACTAAGATTATTCACTGTTTGCTGCAACAATCTTCGCCATTAATTACTTTTTGGGAGGTTTTATTCACTGACGCTCATATAAACATCCTAGTTTCTTTGAGAAATGTTGAAAGTCAGGTTACTTGAAAAGAAGTAGACCATCACTACTTGTCGCTAGCTATATTCAACAGGAAAATCCATACGATCACAAGTAGTTTAAAAAAGGTACTTCCACCTGTAGTTGCTCAAAGGATCTTGTCCCCCACCGTGTATTGACTGAGTGTTCAAAAAGTTATTCCTGTTTCACATACTCATCTTGACGAATATCTCGGCAACTTCTTTTCTTAAAGTTGAGTAAGCTTTTCAAAAAAGGCCACAAAAAGTATATATATATATATATATATATATATATATATATATATATATATATATATATATATATTTGAAAATGTACAAATATGAAAAAACACAAGGACTTTAGAGAATGATTTTATCTATAGGTTAAATTAAAGTCAACATCAAACGTTTAGGTGGCGGTTTTTTTTTGCCTATCATATATATGTGCGTATATATATATATATAATCGTATATCGCCAGCATTTGAACTTTGAATATATATATATATATATATATTATTAAAAGGAAAGTTGGTGACCGTAGTCGAGTGTGAACCGAAAGCTCCCTTTTCAATAGCCTATACACCGTGGTATAAGGGAAGGGTTTTACTCTTTACCCTGAATTGCTCCACTTTACCCTTGATACGTACCTTATAATGCTGAGTGTTGAGTAAGAAGTAATTAAGTACCATTTTTGAATATTTGTTATAATTGGACCTGGGATTGAACCTCGGGCTCCCGGGGTATAGGTGAACACTATATATAAGAGAAAAGCTGGCTGGAAATAAATCCGACAATACGAAAATGTACCGAGGTGAGGGATTTAACTTGCGTTCCAAAATTTATCAAAAGAAAATCCATATTATATCAGTCTATCTGTTTATGTATTTATCTACCTACCTATCTATTTTTGTTAATGTCTACATTATTTAGTTCGTATCTATCTATTATCAACATTCCATGATATATTTCTCTATCTTTATCATTGTTAATCTTTTACGAGCACGAAAGTGGGGGTGTCCTCGTGGTGTAATGGTTAAAGCGATGGACTGCGGAATCGTAGTACTCGAGTTCGTACTCCAGTCGCGCTATTACGTTCACTTTCGGGCAAATACCCTTATCCTCCCATCGATGGGTTAAATAGTACTACTACTGTTCTTAAATAGTACTACTACTGTTCTTCTAGGCATTAAATAACCTAAAAAGAGTTGATATGCCATTACACAAACAGAAGAAAGAAGACGACTACGAAAGCGATTTTAAAAGAGCAGACATATAGAACGACTCGGTCAAAGAAAATTTAAAAACTAATCTCGACTTTGATTTTAAAAATTCCAAGATGTTAGTTTATACATATTATAAAAAAGCTATGGAAAATTGTTGAATTTTGTATCATTTCAAAGTGCAAACAGAGATCAGGTTTCTTTTTAATGAGTCTCCTTATTTGGTCAGTTCCAAAATACCTTTTCTAAGTTAATTCGACTTCATAATTTTATGCATATTTAGAAAGATAGATAGATAAATGGATAGTCGAATTAAACAAAGATAAAAAGATCAACAAATTTGAAACAGCACAACCAGCAGAAGTAGAAAGTTTTAAAGCTTTCTCGTTTTCGTTTCATATTGTAACTTACATGCCTTGAATGTCTAAGTAACCGAAAAGTTTAGCGTCGGCAAATATTTCTCTAAAAAATCATCTCCTCAAGGCTTTTCATCTCTATGAATTTATCTATTGATATTTTATTTTTGTAAATGTTTCTATAAATCTGGCCGCTTGAAAAGAACAAAACAAAAAAAAAATTTAGATAATGCGATTTATAAATAAAAAATTATTACCAACCGATACCTGGTAAAAGTGAATAAAAAAAGAAAATACTAGAAATATCCCTACTGCTTGAAAATAATCAACCAATACCACAATACTTAGCCAAATGAAAAAACACCGACAGTTACCTAACTTAAGTAAAAATGCTTAATAAACTTAGTGCAAAAGTAAAATATCTAAAAAAGACAAAACTATCAACTCTGTCAGAATTATCTTGAAGATCCGTCAGGTGGAACGTGGGCAGGTAGTTTCTGGCTCGCTTCGGTATTCTCTTCTCTCCACCCCCTCTCTCTCTCTTTATCTCTCGATATATATATATATATATATATATAACGTTGAAAAGGTAAAACGGAAGAAAGATATATGTTTGATGGCTTGTTTATTTGCCAACGCGTTTCGATTTCAATGTTTTGTGAGAATTCAAAAATATTTTATCAAAATTATTTTTGCATGAGAAATAATTATGATACATAAATTTTTGATTCAATTGGAAGGCTTCATCAGGGCTTATAGATTTTGCTTTGTGAAAATATCTAATAATACTAGCTGATATGTTCAAATTGCGTCAGGTCAAGCGATGGAATTATTCTTGAAAAGTAAATGGTGTTTGAAGTCGAAATGCGGTGGCAAATAAAAAAAACATCAAACATATACCTTTCTTCCGTTTTACCCTTTTTACGTACATTTTGTCGAGTTCAACTCATTTCTTCTTCTTCTTCTTCTATATATATATATATATATATGTGTGTGTGTGTGTGTGTGTGTGTGTGTGTGATATTTATATATGTATATATATATATATATAGAGAGAGAGAGAGAGAAAGAGATAGATAGATAGATATCACTTAAAGATTTTATGGGTATCCGTGCGGCGTAATGGCTATATTATTGTTCTATGGCCTCGGAGTAAGTTAGTTCGAACTCTAATTGCACTATGACGGGAAAGGTATGGATCGTCTTATCTCCCAGCTATAGGTTAAGTAGAGACCGAAACTTACCTGCATCATAGACTCTTCCAGCACTATATTACTAGAGTGTTGTATCCTAATACCGTGGATTAGCAGGAGTACTAGTAGTACGACTACCAATATTGGACACCACCGGATAGTAATCTCCGCTTACCCTTACACTATCCTTTGTAACCTTTTGTTAATATATCTTTCTTACCTCTAACCCGTGTTCCGTGTTTTCCTTCCGTGGTACCAACTTTGAGTCCACATAAAATAGTATCACTGATGTTCTTCTAATAGGATGGTTTTGCCATTAAATAACCTAAAAGGACTGATATGCCTTCAAACTAAAGAAACCCAACCCAACCCAACCAATGAAAACTTCTTGGACCGGCCCAGTACTGATTACTTAGATTTATGTAATGCACTTCTATTCCACATTCATCATGTGGTTCAACAGAATTCCTAAATTTCTATCTTGGTTAGGCCGAGAATATCTAACCTAATGGAGAAAGAAATTACTTAATTAGTGATTGATACTCACCAAAAAGTGCAAGGACAGTCAGATGCTACTCTTGCCATTATCTTTTCACCGAGTAATTCTACACAAAAGCATTTTCTTCGCTGAATGAAAGTTTTTGCAACATTTTTTTCTTATTTATTAAATTGTATTAGGGTCATCAAGAGAAAATATGCAAAGTTTCATGGTCTTCCTCCTCAACAGTATTATTTGCACACCAGCCCCCACCCTGAATATTAAATACATATATCACTGTGGCCGTATTATGTTGACCCAGAATTTGGGTATCATGATTTTCACCCTTTTATGTTGGTTGGTTGGAGGGTTGGGTGTATGGCATATCAACCTTTGTAATTTATTTAATGCCACATCCATTTTCATACAAATAATCAGTTCTATTACAAACAATTCACTTAAGCATGAGTACACAGTTTAATTGTCAAAAAACATTTCTATTTCAAGCTATTCTGTTTCGTCAAACAGTTTTATTCAACCAATTCATTTTAATACGAGTACAGATTTTATTTACACACAGTTAAATATCAAGAACAGTTCCATTTTAAACCATTCAGTTTAGCATTAGAACGGAGTTTACATGTCGGAATAAATGTAAAAATATTTCTATTTCGAACAATTCAGTTTAGCGTAAGTACAATTTCAATTTCAAAAACAGTTCTATTTCAAACAATTCAGTTTAGCATAAGTATGCATTTCATTTCTTTATTGATCCCAAGATTGGAACCTCTCATGTGCTACCACTCCCGGTCAGAGAGGACCTGGGAGAGTTGGCAATGAAGGAGTAATCCGCATTTCCCAAAGCTCCAGCATTACTGGAACTTCACCAGCAGATTGTTTAGTGTTCTAATCAGGACACTTGTTGGATGGGAGGGTGTGTTACCCCTCAGCAGAGGTGCAGTCGACTGGGAAATCGCTGTTACATTTCATTTATTTATATATATATATATATATATATATATATATATATATATATAAGTACTGGCTCATAGTCTAGGTGGGTAGAGTGTTCGCCAATGGCTCGAGAGGCCAGGGTTCAATCCCAGGTCGAGTCATACCAAAGACTTATAAAAGGGTACTTGATACCTCCCTGCTTAACACTCAGCATTATAAGGTACGTATCAAGGGTTAAGTGGAGCAATCCAGGGAAAGGAGTAGCGCCCTCCTCTACACCTTGTTGTAGTAGCTATTGAAAAGTGTGCCTTCGGGTCACTCTTGACTATAGCTGCCAATTTTATTTATTTACTTTACTTTTTTATATATAAAAGTAAATGAAGTGAAATTGCGAAAATCATTATACTTCTGAGTCAACATAATAGGGCCTTAGTAATGTATACATTTATATTTATTGAGATGTGCCGGTGTACAAATAAAACTGTTAAGAGGAAGGCCCCAAAACGGTGCATATTCTCACCTGATGACACTGTAACATATACATAAACACGAATACGTAAAATGTTCATATGCATAGAAATACGCGAAACACTGACGACTTTCTTTAGTTCAGGTACGAAACATTTATTGCCTTCTTGACTTTTAGGTTTTTGACACGAGGAGAGAGAGACACTATTTTTACTATGCTGACTGTTCCTACATCGTCCTTCAGTCAACTCCCAGCTGAACTGCCCTCGCCCAATCTCAACTCACTGACCCAACAAACGCTCGGCGCATCCCGTAGACCCCAGCTGGACTGTCCTCGTCCAGGTACGAATCTCAACCAACTGCTTTTTTCAAAAATCACCAAAATTCCCAGCCCATAGCTTCCGGGCCTGACGTAATTCACACGCCAGTCCCATTTCCCGTCTGAAGTTTTTATTATGACATCTGTGATTGTTACATCCTCCGTGCGCGAGAGTGAACACCTGCACTAAGAGCCGAACAGTCCGAAGTCTAACCAAACCGAATGATAAGATATAACCAACGAAAAATGATAATAAAAAAAAAAATCATCCCGCAATTATATAACAATTTATATATACCATTTAACTTATACGAAAAAGAAATATTTAAACGAATTTATATATACCATTTATATATACCAAATATTTAAACGATTTATATATTTATATATACCAAAATTATATATTTATATATACCAAAATATATTTATATATACCAAATATTTAAACGAATTATATATTTATATATACCAAAATTAAATTATATATTTATACATACCAAAATTATATATTTATATATACCAAAATATATTTATATATACCAAATATTTAAACGAATTTATATATACCATTTAACTTATACGAAAAAGAAATATTTAAACGAATGGTAATAAAGCTGAATTATCATTTCATTTTTTAATTCCGTCTTATATTCTTCGCTATCAGCTGCACAATGTTCTGGCTTTGTTGGAATTTATAAAGGTCGGTTAGTGATATAAAAGAAATCTGAAGGAAGAACGAAAAAAGAAAAAAAAAAACTGGGGTCGTTTCTCATAGAAATTCTTAACGTTCTTGTTGTTAGCTTCCTCAAGATGAGAAGGACAAAGGTAACGATCTCCGGTAGCCACACTGGTTTCACTGATCATTCATCCTATTCCGTAGGTGACGAACTTTCGCCCGAATTTCAATTGATCACTGTCTTCCAAGACTTAACACCCTTTCAATCGAGTAAATGTGAGACTAATGCATAATTCCCATGTGCCATGACACACCCACGCTGCGACTGCAGAGCATAAGTGAGATTGCGCTTGCACCCAACGGGATGGGCTTAGAGTTGTTGCCCAAGGAAAATTTGACAACTTCACTTCAAGTGTTCTTAGACGTTCATGCATCACCCAAAATTACATAAGAACATCTATCTATCTATCTATCTATCTATCTGTGTTTTTTTTGAATGTTTATATCTACGTATGCAACGATACAGAAAAATCCGTTACCTGTGGATGTTTTTGTAAGCAATGAAATTTAAGTTTCCTTATACGGAAAGTGCTAATTTATACGTAAATAATAACATGAAATTTATGGACACTATACTTATATATATATATATATATATATATATATATATATATATGTGTGTGTGTGTGTATGTGTGTGTGTGTGTGTGTGTATTTAATACATATATATGTTTATATATACGACAATCATCATCAATTCGAGCTGCTAACACGGATTCCCCCTCTCTCTCTATGCATCCTTATCATCCATCACTCCAGGCAGGTTATCCAAACAACACCCTGTATCCGCACAGATCTGAGGTACATAAGTTCTTGCTGGTCGGCCAAAACTGGCACGTCCATGTGTTGGGGTCCATAGAAGGACGTCACATATGAGTTCGTTCTTGTTTCTCCAGTAGTATTCCGCAAAGATTACTAATTCTCTCTCTCTCTCTCTCTCTCTCTCTCTCTCTCTAACACACACACTCTCTCTCTTTTTGTATATATATATATATATATATATATATATATGTATGAATATATCAAACAGTTAAGAATTAACAATCGTTTAAAAAGCAATTGATAAATCAAAAAGTGATCAAATGCTGGAGTATAAGATCTAAAAGCAATTAGGATAATATCTAATTGTAGTTTCATAACTATTAGTTTCCTATTACCCTCATATATGTATGCTTTTATATATATATATATATATATATATATATATATATATATATATGTGTGTGTGTGTGTGTGTGTGTGGATATGTGGATGTATGTGCGTATATGAATACAGAATAATAAACGAATAAACGAATACATCCCAATTAATTTTTTGAAAAATATTTTTCTTGACTATAAAACCACGTTTTTTTTAATTTACAATAAAGCATTGTACAATGAAAATGGATATCATTAGGTGTTAGTTAATTACCAATTTCTTCCATATGTGAGTATAATGCAAATAAAGAATTAGTAGCGTTTTTAAATTCAAAAGCAATTTTACCTTTGCTTGCAGAGTTTTAGAGTTGTAGAGTTTGGTAATAAATAATGCCTAATAACATATATTTTGATGGTAAAATGCTCCGCTAGAAAGAATAATCTTTTGATATGTTTGGTTTAGGAGAAAATTGTCTTTTCATAAGTAGAATGATTGTAAGCCCTTCTAAATATATGCAAATATTATATAAGTGTGTGTGTGTGTATGTGTGTGTACATGAGTGTGCATGCGTGTGCAAGATATTACACGTGTTCCTTTATATGTACTCGTGTTTTTTTCATGTAAAACTCATGTGCAAAGACACTCACATACACACACATATATAGACACTCACATATTTGAGTAAGACATGAAGT
>OY757911.1:50277061-50436280 GCA_963585895.1 Sepioteuthis lessoniana | reverse complement strand
GACATGAAGTTTAATCACACAGATATGTTGTAAATGTTTTCATCCATTTATATGTATTTTCTTTCAGTTTTCTTCTTTTTACAACACCCTCAACCCCAATATATATATATATATATATATATATATATATATATATATATATATATATATATATAAATATATATATACACGAGGATCATTAAAGATGTTTCCAGACTTTTTCCGTATGTGCACTTTTATTGATAGTAAACATATGAAACTGTAGTCCCCTTCGAAGTAATCTCCTCCGGCTGCAATGCACTTGTTGTACCGTTCCAACAACTTCTGTCCTCTTGTGTGAGCGTGTCTATGACCTTCGTCACAGCCTCTTTCATCTCCTCAATTGTCTCATAACGACAGCCTCTGAGCTTAGGGAATAACCAAAAGTCACAGGGAGCAACGTCTGGACTATAGGGAGGGTGAGGAAATGTCTTTATGCACATCTTGCTCAAATAGTCTGTGATAACGATGGAGTTGTGGACTGGTGCTTTGAACTAGTGGAAATGCCACTGACCCGATTTGAACAGTGCTGGTCTCTTTCGACGGAATCTCTTCCTGAACTCCCTTAAAACCTCAACATCGTAACCCTAACCCTTTGGCCAATCAACTGTGGTGTATTGACTTCCGTACTCTTCCCACATCACTCATCATCCCTCCGTAACTTCCTTGTATCTCTTATACCACTCAAAAACTGATGCTCGATTCATGCAAGATGCTTCAAAAGCAGTCTGAAGCATTCCATACATTTCTGTGGCATTTTTTGCAAGTTTAAAACAGAATTTTATTGAATATCGTTCAGATTGTATTTTTGAAATTCACCAGCTGTGACAATCAGGCTTTAGTAGGACGTATTCCAATTCCTGGTGTAGCTGTTGATTTGAAGCTGAAATCATAAAAATTGGTCAGTCATCTCATAAGATGTATAGCAGTAAGATACTAAATTTTCAAGAGTCTAAGACAATCTTAAATGCCTGTACAAAAAAGTCTGGAAACTTATTGAATGCACAACGTATATATATCACGGACTCTCCTATCCATTTCAACGTATCCTAAAGTTAAATTAAAAATAAGTTCCTCAGGACGAATTCTGAGTTTTTTCTTTTTCTAGACTGATTACTCTACCAAGGCTAGAGAAACTATTCTGCCCTTCCATTTTCCCAAAGCTGGAGTGCAAGAAGAAACCGATTCACAAAGGCATTAGCACGATATATATATATATATATATATATATATATATATATATATATATATATAGTTGATTAAACAGTATAGACATCTTTTCTCTACATATTTTTGTTTTGATTCTTTGAAGTCGCCTTATGGATGTTACAATATACAGCCGGATTTCGTTAATAACCCCTCTGTAATAAAGTGGTTTCCGAGTACTTTTAGACCTATCTTGGACCATAATCAGAAGATGTGTATATGGTCAAAGCGATACAAACTTCGCTAGTACATTACAATATTGTAAGACTTATACGGGTAGGATTTGTTTTATATTTATTCTAGGAATAGCAACAGTAGCAAAAGATATATAAGTACATTAGTGCTGGATTCAAAACTAATTTTATTCATGTTTAGATTTTTATTTCTAATGTATAGGGCTTCAAAAATCTGAAATCTTTGTTTGCTATTTTGTTGCTTTAATATTGTTCTGTTATCAGTAAGAATTTTCGAAATTCAGTTGTCGGGCAGGAATGTTTTTTAGATGCTGTGTTATTGAGCTGGTGTCGGAAACATGCATGGTTGAAGTTGAACACACGTATATATTTTTGTTTTCTGTGATACAGTCTCCAAAAAGACGTTTAAATTGATATATAACGTTTGATTTTTGCAAAACTCTAATCGAGGGGGAGGAATTATTATTAATAACCACGTTAGAGTTTTTTTAAATTTATTATAATTTATATGGTGGGAACTATATTTCTTTGAATCAAATTTTTAAAAAAGAAATTGCATCTAATTTATAATTGTAGTGCATCTGGTTGCAAGAAAAAAGTTTGATAAATGCTTGTTTATTGGTTGGAGCGTTGCAGTGTTTTTTTTTTTTTTGGCTAAAGTTTTAAATTTCACCTTTAATTTGTTCATCAACAATATTGTTAATTGAACCCATAATTGATTAGAGTTTGTTGTCTAAATTTCTGAGATTAGGCTTGATGATTCTTATCATTAAGGGTTTTCGGACAATTGTTTTCATCTTTATTGTTGTGGTTATTTCCCCAACGTTTCGGCCGATATGTCCTCCGGGTTCCTTCAGGTGTTTTATCAAACTCAGGAACCTACACGTGTCCTGCTGGACACCCAGCGTAACGGTTATAGACGTTGGTTCCCTAAGATTCTAAGGAAACACCCATCTAGAGGTTGCAGGTTCAATCCTGACTGCAGGCGAGGAACAATACAGGAATACTTAACACTTTTATCCGGTTATGGTTAACGGAATCAGAACAGGCGACCCCCGTGGAATCAATAAAGGACGTAGTTCGGAGTTCTGTGTAGATTCCCGCGTTCGACAAACACCTAAAGAAGGTCGGAGGATATATCGGCCGAAACGTTGTGTAAATAACAATAACAATAAAGATGAAGACAATAGTCCGAAAACCCTTAATGATAAAAAGGATCAGAATTTGTTCTATGATTTTTTAATTCTTAAAAAAATATTTTTGAGGAGGAGATCAGTTTTGCCTGGGATATTAGGTTATTAATAATATTTATATCGGAAGGGACATTCACTTTTAAAGTTATGGGTAAAGGAGTTGTTATTATTGTTTTTTGTAAGTAGAATAAGTGAAGTTATTATTATTAGTACTAGTATCAATTAAAACATCTAGAAATGGGATTTTATTGTTTTTGTTTAGTTCGTGAGTAAAATCAAAAACAAATTTTTTGGGAAGATGTCTTGTAGTATGTTTATTTCATAAGTATTAGTGAGAATAAATACATCGTCAACATATCTTAGGTATATTGAGGTTTTTTAATGCTACTGAATATTCTATTATCGGACTTATAGAAATTACTGAAAATCGGGCCCAGAATCGATCTGTAGACACACAGTCTTTTTGCAAGTAAATGTTACCCAGGGGGTCGTAAAATAGAGCTTCAGAAGTGCATGTTAAGAATATTTTACGAAGTATGTTAAGGTTGATTTTAAGAGGAGGAAAGGATGGTTCGTTATAGATATTATTTATAATAATATCAATGGTTTCTTTGACGGGTACATTTGTAAAGAAATTTTCAACGTCGAGTGAAGCGAATATTCCATTACTGAGTTTTAGCGTATGTAGGATTCGTGTTGATTTTATGCTATATTTATAAGTAAATTCCAGCCAGATTTTATATCATCCACGCGGCAATTTAAAAGGATCTAAACAAAAATTTGTTGACAAAAGATGTCTATACTGTTTAATCAAATATGTCTCAACGAAGACATGTTGCCAAAACAAACAAACAAACACACACTCACACACACACGAACACATATACACTCACATATATATGTGTTTTTGTATGTGTGTGTGTCTGTGTGTGTTCTGGAAGAAGATAATGTACAAATTAAGATGATAAAAAGCAATAATCGATTTACTAACCAAATGGGGATGTTGAAATTCTTCTTTCGACTTCCCTTTCTTCTTAAACTAAAAAGAAACAAACTTCGTTTAACTTCAGTCGTTCAGCACTTTTTTTTCTAGTATAACCATCTTCTCGTTTCACCTAAAATAATGTCCACCATTAAATGCTTCTATGATTGAACAAAATAATAACATCGAACGCAAAACTTTTTCCCCTTTCACTCAACTATTTTCTTGCGTATTTTCTGGCCGATCGAGATGGCTGAATATCCTTGTGCATTTGGCCTAACAGTTAACGTCATGCAAGGTGAAATCACCGAGGCAGGTTCAATCTCTGATCGAAACAAATTTGCTTTCTATTCAGACGAACACTTACTTCTTTTAACTTTAGCCCAGGGTAAATAATAGAGCAGAATGATCTCTTAAGCATTTATTGGGAACCAGATTCTGCAGAAAATTTCCAATTGTAGAGTTCGCATTTTTAAGATTGCTGGATGTTTTACTTTTGCGTTTCTGTCAGCAGTTTTTTTTAACCATATCAAACTTATCACCCTGTTTTCTTATATTTTCACTTGGGCTTAAATCATTAAAAAGTATTCCATGCTTTTACTTTCTGCGGCGCCAACAGAAAAGCAAAACTCTCGATAAAAAAGAAAGGTGTCCTAGTTGTGACAATAAATTATATCTGATGTTGAGTCTCTAGTTCTGGAAATCTGGGAAATATAGAGTACCCCTTCAATGCCATTACTACCTGGAATACGCGGATACCAAATGGTAGAGTTCAATCCATGGGACAAATGGATCAGTCAAAATATCATTCAGTTTAGATAGGACCGTGCGCAAAAAACAAGGACAGAACCTCTTTAATAGCACTTGCATAAAAATATATACATGATTATTTGGTGAACAGAGTACTCTAACATTTTTGCATAGAATAATACTAGATGGGTTGAGATGCTGTTAAAATCAATTGAGAAGAAATCATAAAGACAAATAAACGATAGTGTTCAAAGAAAAGAAAAAAGCGTAAAGACAAATTTACAAAAGAGTGCAAAGAAAAGAAGAAATCATAAAGAGTAATAAATGATAGAATGCAAAGAAAAGAAAAAATGTATAAAGACAAATAAATGATAGAACGCAAAGGAAAGAAGAAAGCATATATATAAATCAGGGGCGGAGATGGGACTAGTGCTACTCGTGCCCGGCACGACCAATAACTCGGTCAATGTTATTCAAAATGGATTAAAAATCATCCATAAATTTCAAGCAAACATACTTAGTCTGATCTCAATTAAATTACGTATCTATTCAAGTTTCGATAACTAAGTAGCCAAAAGTTCATAAAAATATCTGGGAATAATACAATGATGCTGTTTTGAACGGATGGTCTTTGTCCGGCCACCGTCAGATCCATTGAACATCCCATAAAATCGGCTATAATGTTGAACACGCGTAATCCGTGCCCAGCACTAGACCCTTAAATAACAGTAATGTTAGCGAAATCTCGCTTTTGGTTGTAGCCAATAGAAATAGCAAGTCTACCGTGCTCAAAAAATTAGCACAATGTGACTGCTGACAACTGTCTTGGGAAGAGGGAGAGGGACCGAGAGTGAGAGAGAGAGAGAGAGAGAGAGGGGGGATAACAGATTATAGCCGTCGCCGACGTCATCATCATCATTATGGTAAATGTTGGTTAAACGGCGTGTTTTAATTCGTTTTTTCACTAACAGATCTCTATTTCTTTAATGAATGTTTTATATATTACATTCTGTAACTAAAATTTGTTTATTTGAATACATTTTCAACAAATAATCTTTATTTCAAGCGAAACTGAAACTACTAGCTGTGTCTGTGTATATTGTCATCAATTTCTTTATTCTAATAAACATATTTTTCTCCTCATAGTAATGAACATCTTCTCTTTTCTTCTATACTTTTGAAAGAAAAAAAAGTATCTTATCTACTGTATTTACAAGACTACAAATTATATAGTATCTTGATTGTTTACAAAAAACCACCATGCAAGGTACGTTAGTCAATCTGTGCTATACAATGGAGAATCACGCAATAGCAACTATGATGACTTACTTTGGGTCCACGGACCACGGGTTGGGAACTGAAGTTGACAGAGGGCGGGAGGGCACGAGTAGCAAAAATAGGCTAAAGTCGCCACTCATATAAATGTTCAACAGAGTGTAAAGAAAAGAAGAAATCATTAAGACAAGTAAACGATAGAACGCAAATGAAAGATGAAAGTATATAGACGAATAAACAATAGAATATCAATGGAAAGAAATAAACATATAGACAAATGTACAGCAGAGTAAAAAAAAAAGGAACAGAAGAAAGCATGAAGGCAAATAAACGATAAAGTGCAAAGGAAAGATGAAAGCATGAAGTAAATAAACCATAGTTTACAATGGAAAGAAAAAAAAAGCATAAAGACAAATGAACGATAGAGTGCAAAAGAAATAAAGAAAGTATAAGGTAAATAAATGATAGAGTGTAAAGGAAAGAAGAAAGCAAAAAGACTTTTAAATGATAAAGTGTAAAGGAAAGAAGAGAGCATATAGACAAATATACATTAGAGTCCAAAGCAGAGAAAAAAGAGCATAAAGACAAATGAATGACAGAGTGCAAAGGGAAGAAAAAAGCAAAAAGACATTTAAAAGGTTAAAGTGAAAAGGGAAAACGAAAGCATATAGACAAATATACAATAGAGTGCAAAGCAGAGAAAAAAGAGCATAAAGACAAATGAACGAGAGAGGGCAAAAGAAAGAATAACGCAAAAAGACAAATAAATGATAAAGTGCAAAAGAAAAGAAGAAAGCTTATATACAAATATACAACAGCGCGCAAAAGAAACAAGAAAGGAGAAAGACAAATGAAATATCGAGTGCAAAAGAAACAAGAAAAGAGAAAAACAAATGAAATATCGAGTGCAAAAGAAACAAGAAAAGAGAAAGACAAATGAAATATCGAGTGCAAAAGAAACAAGAAAGGAGAAAGACAAATGAAATATCGAGTGCAAACAAAACAAGAAAGGAGAAAGACAAATATAATATCGAGTGCAAAAGAAACAGGAAAGGAAAAAGACAAATGAAATATCGAGTGCAAAAACAAAACAAGAAAGGAGAAAGACAAATGAAATATCGAGTGCAAAAGAAACAAAAACAAGAAAGGAGAAAGACAAATGAAATATCGAGTGCAAAAACAAAACAAGAAAGGAGAAAGACAAATGAAATATCGAGTGCAAAAGAAACAAAAACAAGAAAGGAGAAAGACAAATGAAATATCGAGTGCAAAAGAAACAAGAAAAGAGAAAGACAAATGAAATATCGAGTGCAAAAGAAACAAGAAAGGAGAAAGACAAATGAAATATCGAGTGCAAAAGAAACAAGAAAGGAGAAAGACAAATGAAATATCGAGTGCAAAAACAAAACAAGAAAGGAGAAAGACAAATATAATATCGAGTGCAAAAGAAACAGGAAAGGAAAAAGACAAATGAAATATCGAGTGCAAAAGAAACAAGAAAGAGAAAGACAAATGAAATATCGAGTGCAAAAGAAAAAATAAAGGAGAAAGACAAATGAAATATCGAGTCCAAAAACAAAACAAGAAAGGAGAAAGACAAATGAAATATCGAGTGCAAAAGAAACAAAAACAAGAAAGGAGAAAGACAAATGAAATATCGAGTGCAAAAGAAACAAGAAAAGAGAAAAACAAATGAAATATCGAGTGCAAAAGAAACAAGAAAGAGAAAGACAAATGAAATATTGAGTGCAAAAGAAACAAGAAAGAGAAAGACAAATGAAATATCGAGTGCAAAAGAAACAAGAAAAGAGAAAAACAAATGAAATATTGAGTGCAAAAGAAACAAGAAAGGAGAAAGACAAATGAAATATCGAGTGCAAAAACAAAACAAGAAAGGAGAAAGACAAATATAATATCGAGTGCAAAAGAAACAGGAAAGGAAAAAGACAAATGAAATATCGAGTGCAAAAGAAACAAGAAAGAGAAAGACAAATGAAATATCGAGTGCAAAAGAAACAAGAAAGGAGAAAGACAAATGAAAAATCGAGTGCAAAAACAAAACAAGAAAGGAGAAAGACAAATGAAATATCGAGTGCAAAAGAAACAAAAACAAGAAAGGAGAAAGACAAATGAAATATCGAGTGCAAAAGAAACAAGAAAAGAGAAAAACAAATGAAATATCGAGTGCAAAAGATACAAGAAAGAGAAAGACAAATGAAATATTGAGTGCAAAAGAAACAAGAAAAGAGAAAAACAAATGAAATATCGAGTGCAAAAGAAACAAGAAAAGAGAAAAACAAATGAAATATCGAGTGCAAAAGAAACAAGAAAGAGAAAGACAAATGAAATATCGAGTGCAAAAGAAACAAGAAAGGAGAAAGACAAATGAAATATCGAGTGCAAAAACAAAACAAGAATGGAGAAAGACAAATGAAATATCGAGTGCAAAAGAAACAAAAACAAGAAAGGAGAAAGACAAATGAAATATCGAGTGCAAAAGAAACAAGAAAAGAGAAAAACAAATGAAATATCGAGTGCAAAAGAAACAAGAAAGGAGAAAGACAAATGAAATATTGAGTGCAAAAGAAACAAGAAAGAGAAAGACAAATGAAATATCGAGTGCAAAAGAAAAAAGAAAGAGAAAGACAAATGAAATATTGAGTGCAAAAGAAACAAGAAAAGAGAAAGACAAATGAAATATTGAGTGCAAAAGAAACAAGAAAAGAGAAAAACAAATGAAATATCGAGTGCAAAAGAAACAAGAAAGGAGAAAGACAAATGAAATATCGAGTGTAAAAGAAACAAGAAAAGAGAAAGACAAATGAAATATTGAGTGCAAAAGAAACAAGAAAAGAGAAAGACAAATGAAATATTGAGTGCAAAAGAAACAAGAAAGAGAAAGACAAATGAAATATCGAGTGCAAAAGAAACAAGAAAAGAGAAAAACAAATGAAATATCGAGTGCAAAAGAAACAAGAAAGGAGAAAGACAAATGAAATATCGAGTGCAAACAAAACAAGAAAGGAGAAAGACAAATGAAATATCGAGTGCAAACAAAACAAGAAAGGAGAAAGACAAATGAAATATCGAGTGCAAAAGAAACAGGAAAGGAGAAAGACAAATGAAATATCGAGTGCAAACAAAACAAGAAAGGAGAAAGACAAATGAAATATCGAGTGCAAAAACAAAACAAGAAAGGAGAAAGACAAATATAATATCGAGTGCAAAAGAAACAGGAAAGGAAAAAGACAAATGAAATATCGAGTGCAAAAGAAACAAGAAAGAGAAAGACAAATGAAATATCGAGTGCAAAAGAAACAAGAAAGGAGAAAGACAAATGAAATATCGAGTGCAAAAACAAAACAAGAAAGGAGAAAGACAAATGAAATATCGAGTGCAAAAGAAACAAAAACAAGAAAGGAGAAAGACAAATGAAATATCGAGTGCAAAAACAAAACAAGAAAGGAGAAAGATAAATGAAATATCGAGTGCAAAAGAAACAAAAACAAAAAAGGAGAAAGACAAATGAAATATCGAGTGCAAAAGAAACAAGAAAAGAGAAAAACAAATGAAATATCGAGTGCAAAAGAAACAAGAAAGGAGAAAGACAAATGAAATATTGAGTGCAAAAGAAACAAGAAAGAGAAAGACAAATGAAATATCAAGTGCAAAAGAAACAAGAAAGAGAAAGACAAATGAAATATTGAGTGCAAAAGAAACAAGAAAAGAGAAAGACAAATGAAATATTGAGTGCAAAAGAAACAAGAAAAGAGAAAAACAAATGAAATATCGAGTGCAAAAGAAACAAGAAAGGAGAAAGACAAATGAAATATCGAGTGCAAAAGAAACAAGAAAAGAGAAAGACAAATGAAATATTGAGTGCAAAAGAAACAAGAAAAGAGAAAGACAAATGAAATATTGAGTGCAAAAGAAACAAGAAAGAGAAAGACAAATGAAATATCGAGTGCAAAAGAAACAAGAAAAGAGAAAAACAAATGAAATATCGAGTGCAAAAGAAACAAGAAAGGAGAAAGACAAATGAAATATCGAGTGCAAAAGAAACAAGAAAAGAGAAAGACAAATGAAATATCGAGTGCAAACAAAACAAGAAAAGAGAAAGACAAATGAAATATCGAGTGCAAAAGAAACAGGAAAGGAAAAAGACAAATGAAATATCGAGTGCAAAAACAAAACAAGAAAGGAGAAAGACAAATGAAATATCGAGTGCAAAAGAAACAAAAACAAGAAAGGAGAAAGACAAATGAAATATCGAGTACAAAAACAAAACAAGAAAGGAGAAAGACAAATGAAATATCGAGTGCAAAAGAAACAAAAACAAGAAAGGAGAAAAACAAATGAAATATCGAGTGCAAAAGAAACAAGAAAAGAGAAAGACAAATGAAATATCGAGTGCAAAAGAAACAAGAAAGGAGAAAGACAAATGAAATATCGAGTGCAAAAGAAACAAGAAAGGAGAAAGACAAATGAAATATCGAGTGCAAAAACAAAACAAGAAAGGAGAAAGACAAATATAATATCGAGTGCAAAAGAAACAGGAAAGGATAAAGACAAATGAAATATCGAGTGCAAAAGAAACAAGAAAGAGAAAGACAAATGAAATATCGAGTGCAAAAGAAACAAGAAAGGAGAAAGACAAATGAAATATCGAGTGCAAAAACAAAACAAGAAAGGAGAAAGACAAATGAAATATCGAGTGCAAAAGAAACAAAAACAAGAAAGGAGAAAGACAAATGAAATATCGAGTGCAAAAGAAACAAGAAAAGAGAAAAACAAATGAAATATCGAGTGCAAAAGAAACAAGAAAGGAGAAAGACAAATGAAATATTGAGTGCAAAAGAAACAAGAAAGAGAAAGACAAATGAAATATCGAGTGCAAAAGAAAAAAGAAAGAGAAAGACAAATGAAATATTGAGTGCAAAAGAAACAAGAAAAGAGAAAGACAAATGAAATATTGAGTGCAAACGAAACAAGAAAAGAGAAAAACAAATGAAATATCGAGTGCAAAAGAAACAAGAAAGGAGAAAGACAAATGAAATATCGAGTGCAAAAGAAACAAGAAAAGAGAAAGACAAATGAAATATTGAGTGCAAAAGAAACAAGAAAGAGAAAGACAAATGAGATATCGAGTGCAAAAGAAACAAGAAAAGAGAAAAACAAATGAAATATCGAGTGCAAAAGAAACAAGAAAGGAGAAAGACAAATGAAATATCGAGTGCAAAAACAAAACAAGAAAGGAGAAAGACAAATATAATATCGAGTGCAAAAGAAACAGGAAAGGAAAAAGACAAATGAAATATCGAGTGCAAAAGAAACAAGAAAGAGAAAGACAAATGAAATATCGAGTGCAAAAGAAACAAGAAAGGAGAAAGACAAATGAAATATCGAGTGCAAAAACAAAACAAGAAAGGAGAAAGACAAATGAAATATCGAGTGCAAAAGAAACAAAAACAAGAAAGGAGAAAGACAAATGAAATATCGAGTGCAAAAACAAAACAAGAAAGGAGAAAGACAAATGAAATATCGAGTGCAAAAGAAACAAAAACAAGAAAGGAGAAAGACAAATGAAATATCGAGTGCAAAAGAAACAAGAAAAGAGAAAAACAAATGAAATATCGAGTGCAAAAGAAACAAGAAAGGAGAAAGACAAATGAAATATTGAGTGCAAAAGAAACAAGAAAGAGAAAGACAAATGAAATATCAAGTGCAAAAGAAACAAGAAAGAGAAAGACAAATGAAATATTGAGTGCAAAAGAAACAAGAAAAGAGAAAGACAAATGAAATATTGAGTGCAAAAGAAACAAGAAATAGAAAGACAAATGAAATATCGAGTGCAAAAGAAACAAGAAAAGAGAAAAACAAATGAAATATCGAGTGCAAAAGAAACAAGAAAGGAGAAAGACAAATGAAATATCGAGTGCAAAAGAAACAAGAAAAGAGAAAGACAAATGAAATATCGAGTGCAAACAAAAAAAGAAAAGAGAAAGACAAATGAAATATCGAGTGCAAAAGAAACAGGAAAGGAAAAAGACAAATGAAATATCGAGTGCAAAAACAAAACAAGAAAGGAGAAAGACAAATGAAATATCGAGTGCAAAAGAAACAAAAACAAGAAAGGAGAAAGACAAATGAAATATCGAGTACAAAAACAAAACACGAAAGGAGAAAGACAAATGAAATATCGAGTGCAAAAGAAACAAAAACAAGAAAGGAGAAAAACAAATGAAATATCGAGTGCAAAAGAAACAAGAAAAGAGAAAGACAAATGAAATATCGAGTGCAAAAGAAACAAGAAAGGAGAAAGACAAATGAAATATCGAGTGCAAAAGAAACAAGAAAGGAGAAAGACAAATGAAATATCGAGTGCAAAAACAAAACAAGAAAGGAGAAAGACAAATATAATATCGAGTGCAAAAGAAACAGGAAAGGAAAAAGACAAATGAAATATCGAGTGCAAAAGAAACAAGAAAGAGAAAGACAAATGAAATATCGAGTGCAAAAGAAACAAGAAAGAGAAAGACAAATGAAATATCGAGTGCAAAAGAAACAAGAAAAGAGAAAGACAAATGAAATATTGAGTGCAAAAGAAACAAGAAAGGAAAAAGACAAATGAAATATTGAGTGCAAAAGAAACAAGAAAAGAGAAAAACAAATGAAATATCGAGTGCAAAAGAAACAAGAAAGGAGAAAGACAAATGAAATATCGAGTGCAAAAGAAACAAGAAAAGAGAAAGACAAATGAAATATCGAGTGCAAACAAAAAAAGAAAAGAGAAAGACAAATGAAATATCGAGTGCAAAAGAAACAGGAAAGGAAAAAGACAAATGAAATATCGAGTGCAAAAACAAAACAAGAAAGGAGAAAGACAAATGAAATATCGAGTGCAAAAGAAACAAAAACAAGAAAGGAGAAAGACAAATGAAATATCGAGTACAAAAACAAAACACGAAAGGAGAAAGACAAATGAAATATCGAGTGCAAAAGAAACAAAAACAAGAAAGGAGAAAAACAAATGAAATATCGAGTGCAAAAGAAACAAGAAAAGAGAAAGACAAATGAAATATCGAGTGCAAAAGAAACAAGAAAGGAGAAAGACAAATGAAATATCGAGTGCAAAAGAAACAAGAAAGGAGAAAGACAAATGAAATATCGAGTGCAAAAACAAAACAAGAAAGGAGAAAGACAAATATAATATCGAGTGCAAAAGAAACAGGAAAGGAAAAAGACAAATGAAATATCGAGTGCAAAAGAAACAAGAAAGAGAAAGACAAATGAAATATCGAGTGCAAAAGAAACAAGAAAGAGAAAGACAAATGAAATATCGAGTGCAAAAGAAACAAGAAAAGAGAAAGACAAATGAAATATTGAGTGCAAAAGAAACAAGAAAGGAAAAAGACAAATGAAATATTGAGTGCAAAAGAAACAAGAAAAGAGAAAGACAAATGAAATATTGAGTGCAAAAGAAACAAGAAAGAGAAAGACAAATGAGATATCGAGTGCAAAAGAAACAAGAAAAGAGAAAAACAAATGAAATATCGAGTGCAAAAGAAACAAGAAAGGAGAAAGACAAATGAAATATCGAGTGCAAAAACAAAACAAGAAAGGAGAAAGACAAATATAATATCGAGTGCAAAAGAAACAGGAAAGGAAAAAGACAAATGAAATATCGAGTGCAAAAGAAACAAGAAAGAGAAAGACAAATGAAATATCGAGTGCAAAAGAAACAAGAAAGGAGAAAGACAAATGAAATATCGAGTGCAAAAACAAAACAAGAAAGGAGAAAGACAAATGAAATATCGAGTGCAAAAGAAACAAAAACAAGAAAGGAGAAAGACAAATGAAATATCGAGTGCAAAAGAAACAAGAAAAGAGAAAAACAAATGAAATATCGAGTGCAAAAGAAACAAGAAAGGAGAAAGACAAATGAAATATTGAGTGCAAAAGAAACAAGAAAGAGAAAGACAAATGAAATATCAAGGGCAAAAGAAACAAGAAAAGAGAAAAACAAATGAAATATCGAGTGCAAAAGAAACAAGAAAGGAGAAAGACAAATGAAATATCGAGTGCAAACAAAACAAGAAAGGAGAAAGACAAATGAAATATCGAGTGCAAAAACAAAACAAGAAAGGAGAAAGTCAAATATAATATCGAGTGCAAAAGAAACAGGAAAGGAAAAAGACAAATGAAATATCGAGTGCAAAAGAAACAAGAAAGAGAAAGACAAATGAAATATCGAGTGCAAAAGAAACAAGAAAGGAGAAAGACAAATGAAATATCGAGTGCAAAAACAAAACAAGAAAGGAGAAAGACAAATGAAATATCGAGTGCAAAAGAAACAAGAAAAGAGAAAAACAAATGAAATATCGAGTGCAAAAGAAACAAGAAAGGAGAAAGACAAATGAAATATTGAGTGCAAAAGAAACAAGAAAGAGAAAGACAAATGAAATATCAAGTGCAAAAGAAACAAGAAAGAGAAAGACAAATGAAATATTGAGTGCAAAAGAAACAAGAAAAGAGAAAGACAAATGAAATATTGAGTGCAAAAGAAACAAGAAAAGAGAAAAACAAATGAAATATCGAGTGCAAAAGAAACAAGAAAGGAGAAAGACAAATGAAATATCGAGTGCAAAAGAAACAAGAAAAGAGAAAGACAAATGAAATATTGAGTGCAAAAGAAACAAGAAAAGAGAAAGACAAATGAAATATTGAGTGCAAAAGAAACAAGAAAGAGAAAGACAAATGAAATATCGAGTGCAAAAGAAACAAGAAAAGAGAAAAACAAATGAAATATTGAGTGCAAAAGAAACAAGAAAGGAGAAAGACAAATGAAATATCGAGTGCAAAAGAAACAAGAAAAGAGAAAGACAAATGAAATATCGAGTGCAAACAAAACAAGAAAAGAGAAAGACAAATGAAATATCGAGTGCAAAAGACACAAGAAAGGAGAAAGACAAATGAAATATCGAGTGCAAACAAAACAAGAAAGGAGAAAGACAAATGAAATATCGAGTGCAAAAACAAAACAAGAAAGGAGAAAGACAAATATAATATCGAGTGCAAAAGAAACAGGAAAGGAAAAAGACAAATGAAATATCGAGTGCAAAAGAAACAAGAAAGGAGAAAGACAAATGAAATATCGAGTGCAAAAGAAACAAAAACGAGAAAGGAGAAAGACAAATGAAATATCGAGTGCAAAAACAAAACAAGAATGGAGAAAGACAAATGAAATATCGAGTGCAAAAGAAACAAAAACAAGAAAGTAGAAAGACAAATGAAATATCGAGTGCAAAAGAAACAAGAAAAGAAAAAAAAAAATGAAATATCGAGTGCAAAAGAAACAAGAAAGGAGAAAGACAAATGAAATATCAAGTGCAAAAACAAAACAAGAAAGGAGAAAGACAAATATAATATCGAGTGCAAAAGAAACAGGAAAGGAAAAAGGCAAATGAAATATCGAGTGCAAAAGAAACAAGAAAGAGAAAGACAAATGAAATATCGAGTGCAAAAAAAACAAGAAAGGAGAAAGACAAATGAAATATCGAGTGCAAAAACAAAATAAGAAAGGAGAAAGACAAATGAAATATCGAGTGCAAAAGAAACAAAAACAAGAAAGGAGAAAGACAAATGAAATATCGAGTGCAAAAACAAAACAAGAAAGGAGAAAGACAAATGAAATATCGAGTGCAAAAGAAACAAAAACAAGAAAGGAGAAAGACAAATGAAATATCGAGTGCAAAAGAAACAAGAAAAGAGAAAAACAAATGAAATATCGAGTGCAAAAGAAACAAGAAAGGAGAAAGACAAATGAAATATCGAGTGCAAAAGAAACAAGAAAAGAGAAAGACAAATGAAATATTGAGTGCAAAAGAAACAAGAAAAGAGAAAGACAAATGAAATATTGAGTGCAAAAGAAACAAGAAAGAGAAAGACAAATGAAATATCGAGTGCAAAAGAAACAAGAAAAGAGAAAAACAAATGAAATATCGAGTGCAAAAGAAACAAGAAAGGAGAAAGACAAATGAAATATTGAGTGCAAAAGAAACAAGAAAGGAGAAAAACAAATGAAATATCGAGTGCAAAAGAAACAAGAAAAGAGAAAAACAAATGAAATATCGAGTGCAAAAGAAACAAGAAAGAGATAGACAAATGAAATACCGAGTGCAAAAGAAACAAGAAAGAGAAAGACAAATGAAATATCGAGTGCAAAAGAAACAAGAAAAGAGAAAAACAAATGAAATATCGAGTGCAAAAGAAACAAGAAAGAGAAAGACAAATGAAATATCGAGTGCAAAAGAAACAAGAAAGAGAAAGACAAATGAAATATCGAGTGCAAAAGAAACAAGAAAGAGAAAGACAAATGAAATATCGAGTGCAAAAGAAACAAGAAAAGAGAAAGACAAATGAAATACTGAGTGCAAAAGAAACAAGAAAGAGAAAGACAAATGAAATATCGAGTGCAAAAGAAACAAGAAAAGAGAAAAACAAATGAAATATCGAGTGCAAAAGAAACAAGAAAGGAGAAAGACAAATGAAATATCGAGTGCAAAAGAAACAAGAAAAGAGAAAGACAAATGAAATATTGAGTGCAAAAGAAACAAAAACAAGAAAGGAGAAAGACAAATGAAATATCGAGTGCAAAAGAAACAAGAAAGAGAAAGACAAATGAAATATCGAGTGCAAAAGAAACAAGAAAAGAGAAAAACAAATGAAATATCGAGTGCAAAAGAAACAAGAAAAGAGAAAAACAAATGAAATATCGAGTGCAAAAGAAACAAGAAAGGAGAAAGACAAATGAAATATTGAGTGCAAAAGAAACAAGAAAAGAGAAAAACAAATGAAATATCGAGTGCAAAAGAAACAAGAAAAGAGAAAAAAAAATGAAATATCGAGTGCAAAAGAAACAAGAAAGGAGAAAGACAAATGAAATATTGAGTGCAAAAGAAACAAGAAAAGAGAAAAACAAATGAAATATCGAGTGCAAAAGAAACAAGAAAGGAGAAAGACAAATGAAATATCGAGTGCAAAAGAAACAAGAAAAGAGAAAAACAAATGAAATATCGAGTGCAAAAGAAACAAGAAAAGAGAAAAACAAATGAAATATCGAGTGCAAAAGAAACAAGAAAGGAGAAAAACAAATGAAATATCAAGGGCAAAAGAAACAAGAAAAGAGAAAAACAAATGAAATATCGAGTGCAAAAGAAACAAGAAAGAGAAAGACAAATGAAATATCGAGTGCAAAAGAAACAAGAAAGGAGAAAGACAAATGAAATATCAAGGGCAAAAGAAACAAGAAAAGAGAAAAACAAATGAAATATCGAGTGCAAAAGAAACAAGAAAGAGAAAGACAAATGAAATATCGCGTGCAAAAGAAACAAGAAAAGAGAAAAACAAATGAAATATTGAGTGCAAAAGAAACAAGAAAGAGAAAGACAAATGAAATATCGAGTGCAAAAGAAACAAGAAAGGAGCAAGACAAATGAAATATCGAGTGCAAAAGAAACAAGAAAAGAGAAAAACAAATGAAATATCGAGTGCAAAAGAAACAAGAAAGAGAAAGACAAATGAAATATTGAGTGCAAAAGAAACAAAAACAAGAAAGGAGAAAGACAAATGAAATATCGAGTGCAAAAGAAACAAGAAAGGAGAAAGACAAATGAAATATCGAGTGCAAAAGAAACAAGAAAAGAGAAAAACAAATGAAATATCGAGTGCAAAAGAAACAAGAAAAGAGAAAAACAAATGAAATATCGAGTGCAAAAGAAACAAGAAAAGAGAAAGACAAATGAAATATTGAGTGCAAAAGAAACAAGAAAAGAGAAAAACAAATGAAATATCGAGTGCAAAAGAAACAAGAAAGGAGAAAGACAAATGAAATATCGAGTGCAAAAGAAACAAAAACAAGAAAGGAGAAAGACAAATGAAATATCGAGTGCAAAAACAAAACAAGAAAGGAGAAAGACAAATGAAATATCGAGTGCAAAAGAAACAAAAACAAGAAAGGAGAAAGACAAATGAAATATCGAGTGCAAAAGAAAAGAGAAAAACAAATGAAATATCGAGTGCAAAAGAAACAAGAAAGGAGAAAGACAAATGAAATATCGAGTGCAAAAGAAACAAGAAAAGAGAAAGACAAATGAAATATTGAGTGCAAAAGAAACAAGAAAAGAGAAAGACAAATGAAATATTGAGTGCAAAAGAAACAAGAATGAGAAAGACAAATGAAATATCGAGTGCAAAAGAAACAAGAAAAGAGAAAAACAAATGAAATATCGAGTGCAAAAGAAACAAGAAAGGAGAAAGACAAATGAAATATCGAGTGCAAAAGAAACAAGAAAAGAGAAAGACAAATGAAATATTGAGTGCAAAAGAAACAAAAACAAGAAAGGAGAAAGACAAATGAAATATCGAGTGCAAAAGAAACAAGAAAGAGAAAGACAAATGAAATATCGAGTGCAAAAGAAACAAGAAAAGAGAAAAACAAATGAAATATCGAGTGCAAAAGAAACAAGAAAAGAGAAAAACAAATGAAATATCGAGTGCAAAAGAAACAAGAAAGGAGAAAGACAAATGAAATATTGAGTGCAAAAGAAACAAGAAAAGAGAAAAACAAATGAAATATCGAGTGCAAAAGAAACAAGAAAAGAGAAAAAAAAATGAAATATCGAGTGCAAAAGAAACAAGAAAGGAGAAAGACAAATGAAATATTGAGTGCAAAAGAAACAAGAAAAGAGAAAAACAAATGAAATATCGAGTGCAAAAGAAACAAGAAAGGAGAAAGACAAATGAAATATCGAGTGCAAAAGAAACAAGAAAGGAGAAAGACAAATGAAATATCAAGTGCAAAAACAAAACAAGAAAGGAAAAAGACAAATGAAATATCGAGTGCAAAAGAAACAAGAAAGGAGAAAGACAAATGAAATATTGAGTGCAAAAGAAACAAGAAAGGAGAAAGACAAATGAAATATCGAGTGCAAAAACAAAACAAGAAAGGAGAAAGACAAATGAAATATCGAGTGCAAAAGAAACAGGAAAGGAAAAAGACAAATGAAATATCGAGTGCAAAAGAAACAAGAAAGGAGAAAGACAAATGAAATATCGAGTTCAAAAGAAACAAGAAAAGAGAAAAACAAATGAAATATCGAGTGCAAAAGAAACAAGAAAGAGAAAGAGAAATGAAATATTGAGTGCAAAAGAAACAAGAGAGGAGAAAGACAAATGAAATATTGAGTGCAAAAGAAACAAAAACAAGAAAGGAGAAAGACAAATGAAATATCGAGTGCAAAAGAAACAAAAACAAGAAAGGAGAAAGACAAATGAAATATCGAGTGCAAAAGAAACAAGAAAAGAGAAAAACAAATGAAATATCGAGTGCAAAAGAAACAAGAAAGGAGAAAGAAAAATGAAATATCGAGTGCAAAAGAAACAAAAACAAGAAAGGAGAAAAATAAATGAAATATCGAGTGCAAAAACAAAACAAGAAAGGAGAAAGACAAATATAATATCGAGTGCAAAAGAAACAGGAAAGGAAAAAGACAAATGAAATATCGAGTGCAAAAGAAACAAGAAAGGAGAAAGACAAATGAAATATCGAGTGCAAAAACAAAACAAGAAAGGAGAAAGACAAATGAAATATCGAGTGCAAAAGAAACAAGAAAAGAGAAAAACAAATGAAATATCGAGTGCAAAAGAAACAAGAAAAGAGAAAAACAAATGAAATATCGAGTGCAAAAGAAACAAGAAAGGAGAAAGACAAATGAAATATCGAGTGCAAAAGAAACAAGAAAAGAGAAAAACAAATGAAATATCGAGTGCAAAAGAAACAAGAAAAGAGAAAAACAAATGAAATATCGAGTGCAAAAGAAACAAGAAAAGAGAAAAACAAATGAAATATCGAGTGCAAAAGAAACAAGAAAGGAGAAAGACAAATGAAATATCGAGTGCAAAAGAAACAAGAAAGGAGAAAGACAAATGAAATATTGAGTGCAAAAGAAACAAGAGAGGAAAAAGACAAATGAAATATCGAGTGCAAAAGAAACAAAAACAAGAAAGGAGAAAGACAAATGAAATATCGAGTGCAAAAGAAACAAGAAAGGAGAAAGACAAATGAAATATTGAGTGCAAAAGAAACAAGAAAGGAGAAAGACAAATGAAATATTGAGTGCAAAAGAAACAAGAAAGGAGAAAGACAAATGAAATATCGAGTGCAAAAGAAACTAAAACTAGAAAGGAGAGAGACAAATGAAATATCGAGTGCAAAAGAAACAAGAAAGAGAAAGACAAATGAAATATCGAGTGCAAAAGAAACAAGAAAGAGAAAAACAAATGAAATATCGAGTGCAAAAGAAACAAGAAAGAGAAAGACAAATGAAATATCGAGTGCAAAAGAAACAAGAAAGGAGAAAGACAAATGAAATATCGAGTGCAAAAGAAACAAGAAAGAGAAAGACAAATGAAATATCGAGTGCAAAAGAAACAAGAAAGAGAAAGACAAATGAAATTTCGAGTGCAAAAGAAGCAAGAAAGGAGAAAGACCAATGAAATATCGAGTGCAAAAGAAACAAGAAAAGAGAAAAACAAATGAAATATCGAGTGCAAAAGAAATAAGAAAGGAGAAAGACAAATGAAATATCGAGTGCAAAAGAAACAAGAAAAGAGAAAAACAAATGAAATATCGAGTGCAAAAGAAACAAGAAAAGAGAAAGACAAATGAAATATCGAGTGCAAAAGAAACAAGAAAGGAGAAAGACAAATGAAATATCAAGGGCAAAAGAAACAAGAAAAGAGAAAGACAAATGAAATATTGAGTGCAAAAGAAACAAGAAAAGAGAAAAACAAATGAAATATCGAGTGCAAAAGAAACAAGAAAAGAGAAAAACAAATGAAATATCAAGGGCAAAAGAAACAAGAAAGGAGAAAGACAAATGAAATATCGAGTGCAAAAGAAACAAGAAAAGAGAAAAACAAATGAAATATCGAGTGCAAAAGAAACAAGAAAGGAGAAAGAAAAATGAAATATCGAGTGCAAAAGAAACTAAAACTAGAAAGGAGAGAGACAAATGAAATATCGAGTTCAAAAGAAACAAGAAAGGAGAAAGACAAATGAAATATCGAGTGCAAAAAAAAAAAAAAGAAAGGAGAAAGACAAATGAAATATCGAGTGCAAAAGAAACAAGAAAGGAGAAAGACAAATGAAATATTGAGTGCAAAAGAAAGAAAAACAAGAAAGGAGAAAGACAAATGAAATATCGAGTGCAAAAGAAACAAAAACAAGAAAGGAGAAAGACAAATGAAATATCGAGTGCAAAGGAAACAAGAAAGCGTTAAATCAAATGAAATTTCCAGTGGAAAGGAAAGAAGAACCAAGACAAATGAACAACCGGGTGCAGCAGAAAACAAGATATTTCTAGAGTTATTTATGAAAACGTAAAGACAATAGAAGAATAGAATTCATAGATAACTGGAAAAAAGAATTTCAAAGACTTTATGAAGACCCAGAGGTAGACATCCATGGATTTTGATTTTAAATATTGACATCCATCTTGGGCAGATTGTCTCTGCAACTGAATTAATAGTCTTGCTAATTCAAGAAACATCGAATTGATGAAAAAGAGAAAAAAATATCCTGATCGCAGAAGACACTCCAAAAAGGAATTGTCCCCAGCAACAAAGACCCGATAATGTGGGGAAAATCCTAACTGCACGGATAAGGGAATTAATATATTACTCGCTTTAATGCTCCGGTCTATTTCCAGAAGAACTGAAGGATATTGCAAGAGAAAAAGAGGAAGATTTATATAAATCGACGCATACTTAATGAGGTTAAAGCAATGCAGAAAAATAATGACATAGAATGGATAGACTCCAAAAATGCCTATGATATAGTCGCGTAAATTTGGATTAGTGAATGTCTGAAAAAGTTCAAAATATTCGAGAATGTCATGAACTTTATCACAAAAGCCATGAAAAACTGAATAATGTAATTATCAATCGAAGCACAAACTCTGACAGAAATGAAAATTCAAAGGAGGTTCTTTCAGGGAGAATCACTCCCATCATCGCCATTTATTATTGTCATCATGCCACTGAATTATACATAAATTTACATATCATCAAGAAAGATAAACTCACTCCTGTAAATGGCAGAGATTAGGATATTTACCAAAAATGAAAAAAAATATTTAAAAGACGGAAAAAAACCCAAAAAACAAAACAAAAAACAAAACAAAATAAGAAAACAAAAAAGAATCCACAAAATGTAGAAAACCTTTTACAAACTATTTGAAAATACAACCATGAAAAAGGAATAGAATTTGAGATCGAAAAATGTGCCATGCTGATCAGGGGAAAAAAAGTAGAAACAACGGAGGGAACAGAACTTCAAAATCAGGCAAGAATTAGAATAGTTGCGAAAAAAAAAAAAGAAAAAAAAGAAAGAAAGAGAAGATGATATGTTCCTTGGACAAAAGAGAACACGACTGAGTGGGCCTGGGCAGGAAAGGTGATGCACTAGAAATGGTGCAAGAGACAAAGATTTGGCCATAAAAACAAATGTTATATGCTCGAACTATAATCCTTTCAAATTGATTAGATCCAGGAAATTTTTTGCGACGTTGAGATAAAAACTGATCATTTAGTCATGGCTAGAAGACAAGAGCGAGTTCAAATTAACAAAAAAAAGTACTTATCAACTGGCGGATTTTGCCGTTCCGGGTGACCACAGAGAGAAAATAAAAGAAAACGAAAAGATAGAACAATATTTGGACCTTGTCAGAAAAAAAACAAACTGTGGAACATGACAGCATCGGTGATGTCAATTGTAGTTAGTACGCTTGGAAAAGTCCTCAAAGTCTTGGACTAGAGAAATAGGAAATCAGAGAAAAATTCGAGTCAATACGGACCACAGCATTATTAAGATCAGCAAGAATACTGAGAAAAGTCCTGAAGATGTGAAGAGATTTACTGTCACTTGGACTTTTGTGAAAGCCTACTAGTTAAAACTGGCGAGAAAAACTCGTAACGCGGGAAATAACAAGCAAAAAGTAATAATACGTAAAATAACACCAAGTGTAGGATACAAGTTCTCAGAAATGAATCAGTTAGCGAACTAATAAGTAGCAAAATGACACAAATCAATACGAGACTGTGAAATACAAAGAGAACACTCAGTCCCAGTCAGAACTGAGGAATAAAACTTGGCAATAGGGGATTTCGCTGCTTTCGCGGACAACAGAATAAAAATAAAATAAAAAATAGAAAAAACTCTCAGAGAGTTAAAAATGTGAAACAGGGAAGTGACGATAATACCAATTGTCGTGGGAGCTCATGGAACAGTTTCCCGGAAAAAGACTTGGGGAACTGGATATCAGAGGAAGAATCGAGACCGCCCAGAACATAGCAATATTAAAGTCGGCTTTGATACTTTGAAAAGTCCTGAAGATCTTAGAGGATGTGTTGTCATTAAAACTCGAGCTGATCTAATAACCTTACAAGGAGTAGTGAAAACAAGTAAGATGAACAAATAACTAGACCTTGCTCTAGAGCTAACGGTAGTATCAGAAATAGTTGGCGCTCTTGAACCAGTCTCCAAAGGCTTGGGTAAGAGATTGAGGGATTTGAAAATCATAGTTAGAATCGATAACACCGAGACCATAGTACATCACAAAGACCTTAAGGGTCTTACTGTCACTTAGACTTTAGTGGGTAGAAACCTTTTGGTATTGGCTAACGTTCTGTGCTGCAACATCGTAGTAACCGTGTTCGAACTCCAGTCATGCAATTGTGTTCACTTTCGGACTAATACCTTTGGGAAAGGAATGAACCCCTTTATCCCTATGCAATGTGTTGTACTGTACCACTACTGTTCTTGAGTTTTAATTACCCATGAATATAGATAAGCAATTAAAGAAAACAATACAAACCATCGGAGAGGATAACCATCTGGAGTTGGCGCAAAAACTTGATAATAATAATAATAATAATAATAATAATAATAATAATGCAACGTGTTGCATATTGACATTTGACAGAGCCATCAATCAGCGATTTCTCTTCATAGGACGCAGCTGTGAGAACAAGGATTCGCGGCTCACATAGTGTGGCAACAGGAAGAATGCGTAAACGTTATAAAATTATATATACACAAGTACCCATGTCAGATACGGGCAGTCTCAGAGTCAAGCAGTCTTAGTCACACAGTCGCAGCTAGTAAGTGTCCAACGGGGGATAGTGTTTGCCCCAGGCCGGAAGGCAAAGGAGACGCTAAGTGGGGCCCTGAATATGGAATCACAAAATGGGCGAAGAAGTTATTGGTCAATATAACAGTCCTCCCACGCTAGCACAAACAGAAGTTTCCATATTTACGTGAAATAAAGTGAGACGTGTATATTTTTGTAGAGAAAGTGTAATGCCTCTTCATTCCTTCATCTTCATTAAGGTCTCATCATTCATTCACCTGGCAACGCAACGAAACATTTAATGTAAGCGAATGTTGCAAACTAGTGTAAGATGAGTGTAAGGCTAGACGTGACTGGATGGGAAAGGTGATCCACTGGGCATTGTGCAAGGAATTAGAATTTGACCATACTGCCAAATGGTACTTGCACAAACCAGAATCCGTCCTGGAGAATGAGGTACATAAGATTCACAGGTATTTTGAGATTCAAATGGATCACCTAATTATATTTACCAACCCCTCCGCTCGGGTCAATTATTTTAAGTTTTACAGGTTTTGAATTCAAAGTTTTCCTTCTCCTAGACTAGTTGCCTCCCCAAGGCTGAAGAACCTAGTCTGCCCTACTATTTACCCATAGCTGGAGGGAGAATAATTGGATTCATACCTTTCCCAAGGGTATTAGTGTTATGTGAAATGCAATCAGTCTCGTCTAGGATTTGAACTCGTGTCGCCGTGTCCATTCTCTACGACGATAACCATTACACCACGGGCACCTCCAAATGGATCACCTAATCCCAGCCATAATAACTAAAAAATAAAAGTAATTAGAAATAGAAATAAAGGAAAACTTTCCCACTTGTGGATTTTGCCGTCCCAGCGGATCACTAAGTGAAAATTAAAGAAAGCAAAAAGAACAACTAATGCTTGGTCCTTGCCAAAGAACTAAAACATCTTTGGAACAGGAAGGTAACAGTTATACAAATTATAACTGGCGCGCTTAGAACGATCCCAAAAGTCTTGGTAAGGGGGCTGGAATAGTTAGGAATCGGACAACGAGCTGAGACTAGCCAAACTACAGCATTTTTAAGATCGGCCAGAATATTGAGAAGAATCCTGGAGACCAGAGGAGACTTGCTGTTACTCAGACTCATTTGAAAGACCATCAGCTAACCCTTGCGTGAAAAACTCACATTATATTAATTATAATGATAATCACCTGATTTTAGCCAGAAGTTAAGAAAAAAGATCTTGATATCTCTTGGATTTTACCGTTACGTCAGCCATGTAGTGAAAATGAAATAAAACCATAAAGATCGACAACTACTTAAACCTAAGCAGAAAACTAAGAAACTGTAAAAAATTAGGGTGACGGCGATATCAATTGTAGTTGATATGTTTGAAATTTGGATTGTCCAGTCGGCTGGGGCTGTAGAATTCACCGACGGCAACTGAGCAGAGTGTCCTGGATATAACACTAAACAATCTGATGGTGATGTTTCAGTGATGCGGGAGCATTGGGGAATGTGAAGCACGACTTCATTGCCATCGCTCCTAGGTATACTCTGGCTCGGAATGGTAGCACCTGATAGAGTCCTATCTATAGGTTAAATAACTAAACTGCTTACTTATGCTAAATTGAGTTGTTTAAATTAGCACTGTTTGACTAAACTGAATAGCTTGAAATATAAACGTTTTGACTATTAAACAGTATACTTACATTTAAACTGCGTAAATATGCTAAACTAAATTGTTTGAAATGGAACGGTTTTTGACATTGAAACCGTACTTACACTAAACTGAATTGTTTAATGTAGAACTGGTTTGACATTTAACAGTGTTAACAAAATATCTACTTATTCTAAACTGAATTAGCTAAATTAGAACTGCTTGAACAAACTAAATAGCTTGAAATAGAAATGTTTTTGACAATTAAACTGTGTATTCATTCTAAACTGAATTGTTTGAAATAGAACTGATTATTTGTATAAAAACAGATTTGGCGTTAAATAAACTACAAAAGTTGATTTGCCATAAAACCAACCAACCAACCAACCAAAGATTTGGAAAGGAGACTGGAGAAACGAGAATCAGTAAAAGAATCGAAACCATCCACTCAGCAGCATTTTAAAGATCTGCAAGAAATTCCTGGAAACTTGAAGAAACTTGCTGTCACTCAAACTCCAACGAAAGGCAACCAATGAACGCAGGTATGAAAAACAGGCAACGAGTGAAATAATTATAATATATGTCAGTTTGTAAGTGCCTGTTCGTGCGTGTTTGTGTATCCACCTAAATGTGTATCTGTCACTTGTTTCTCCTTCATAGATTTTCTGTGTTGTATCGGCAAAGCAAAAAAACAGATAACATGAAAAACACTAACTGAAAGAAAACAAAAATTTGAAAAAAAAAAAAAAAGCAAAATATGCAACGACAATGCATGAATAGAAATGCATCGACTACAGTTTTCTTCCTGCAAACATCAAACGCACAACACATACAACATTAAGTAGCTTATAAAGTGTCAGTAAAATGACTACATTAAGTTCGACATTTACGTTCTTTTGTAAATACAGGAATGTATTTTCCTAGAAAAAAAAGTTAATCATTTCACTGTTTCATCAACGTTTCTGCATATCTATCCCAGCATTCACTGCTTTTATACGTTTAGTTCAACCGTTTTGTTTTCAATCATCATAAAAATCACGACGGTTACTCCACGACCCGGGGAATTTCCTGTGAATATGCACTTAACAGAGATCTCAGGTTCGGATGCTTTACCTTTCTGATAGTATAGAGGCGACGGTAGCGAGACGGTTGTCATCGTAGGAAGTGGACTCGGTTACTCGAGTTCGAACCCTGAAAGAAGGTTGTTTGCATTTCACATAACGCTAATACCCTTGACAAAGGCATGAATCCATCTGTTTTTCCTCAGTCATGAGCAAATAGTAGAAAAAGCTTTCGTCTTTCACCATGGTATGGCAACCAAACTAGGACAAGGAAACTGAATTAAACCCAGTTACAGACCTGGAGGAGGATGGGCTGCGCCAAAGTATTCCCGCTTCCACGAACAAACCAGATACCGGAACCTGTATTGATTGATGATGAGCATTAATTGAACGCATGAGCATTTAATCCTGGTGTATGGGTTAACAAATTGGTGTTGAGTACTGAGTTCAGACATGCTTGACTGCCACATCGTAATAAGTCAGTTCAAACTCTAGTCGCCCAATTACCTTCTCTTTTGGACAAATACACTTGGGAAAAATATAAACCCCCTTATCGATCCACCAGCTATGGTTTAAATAGTACTACTGATGTTCTACGAAGATAGATTTTTGCATTAAATATCCCACCGATATTAATGTACCATTAAACAAAGGAAACGAACTAAACCAACTAATGTTGGTTATGATATTCAAAAACTTTATAATTACCTGAATTTACGTTTTGTTAACAATCAATACTCATATGGCATATGGCCCAGTCGGCTGGGTCTGCAGAATGCACTGACTGCATCTCTGTAGAGGGGTTTGAACTTCCCCAACGAGTGTCCCGATATGACACTAAAGAATCAGGTGGTGAGGCTCCTGTAATGCTAGAACTTTGAGGAATGCAAAGTACCACTTTACTGCCATCACTCTCAGGTTCACTCTGACCTGGAGAGGTTGCAACTAATAGGGTCCAATCTATGAGTAAAATAGAACTAAACTGTGTACTTATTCTAATCTGAATTGTTTAAAGTGGAACTGTTTTTGACATCTAAACTGTGTACTTATGTTAAGTCAAATTGTTTGAAGTGGAAGTGTTTTAACATTTACCTGTATGTAAACAAAAACTGTATTTATGCTAACTGAATTGAGGTGGAACTGTTTCGACATTTTAAGGGCGTACTTAAGCTAAATTGAAATATTTGAAATAGAACATTTTTTTTACAATTAAACTGCGTACTTATTCGGCATTAAATAACCTACTATAGTTGATATGCTATAAAACCAAACGAAACCAAACCAATCATATAGCGTAGTCACCGGAGACTGCTATGTGGGTTAGGGCTTTTCCCACACAGAAACATAACTCGTTTTAGCATTAGGACCTCTTGTTGTTTTATTCACTTCATTCAGTCTTTGGTGCTGTAAGAAATCTTTGGGAAAAAAGTGCGTCTTATAAACCATCACACACACACACACACACACACACACACACATATATATAAATATACGTTTGATTAAATAATAAAAACACATAAAAAATAATTCATATGCTGGTCTTACAACTACAACTCTTCCTCTACAGCTTACCAAGCACCTAAATGATTTTAGCTCCATAGCCTAACATCTTAAAACCCATTCTATTCCCAAATCAAAATTTCGAAAAATTCTAGTTGAAAACACCACGATAATCGCACACGAAATAAATAGGTTACGACTATAATTCCAAGAAGCCCTACATATAAAACACAGACAAACAAAAAAACCCCCTAAAATCAACAAAACTAATTTTGAAAATAGCGAAAGTGTTTTGAAATGCCTTTAGTTTTTTTGTTTTTTTTGATATTCCATATTTCTATTTCTGTTGATTGCGTTCTGTTTTTAAATTCATTAGCATCTCAGTTTTATCTAACTTTGCGTTTACGTAAATGTTATAAACAACCAAAAAAAAAAAAAAAAAAAAAAAAAAAACAACAAAAAACGAACTTTCAAAACACTCTTTACCCATACAAGCAACCCCTTATGATGGCCTATGAAATGTCCGAAAGCGCTCGGGACAATTTTGGTAAATTCATCCACCAATTCCAACCTGAATCCAAGATAATTATCAGGAAACTTGTAAGGATATTAATAAAATTGTATAGACAAAATTTGTCCTTATTATTTAATCAGATATGCTTAAATGAAAGACTTCTTCCTAACCACAATACACACACACACACACACACTCATATATATATATATATATATATATATATATATATATATATATATATATATATACACACACATATCCATTTCTTTTTCAGTATAGTTTTTATAAGGTCAAGGGTTGCTGGCTGCTGGAGTTCTATTGATACAATGTCCCTTATATTAAACTACAAGCAACTTCTCAAACAACGCTGCAAATTTATATATGGTTTGAAAACATATGAAACATTAAAATGATCTGATAGTCGGGGGCGCATCGAACGGCAGGCTAAAAACCCTTCAGCTCACATTAGTAGATAAAACCCGTTTATTTATTCATTGATTGATTCATTTATTTATTAAATCCATTTCCAAATTGAACTGCGTATTATAAGCCCTTGTGTTTTTTAGTCGTCAAATACAATACATATATATATATATATATATATATATATATATATATATATATATACGTATGCGAGACTGTATGTTTAATAGTCTGTTGAATTTAGTCTCGAGCTCTTTTGTTTTTAATGTTTCAGCCAATCTGTCCGTTTATCTATGTTTCTCTTTCACGCTCCGTTTCACTCTGACATACGGTTATTCATGAATAGATCGGCAATTCTACTTCTCTCTGTGTTGAAGTAAACAGACGAAAGAAAGAAAACCCGAAAAGAGAATTATTTAGAAGAAAAGAGTAATTGGGAAAGTGGCCTAGTAGGTAGAGTGCTCGCCAATGGTTCGAGAAATCTAGGTTCAATTCCAGGTCGTGTCATACCAAAGACTTTAAAAATTGTACTTGATGCCTCCTTGTTTAATACTCAGCAATATAAGGTACGTATCAAGGGTAAAGTGGAGCAATACAGGGAAAGGAGTAGCGTCCTACCCTACACTTCGGTGTAGTAGCTATTGAAAAGGGAGCCTTCTGGTCGCCCTCGACTACAGTCGCCATCTTTACTTACTTATTATTCACTTAGCCTTGTAGTGTGTTGTAGGATAAGTCCAGAGGGATTTGAACTCCCGAGTTACACAGTCATACGTAATACCCTCCCTATATGTATATATGAGTGTGTGTGTGTGTGTGTGTGTGTGTGTGTGTGTGTGTGTGTGTGCTGATATCTATTTATGTACACGTCCTAGCTTTGTCACAAAGCTGCACCCAGTGGTAAAGCTTCGCTTCGAAAGCTCTGGGGAATGTGGAGTACCTTTTCATTGGCATCACCCTCAGTTGCACTCTAACCCGAAGTACCTGCTTAGGAGTCCAAAGTATAAATCAAATATACCTGTTTGAAAAATATTAGTATTGGAGAGGATTAATTGAAACTCTATAATTCTGTAGGAACAAATGTTTATTAACTAGAATTAGTTACTTTAAACCATATTATTGCTTGAATCATTTGCATTTGACTGGAAAGGAGGAATCATATAACAGTGCAATTTGCCTGGTAATATATGAAAGGGATCAAAAACAAGTGCAATAAAAATCTATGGTACTTTGTAAGTATCATTACTATAAAAAAAATTCACGAATAAATCAAATTTCGGCGTTGAATAACCCGTAAGGTCATATTCCACTAAAAAAATGGACCAAACTAGTTTGTCCTCGTGGTGTAATGGTTATAGTGCTGGACTAGGGAATAGTAGTAAGCGAGTTCAATTTTCAGTCGCGCTATTACGTTAACGTTTGGACAAATACACTTGGGAAAGGTATGAATCCCTTTGTCCTCTCAGCTATGGGTTAAATAGTACCACTTCTGCTCTTAAAGAAGGATGGATTTAGCATTAAATCACCCGAAAAGGTTGATATGTCATTAAACAGAAAACGCACAAACTAGACTATTAATATACTACATAAGATATTCACACACACACACACATATATATATATATATATCATACTCTGTTGTCTCTCTCTGTCTGTATATATGGGTTGTCTATATATATATATATGGGTTGCATAAGTGTGTCTACCTAACCTTATATACATGCCTTTTTTAATCACTCTCAAACTTACTCACTCATCTTGCTACCGATAAATATATATTAATGTGCGTAATATACGTAAATCTACATAAGTCACTCATTTCCCAAATCTCTCTCTCTCTCTCTCTCTCGCTTCCACTCACCCACACACAGAAGATAATAAGCTGGTTTTACTCTATGCTCTCCTGAAACCAAATCGGAACGCATTACCTTCCCCCACCACAAATTACTTAAATAGCCTTCCCCTTTTTCTTTTATTCTTCCTTTCCATTTGATTTGGTAACCCTCTTTTTGCCTTCTCTTAGACTTCCCGAACCTTCTGCACCTTGCCCTTCCCATCCAATCTGCCTAATAGAATTATGACTTCACGCTGTGGTCAGAGTCTTCTTCCTCCAACACCTCCAGAAATTGCTTTGTATGATCGACAGAGAGGCGAGCAGCAAGCAAATAAATTTTTTCCCGACACGAAGACTAATTCCTTCCTGCTATGGACTCCATTGCTTCTACTCTGCGAATCCATTCAGAGGCGAAGTTGATTGGACCAGATTTAAGAATCTTATCTTTAGAAAAAAATAAAAAATAAAACAAAATAAAATAAAATAAAGTGAAATAAATAAAAAGCAATAAAAAAGAAAGAAAAAGAAAGTAGAAAATGAAACAAGTGAAAGAGAACAGTTAAAAATAGAAAATAAATGTAAAATGAACTGAAAAAAAATGAGAAAAGAAAACAGAGAAAAAAAGGCAAAAACGAGTAAGATTTTAGGAATCAAAAGAAAAACATTATAAAAATCACAGTAACTATGATAACATTCGCAATAAATTTGTTTCCTTCATATTTCCAATTAAAAATGATAGATAAAAAAAAAGAAAAGTTTATACGAGAAATACAGATATTTCTCCCACTCATTCTTTTACGTAATTCTCTCTCTCTCTCTCTCTCTCTCTCTTCATCTTCCTCCTTCATCCCGCTCTCTTCCCTCTACGTTTTTTTAAAAATATATTTTTTGTTTGATTAAAAAAAAAACAACAAAAAAAATTTTCCCCCTTCCAATAGTTAATATTTCTTAAACCTTGTCATATCGATTGATATAATAGCGGATTAAAGCCGTATCGATCTGGCTTCAAGAGTAATGGTACGGGGATGTGGATGTGGTCGAAGTAGAGGAATAGAAACGAAAGTACAGAACAAGGGCCAACATGACATGCACGGGTGTCACGTGACCCGGCGATGCGCAGGAAATCGATCCCACGCATGCGCACAAAGTAGCTTCGCCTTTGCTCTGCCTCTGACCGAGCTGGCATCTTTCTTCAGCGCATGCGTGTTTGTGTGTGTGTGTGTGTGTGTGTGTGCACATACATAATTCTTTTTCTATTCTATTCTTTTTTCTTTTCAATTTTCTTGTTTTTATTTTTTCTTTCTTTATTTCTTTTGCCTTGCGAGTTTTTCCTCGGCTGTTTTCTTGCTGGTGTTCGTTTTTGTTTTAATCGAAGTCATGTGACTTTTGATAAATCGTCGATTGACGGGATCGATATAATTAGAAATGCCGGAGCCGATGGGTAGGGATCGAATTTCGCAACGCCATGATTGCCTGGATTCTTTCGATCCACGAACGGTTCCTGCAAACCTCCTTTCTGCGTATTCGTTTGATAAATAGATGAACGTAAACGGGCGCGGAGAGAGAGCGAGAGATGTGATTATAACAATATAAAAATAGAATCATGACGCAATGATTTTATCAGTAATATCCAAGTAGATAAAAATACTACTTCATGCTTTGATCCCGGGATCTAAGTTCAATCCCTGGTTTGCGTGGATTGTGACTTAGCTGGTTCATTGGAACGTGATTGCTAAGACTAGACGAAATAAATGATTACGCTATCAGCAAAGTAATGCCGCCTTACAGAAATAGTCTTCTTATAAGTAAAACACACACACACACATACACACTATATATTTTTTCTAATTCAATTTATTTATCTTTTATTTATTCTTATTATATTTTCTATCTTATTTTCTAAAAATTTGATTAAAATATTCCCTGATAGAATATGTTTGTATTTCTCTCTTTGCATTCTATATTAGCCATCTGATGAGGCCGGGAGCTTTTGGCGTCTTGTCGAAATAAATTTATAATAGCATAGTTTACATCTGTTGAGTTTTGTTTCTTTGGTATCACAGATGTAATTGCTCTATACAAGAGCCTTCTGTTTAAATTATATGAAACTTCTCGTACATTCTATATTTGAAATATTTCAAAAACATCGTTGCTGGACATTAATTTATATATATATATATATATATATAAAGAGAGAGATAGAGAGAGAGAGTTGATAAACATGGTAATCCAAGATAAAAAAGAATTTGTGAAAGAAACTGTCAGTCGACACGATAACGTTTTGGTTCTAATGAACCATCGTCAGGTCTAGAAAGTATGATATCTAATGATATTGATTCACCGATGAATGTTTGATAAAATATAAAAACAAGGAGTAAATAATATATATCATGTGAAAGGGATTACTGTTTAATTAATGAATCCATGTCGTGCTTATATTTTCTCAAAATTATCAGATTTACTTTCATTATTTACTCACACACACACACACACACACACACACACACACATATATATATATAATTTAATTTCTGATATACAGTACCACCGTGAGAAAAATGAATCCGTAACTATTTTAAATAAAGAGTTTGATTATTATTATTATTATTATTATTATTATTATTATTATTATTATTATCTATTAATAAATTCTACAAAATTTATATTCTGTAACAAAAAGAAAAAAAACACCGCCCTGGCGGTGGGGAATTAGAATACATTTACTATATCCAATGAAGAACGGTAAAATTCCCGCCACCAAATTGAGGGCAATCCTATGAATGACACTAAACTGCATCTGATTAGAAAATTTCTGGAGATGAGGAAACTTTGGAGTACACTTTTATTAGCATTACTCCAAGTTCTACACTGACTTTGGATAATTTGGTTTGGTTTGGTTTTAAGGCATATCAACCATTGTAGGTTATTTAATGCCAAATCCTCTTTATACATATATATTAAATATATATGACTTGGTTGGGTTGGGTTTTATGGCATATAAACCATTGTTAGTCATTTAATGCAAAATTCTTTTTATACATATCCTATATGATTTGTAAACGCATAGTTTTTAGTTAACATATTTAAACGAACCTGAACCTCTTTGTTCGCATGCAGTTTAATCGTTATACATATGATTTAAAATTCAAGAGTTTGTTGGTAATCTTATTTTCAAATGAGTCAGAGCTAATTTATTGGTATACAAGTATTACTATTGCTTGCTTACAGATAAATGGTTTCAAGTATTCTAACACGAATAGTTCTATTTAGTATTAATCATATGTTTGCGCTCACTTAAATGGTTTCAAATGTTACAATCTAACACGAATAGTTTTATTAGCACACAGTTAAGTGGTTTCAAGAATTGCTATATAACACAGACAATTCTTCTTAGGCACACAGTAAAAAAGTTTCAAGAATGCTTATATAACTTTCATTACTCAATTCAACTTTTGTTATCAAACAGTTAAATTCTATCAAATATTGTTACGTATCTCTAACAATTCAATTAAACATCAGTTGTTTATTTACACACGATTAACTGATGAAAGAGTTCTATTTCTAATATTTCGATTAAACGGACGTCATTTGTTTGCACACAGTTTAGAAATCAAACAGTTCTTTATTTGAGTCAAAGAGAGAACCCTATCAGGAGCTACTACTCCTGATCAAAGTGGAATTTGGAACTATTGCAATGAAGGAGTATTCCATATCCCCCAAAGCTCCAGAACAGGAAATTCGTCCTCAGATTGTTTAATATGTTGTACTTCCTCTATAAGTACACGTCAACGAGAACGTCCGACGGGGTTCACTAATCAGCGTGACACAATCACGAGTGATACCATTTGCGTAGTGGACGGATAGTTACAACCCAATTGGTCTCTCAGCTTCTTATCAACTAACTTCTCTTTAACCAGGTTCACTCGTATCTTGTTTCTGTTACTTGAATATATATGTTTTTCTATCCACCTTTTTTTGTGTTCCCCGTGTCTTTCTTTTGTCAGCATCACAATATAATATCCTATCCAGAACCCTCGTTGAGTGGGGGATCTTACCCCTCTGCAGAAATGAGTTTACAAATCATATATATTTGATATATAAAACGTATGTGTGTTTGTGTGTGTGTGAAAGAGAGAAAGCAGGAGAGAGAGAGAGAGAGTGTGTGTGTGTGTGTGTAAAAAGAGGTTTTGGCATTAAATAAACAGGAGTGGTTGATCATATTTACCCAACCCCCTCCGCTCGGACAGGATATAACACAAGGTCAATTTTTTAAGCGGAGTTTAACAGGTTGGAATTCAGAGTTTTCCTGTTTATTTGTAAACTCATTTTGTAGATACATTTTTAAACGAGCCTGAGTTCATTCTTTGGTACACGGTTAAATAATTTCAAGAATTTCTCTATGACAGTAACAATGTAACAGTCATTTGTTGGCACACAGTGAAGTGGTTACAAGTATTGCTATTGAACACTAATTATTCTACTTAATACTATTCATTCAACTGACACACTTTAATGGTTCAACGTATTGCTTTATATCATTAAAAATTCAATTAATTATCAGCTATTTGAAAACAAACAGTGAAGTGTCAAACAGTTCTATTTCTAACAATTCAATTTAGCATAATTCATATATTTGCACAAAGTTAAAAAGTTCTATTTAATCCATAGATACGACCTTATCCAACCGCTATGAACCAGAGTGGACCTGGGAGCAATGACAATGAAGGAGTACTTTGCATTCGCCAAAGCTTCACCATCAGATTACTGGAGCCTCACCATCAGATTGTTTAACGTCATTCATTATCAGGACACTATAACTGTGTGCACACAAATGGCAATTATTAAAGAGAAATAACTGTTTCACGCCATATAATTATAAGTATTAGAGAGGAATGCTTGAAACCAGACAACTGTATGCAAACTTTTTGTATTAGGTAGGAATACATGATGTATAACTGTGCGTAATTTATCAAAAAAAAAAAACTTAACGAAAGGTGTAAACATCAATCCTCAATGAATTCAGTTACTTAGCTTCCTGGCACAAAAAATCCTGGACGGGTTGATATGCTATTTCAAACAATCAATCAATTAAATAATCTATCCAAAATGTTTTTATGTAAGAGAGTTCGAAAATAAGTATATTTCTTACATATCTTATGCAAATTTTAGTTGCAGCGGTATTGCACTTTTATACATTGAAAAATAATTTCAGTATATATATATATATATATATATATATATTTAATTAAAAAAAAAAGATCCACCTGGGGATACGTTTTTAAGTTTTTTAAAAAAATTTCTTCAACACGTGTTTCTGACGTCTTACGTCGTCTTTAGGAAGTAAATGGTTTGTATATTTTCGGGTTTTTCGTGTACTTCTACTTTATTACTCCTTTCGACACCCCCTCAATTCATAAAAGCTGATTTGCTCCCTGGACCAACAAAATATATATATATATATATACATATATATAATAAATAAATGTATATTAGATATGTATATTTAATTCATTGGATATAGACTGTGACCCCTGGGTTTCAGGGAGTTTTTGGCCAAACAACAACCATCAGGTATTTAAGAAAATGAAATTTTTCTTAAATGCCTGATGATTGTTGTTTTGCAAAAAACTCCATTAAACCCAGGGGTCACAGTCTATATTCCATGAATTAAATAGATATATCTGATATAAAGTTATTTATTATTATTATTATTATTATTATTATTATTATAAAATAGCTCTATCCTAGATATTGAGCACTCTCCATATTACATTGCACTTGGTTCGACACATACCTACAAAGTGATTTAGCGACAAGCAACACTGTTATGATCTATATATATATATATATATATATATAGTAACAATGTTGGTTGCCACCATTTCCCTTTGTGTTTTTGTGGAGAACCAAATGCCATAAAATTTGGAGCGTGCTAAATATATGTGATAGAGCTACTAAATAATAAGTAGATATATGTGATAGAGCTACTAAATAATAAGTAGATATATATTCAATAGCATGAAAGCTTGTCTGCGACCACAGGTTTCATGATGTTCTATAAACAACAATCATCAGGCAGATAACGAAAGATAATGAAGAAATCGAAAAAATCGAAAAATACAGTAAAAAAACGTTAGAATTGTGTACAACTCTTTAAGTGTGTCCGCACGCGCGTGTGTGGGTGTGTGCGTGTATTTTTGTGGGTTATATTTGCGTATTATTGTGTATGGACGTATAAGTGATATTAAGTACATGTGTGTATGAAGATACATATGCAGCGCGATAAATTTGTGGTTATCTCCCAGATTTTTGAGACACTATATGTCACCAAATTTTAAACTGAATGACCGAGAAAAAAAAATCGTATTTGTTTCTTTTTATATTTGTGTGTTTTTGTGACGGTGATTTTAACTAATGAACAAAACATCAAAACTGCATTTTGAAGAAAATAAAGTTTTGATTTGCAAGCGTAATAGGCAAGTTAGGCATGGCAGGCCACTATCGCAATACATATCATGGTGGAGAGATATATTATATTGTAATATACTATAGAATATTATGCAATATTGGTATTTTATGCTGGAATAGTATTTGTGTTAGATTACAATAATAATTTGTATTAGTTATAATGTGTTAATGATATAGAGCATATAAATTATAGTAATTCATGATTGTATGTGCGTAAGGAATATAGTGAATATAATTTTAAGACGTTGCAATAGTTGTTTGTATTAGCTATGACATATATATATATATATATAAACTCTAGCATGTGAATTTCACTTGTTAATAACTAATCTAAGCAAATCTTGCTGCTGTATGCACATGTAAGCAAAATATACAATGTGTGAGTGGATGTTTATGTGTATGTGTGTGTATATGTCATGTGTTTTTTCTTCTCTGTGTGTACGTATATATTCATGATTCATTCATAAAAGAACATACAAATAAACAGCGTACACACACACACACACACACACACACACACACACACACACACACACACACACACACACACACACACACACACACACGGAGCTTGGGTGGGGAGAGAGAGAATTGACTGGTCACAAAATAGAAAGTAAAAGAAGTTCCTAAAAGAAGCGAAAAGAAATGTATGCACTTCTCTAGGTGCAATGATCAACGTACTTATAATAAACCATCAACTGTAAGTTCCTTGTGTAATATTACAGTCCCATCTTAAATGTTCAAAGGACTCTTCTCAGTATTCTGGTCGATCTCAGCAATGTTTTAGTTAGGTTCGTGTCTCTGTTGATGAGATACGAAAAAGTCTTTTTATTCAGCAGTCTTGTGTAACACAAAGAGACGAAGAACTTGTAAGGATCTACGAAAGAATCTCGTTTGAGACACCCACCACACTTCCCGCCCGACATCTTGTCCCTTTGGATTCCAAAGACCGACTCGAATTTTAGAATTATCTTTTCTTATATAATCTATTAATTATCTCATTCAGCTAATGTTATAAAGACATGTCATTGCATCATCAGATCATGAATCATCACACGTGTCTAAAACTTTCATCGTTCTTATTTAATTTCCATCAAACTTATGACATGACATGAATCCATTTTATTTACATTTGGGTTTCCGGAGCCCACAACGTTATTTCAACTGGAGCTGATATCTTGGTCGACAACCACGCACGAGCATGACCTTTCCAATTTGACTTACATTTCCACTCAAAGATTTTAAACCAATCCATAACCTCACCAAACTAATTGATTAAATAATAAATATGATCAATTATTCATATAATCATTAATATAATTAATTACCACCTTAACTAATTAAAACTTTAACAGAGTAGTTGTCTCCTATATTCTTCATCAAAATGCCACTCATCGACATTCCTGAATAAGTATTTCTGTTACCAGCAAGTCATTGACAATTTGTTTACTGGATAACCCATGAATATGAGTTCGTACCCAAATCTATTCTATCCAGAAGATTTGCATCTCTAGAAATCAAGTACCTTCCGATATCCACATGTAGGACTGACTAAATCTTGTTTCTAAACAACATTCATGAAGCAATTTAGATGGTTCTGATTTTCAATACGATGTCAAGTATACAGTTATTACAGTGAGTTGGTCCATTAGTCGATACATCACTAGGGCACCTCTTTGAATATGTTATGAAGGTGAGCCATCGTATTTCTTTTAATATTCCCTCCGTCCTCAAAACATACTTTGAAGATAGATTTTCTCTTCAGGGACGAGAAAAAACTAGGTCTGATGAGTGTAACGCTACAGCACCATGTCGAAAGATTATTGCTACTTACTCTTTTTCATAGTAGCTGCTGAAACGAGTCGCCCAGCCGGCCGGGGCTGTAGAATACACCAACTGCTTCTCTGCAGTGAGATAATCCCCCAACGAGTGTCCTGGATATGACACTAAGCAATCTGATGGTGAGATTCCGGTAATGCTGGAGCAATGGGGAATGCACAGCACCCCTTCATTGCCATTGCTCTCAGGTCCACTCTGGCCTGGAGTGGTAGCAACTGATTGTATCCTATCTATGGGTCAAATAGAACTAAACTGTGTACTTATGCTAAATTGAATAGCTCGAAATAGAACGGCTTTGACATTTAAACAACGTACTTATACTAAACTGAATTGTCTGAAGTGGAACTGTTTTTGTATGCTAAAATGAATCGTTTGAAATAGATCTGGTTTGTCATTTAACTGTGTGTATATAAAAGCTATATTTATACTGTTTGACGAAGCTGAATAGCTTGAAATAGAAACGTTTTTGATAATCAAACTGCGTACTTATGCTAAACTAAATTGTTTGAAATAGAACTGATCATTTATATAAAATAGATTTGGCAATAAATAACCTAAAAAGGTTGATATGCCATAAAACCAACCTACCAAACAAACAAAAGCAGAAACGAGAAAGATAGATTAAAGGAATTATTCAGTGCATAAGATCGACAGGAACAATATATCAAGTGAGACGAAAAGGACAACTACAGATTAAACATTTCTTCTTCTCCGACTCGGCCCACCTCTACTCTACTGGACCTCTCCGCTTCGTCTGCTTCTTGTCCTTCTCTGACAGCCACCGACTCTTTTACTGACTGACTCCAACTTCTGACGTCTGACGCCTGGTATCATCGAATCTCCAGGTATATATTCTTCGAATTATTATCTCTAACTAATCTTTTAATCACACTCTATAACAAAAACTTTTTAGTGATACGTCATAGGTAAACATCAGCTGACACCAATATAAATGTTTATCTCGTTATTTCATTTACAGTTGATTCTTAAACAAACCTGTCGATCTTTAAAACATATCATGAAGCCAGTCTCGATAAGTTTTGAGTGCAGCACTCTCCATACTCACTGTAACATAATTAGTGATTTCAGTTTATTATTCTAGTGATACATTTTTTTTCATAGAAGAAAACTTCGAATTTGTAGTCGCAGGTTGTCGAGTTGGATAGGGTAATGCGGGTAAACCTTGCTCTTCATACGCGTGTCAGCTCCTGTCAAAATAAAGATCGACTTAGTTGTATGGTTTCAAGTATTCTTATCTAATACTAATAATTATACGACTTCAAATAATTATTTCTATTTAGAGTACTTAGAGAGCAATGATAGCTTCAAGTCTTTGTTCTAAATAAAAATAATTTAGAGTCATAAAACAGCAACTATTTCGAATAATTCTAAAACAGACCGATGTTCAGTTTGGTAATGACGCATTAACTCTCGTGGGTTATTTAATGCCAAAGGTAACCCCGTATAAGAACAGCAGTGATACTACTTAACCCTCTGGGGAACAAGAGGTTTCATTACCTTTCTAGGTACGTAATCGCACGACTGGTGATTAAACTCGCTTACATCAAGTCTAGTGCCTCAACAATCCATTTTTGTAAGTATCTAATAATTACTCCCTAAACTGACTGGATCTGGGAGTAGTAGCGATAAAAAGATATTCTTCACTTCTCAAATCTCTAAATATGGATGATCAATATAACGTGCAGTTAAGAGTCATATTTTGGACATTCCTTTTCTCGTGGGAGTCTTACCAATCTGTAGGGATACAGTGAGTGCATTTTAGGCCACCTGATATTAGTTTGTTGGTAGTTTCATTTTTAAATGAGTTAGAACTAATTTGTTTGCAGACTAGTATTTGCGATTTTTTCGACGCAGTTAAATGGTTTCAATTATTGCTATCTAACACTTATAATTCTATTCAATATTAATCATTTGTTTGCACACGGTGAAGTGGTCACAAGTGTTGTTATGTAACTAACAATTCAATCAAATATTGGTTATGGCCCAGTCGGCTGAGGTTATAAAAGACACCGATGGCATCTCTGCAGAGGGGTAACGCTCCCAACGAATGTCCTGGATCTGATAGTAAATAATCTGATAGTGAGGTTCCAGTAATGCTGGGGCTTTCAGGAATGCAGAGTTAAATTGAACTAAACTGCGTTGATTGAGATGGGACTATTTTTGTATTTAAACTGCGTATTTATGGTAAACTGAATTGTTTAAAATAGAACTATTTTGGCATTTAAACTGTGTATTTAATCTAAACTGAATGGCTCGAAATACAACTGTTTTGACATTTAAACTGTGTACTTATGTTTAACAATATTATTTGAAGTAAAACTGTTTTGATATTTAACTCTGTGTATTGCTCACTAAAAAATCCGATAGTGAGGTTCCAGTATGCAATAGATTTGCTGAATGCTGGATACCTCTTCATTGCCATCGCTACCACTCTGGCCCTGAGTGGTAGCATTTAATAGGGTCCTATCGATGGGTCAAATAAAACTAAACTGCGAACTAAACTGAACTGCTCGAAATAGAACGGCTTTGATATTTAAACAACGCACTTATTCTAAATTTAATTGTTTAAAATGGAACTGTTTTTGGCATTGAAAACTGTACTTACACTAAATTGAATTGCTTGAAATAGAACTGTTTTGACAAAAACTATACTCATGCTAAACAAACAAACATTTGCTATTTGTTTCGACACAGTTAAATGATCAAACAGTTCTACTTCAAACAATTCAATTTAGCGTAAGTCATATGTTTGCACTCAGTTTAAATTTCAAACAATTCTATTTGACCATAGATAGGTCCCTATCAGGTGCTACTATTCGGACCAAAGTGAACCTAGGAGTAATGATAATGAAGGGATACTCCACACTCTCCAAAACTCCGGCATTACTGGATCCTCACCATCAGATTGTTTTGTGTCATATACAGGACACTCGTGAGGTGGAGTCTTAATCCACTGCAGAGATGCAGTTGGTGCTTTCTACTGCCTCAGCCGACTGGACCGGTACACAATTGTTTTAAGTAGTGGATTAATATTCGATTATAATAGTGCTTTTTTAGTTTATGTTTTTATGGTTTTAATTGAATATTAATAATTTTCAAACATATATATTTTACTCATTGATGGTACTGTAACGGTTTGATTGTTTTTAATCATTTGTCAACTAGTTGTTATATATTGACCATCGACCGAGCCGTCAATCAAGAGATGAACCTGTATAAATAAGCGGAAGAACAGCGGAAGCAGGTGGACGTTAGAAAATAATATAACCAGTTGCCCGGGCGGTTCGAGTCAGTTGGAGACTAGATGCCAAAGTGAGAACCAGCTGGCAGAATGAGGACTTCGCGGCCCTCAGTGATCCACGGTTGTCAAACCCTAGCCAAAATGCGAAAGAAGTGCTGCTATGGTCGAGAGAAGAACAAGGGTCAATATAGCAGTCCGTCCTTGTCTACACTCATTTCCCACACACAACAAACGTCACCTTTTCGAAAATAAAGTGTGAGAGATTTATATTTCTAAAAAGAAGTGTATTCGTTCGTTATCAAAGTCGTTATTATCAGTTGATTATGTTCCCGTGTATATTTATATACGCGTAGTATACAATACAACATAGTTACATGCCATATCAAGATTGTTTTGTATAGTTTCTCAAGTTTTAACTCTTGGTTTCAAAAGTTTTTATCTAATTTAAATAATTTAGCCCATAACTAACAGTTACGGCAACACCGGGTCAGAGTTGACCTGGGAGTTATATCAATGAAGCGATACACTTAGCGCTCCAGATTTCCGTAACTAAAGCCTCATCATCACAGTCAATTTAGTGTCATATCCAGAACAAGCCTTTTGTGTAAGTTATACCCTGACTGTATGTCTAGGTATGACTTACACAAAAATATCTATCTATCTATCTATCTCAGAAGAATACGCACTCAGAAACACACACACACACACACACACACACACACACACACACACACACACATATATATATATATATATGTATATATATGCACACTGTTTCTAAAATGAAACCGGTTTAAATTCACGACCCTTTCATATCGTCGATTCTCGGATGATTCTATATTGACGTTTTGCACACATATTTTGTTGCTGAAATTTCTGCTGGATATCTCTACATAGAGAACTATATTTTACTGATTTAAAACGATTTTTAAGTACATATATATACCGGTCCATTGGTCAGGTGGATGGCCCAAGAGACCGGAGTTCAATCACAAGTCGAGTCATACGAGAGACTCAAAAGATGGTACCTGATACCTCTTTACTTAACACTCAGTATTACAAGTTACGTATTAAGGCTCAAGTGGAACAATCTAGTTAAAGGAGTTGCGCCTTCCTCAATAACACGGAGTAGTAGCTATTGAAAAGGAGCCTTTAGGGCACTCTCGACTACGGTCACCAACTCTCTCTCTCTCTCTCTCTATATATATATATATACCTTGTTATATTATTGAATCATTATAGCGGTACTGTGATACGGCCACTTATCACTCATCTCAGAAACCATCCAAGTAAAACGAACAAGACACGCAGAACGATGCTGGAGAAGTAATGTTAAACTCAAAACGCATAAATTGTTGACCGACATGTACGGATATTAGCTCCAGTCTAGCAGACATGGTATGAGCGATGGATTAAAGGGACGGATGGTAAAAGGGAGTCAGGAAACTTCGTGCTATCAGTCTGACTTGGTGATATACATATATATATTCTTCAGAAAGGCGTGATGATGAAAACCAAGTTTTTAGGCTTCAGCATTTTAAAGCAATGTTTTCTTAAGAAGAGAAGTAAAACGTGAAAACGAATTTGTTTTTTTTATTCAATATGACGTACCACGTATAAGCTTTATCAGATAATTATTTAGAAAAGATTTCTAATTTTACGACAAATATTGAGGAACTTTACAGTTATCTATAAGATTATCGTGGCATCTTAATTAGGAACGCCGATGATTACGAAGCTTTAAAAAGTGGGAAATTAAAAATGTTTTAAAATTTACGTATGACAGTTATTTTAGCATAGCTGAAATATAAAATAGAATACTCTCATAGACCGTTGTAACATTGCCCAATAGTTTTCCTAAGATTACAAAAATTTCTAAATGATTTTCTGCTGAAGTCCATACAGTGTGAAACGTAACAATAAATATATAGAAAAACGCAACCAAATTTGATTTCACGTCTTTCCTTCTGTCCGATATTTTTATCTATATATTGATATTTAGTTTCTAGAGGAAATTGCATAATAAAAAAACCTCAAACACAATATAATTTGCAATATATATATATATATATATATATATATATATCAGAAGAAAAAAACGACAAAAATCTATTTTTTCCGTGTTTAGCTCTTTCTGTTGTTGTTTCTAATGTTTAATTTTCCACAAATGATTAGTTTTTTCGGCCCTCCTGCTTGAAATTATTATAAAACCAAATTACTTGGAAGGGAACACTCTTCGATGGAACAGACTTGGGTTGGCGGAAAACATTTTTGATTTTCAATAATGAAAAAACAGCAACAAAAAACAAAAACAAAAAAACGAAAGAAAGAAGATAAATAAGGCAAATAAAAAAAAGAAAAGTGAAATAATAGAAGGAATTAAAAAATATACAAACGAATAAACAAGCGATCTTACAAACAAACAATTAATCAAAAATGTTTTCTGTTTGATCAAGTGAAAGTCTTCTAAAAGCAACGCATGCCTGCGCCATATTCCCAACTGCATTTTTGTTTTATGCGTTTCCCTATTTATAGGGCTGGGGACGGTTCAGTGTTTTCAATCGAACAAACAAATAATAATAACTTTAAAGGAAAAAGTATAAAAAGGATAAGTATATTTCAAAGAATAAATATATATCGTTATCAACGAGCATATCAAATACAATGCAATCAGTTTAGAAAACATGAAAGCATAAAACCAATAAAATCTAAAAGAACGACGGGAATATAAAATGATGATTATGGTAACCAGCAGTTAACACGGAATATAAAGGCCCAGTCGGCTGGGGCTGTAGAATATGCCGACTGCATCTCTGCTGAGAAGTAAGACCCCCACCCAACGAGTATCCTGGATATGACACTAAACGCTCTCAGCCCAGTTGGCTGGGGCTGTAGAATACACTGGCTGCATTTCTGCAAAGGGGTAAGACTCCCCCAATGAGTGTCCTGATATGACACTAAACATTCTCAGCCCATTTGGCTGGGGCTGTAGAATACACCGACTGTATCTCTGCAGAGGGGTGAGACCCCCACCCAACGAGTATCCTGGATATAGCACTAAACCCTCTCAGCCCTGTCGGCTGGGGCTGTACAATAGACCGACTAATTCTCTGCACAGGGATAAGACTCACCCAAAAAGTGTCCAGTATATGACACTAAACAACCTGATGGTAAGGCTCCAGTAATCCTGGAGCTTTGGGGAATGTGGAGTACTCCTTCATTACCATTGCTCCTTGGTTCACTTTGTCCCGGAGTTGTAACACCTGATAAGGTCCTATCTGTGGGTCAAATATGACTAAAACTTATGCAAAACTGAATTATTTGAAATCGAACTGTTTTTACATTAACTGTGTGTAAACAATAATATTCTACTTATGTTAAACTGAATTGTTTGAAATAGAACTCTTTTGACATTCAAACTGTGTACTTTTGCTAAACTGAATTGTTTTAAATAGAACTGTTTATATGTATAAAATGGATTTGGCATTACATAACCCAGAATTGTTGATATGCCATAAAACAAAAGCAAATCAAGACCATTGATGCTAATATTGGAGTCTTGTGAGCAGAAAACGACTAAATAGCCTTCGTAGCATCAAATAATAAGTAAATCTTAACTGTTATCAATCCATTCCTCTAATTAGTGATCCCAACTTGATACTTTTTAAAAAATATCCATTTGATAGTTTTTTATGTGTGACTTATGTTTGGTAGCTGTTTGTTAATTGTTGAATTAATATCTGCCATTTTTTTCTGACTTCTTTCTCACGTTAAATAATAGATTGACGGAATCTTTTATATGGCATTTTTTTTAGATATATTTAAAAAAAACAGTTTAACCGAAATATCAACTAAGTCTTACTGGCTGGTATTAACCTCGAAATCCTTTCAGAACTTCGCTGTGATTAGCTATCTCTGTCAAGTGACTAACCGGTCCGAGACGTTTAGAAGAAGAATTGAAATTTTAATCGGTCAAAAAAAGAAAAAAGTGAAAGAAGAGTTAGTTGTTTAGTTTCAATCTCTAGCTCCCTGGGTCCGGGAAACGGTTAATGTAGTAAGTATAAGGAAAGTAGTAGATAAAATGAATAGATTATGTGCTCAAAAGAAGGTGTGGTCAAATTCATCTCAGTAAGAATTTGAAACAGAATGGGCCCGAGAAGACAAGATGGCGACGAGAAACGACAACGGGCCAGAGAGAAGAGACTGTATTGCATTTCTGCTCTTTTATGAAATATATGATGTTAACGATTCGTTAGTCAATCGATTTTGTCCTTTTAGTTTTTTGTTTTTCTATTTTCAGCTGCCCATCTTATGATATCTATTTTTTCTTGAACTTAACTGGCACGGCGTTTTCTCTCGCGTTTTTCTTTTCCTGTTTCAAACATTCGTTTATTCCAGCCTTTAATCGATGACTTATTCTTACACTAATTAATAATGGTTTATTTTTCTTCAATCTATTTCAGTGTCTTACTGTTATTTGATAAACACTGAATCCCTCCTGTAGGTAAGGGATCATAAGTCAGTCAACGGTCACAGTTGGACAACAGGGTCCTTTCTGTTGGCTACCAAGAAAAATATGTTTGTTACGATGCAAAAATTTAGTATTTGTGTTCCATCTTAAATTGATTGTACAAATTATGTTTCCTATGACTGATGTTGGCATAAAGTCACATGAAACTCATTGTAATTAGGTGGTTAGTTATTATTGCAATTACAGTATGCAGTTTCTATCCACGCTTAGAAATCATACTAAATAAAGTAAAGTTAGTGACCGTAGTCGAGGGCGACCAGAAGGCTCCCTTTTCTATAGCTACTACATCGAGTTGTAGGGAAGGGCGCTACTCCTTTCTCTGGATGAGAGACACGAACTGGGATTGAACCCAGGTCTTCAGGACCATTGGCGAACACTCTACCAACTAGACTAATAAGTCGGTTGCCTCTGGCAAAAATTATGAAATTAGTTCAATTAGAGCATGTTCCCTTTTTGTTATTCAGCTGTAAATAAATTAGTAATAAATAAGATGCAAAACATTTTTCTTTGATAGCTGGACATTCTGGCTTCATAAAATAAACCTTAAATCAATTAGATTAAATTATTTAGATTGCTATATGCTTCTTTCTTTCTTTCTTTTTTTCTTTCTTTTGTTCCTTCTCAAAATCATCCTCACTCAAAACTTCCTTCCTTTCTTTTCTTTATTTTGTTTCTTCTCAAAACCTTCCTGACTCAAAACTTTCTTTCTTTTTTTTGTTTCTTCTCAAAACCATCCTCACTCAAAACTTTCTTTCTTTCTTTCTTTCTTTCTTTCTTTTGTTCCTTCTCAAAATCATCCTCACTCAAAACTTTCTTTCTTTCTTCCTTTCCTTTTTTTGTTTCTTCTCAAAAGCATCCTCACTCAAAACTTTCTTTCTTTCTTTCTTTTTTTTTTCTTTCTTTCTTTCTTTCTTTCTTTCAATTTGAAACTCCTAATAGATTATTTTTCTTCGTCATCAACTTGATGATGCATTTCGAAAGTGAAACTCCCATTTATTTCCACTAAATCCCCAACAAATACAGGATTCGCAAAACTTTTGGATAGGGCAAGATTTCAAGCACACAAAACTATTTTATGTATAATTGTCACTTTTTACTCATTATCTTTGCCTGCAATGAACTAGAGCCGGCATAGAATACGTAAACATCTGCGCAACTCCCTTTGTCTCACAACCGTGAAGATGGCGTCAATGTCATAGCCAAGAAACTATTGCTTGTGTAGTTCATCTTTCATTGGCTCGATTTGATCATTTGGTTTGACAGAGGGACCTTTCTTTTCATAAGTTGGCATATGTGATGACTGTGCCTTGTCAATCATATTGCTGTTACAATTGCTTTGACATGATCAGTTCTGATCGCATGATTTTGTCATGCTATTATCAGAGATTCATATTCTTTCTTAAAGTTTCCTCTTCACAATCATGTCCAAGTCAATTCATGTGCCATATCCTGAGTTTGTCCCGAAAAATTGTCAAAGAGTTAAAAATTAATATCATTATTATCATTATTATTATCGAAACAACACTCTTACGAAGGTTATCAGTGGTAGTTACTAAATAGTTTTGTTGCTAAAATCTCACTATCTCCAATGAAGCTACCGTGCTTACTATATCCGTTTGTTAGTCTGACTAAGTTTCTTTGTTAATGGCATATCAACCTTAGTGAGTTATTCAATCCCAAAACCATTCTACTAGAAGAACAGTTGTGGTGCTGTCTAATCCATAACTGGGAATATAAGAGACTTCATACTCTTTTTAAAGACATTAATACAAAAGCTAACGTAATAGAGCGACTGGAGATTGATCTCGTTTATTACAATGTCGCCGTCAAGTACCTTTATCAATGTGCTACGAAGACTTCCTCTATTTTCATTGTAGTTTTCGTAGAAATAAATCGAAGGCTTTACTTTCGGAGCATCCCTCGTAGCAGTATTTTTACTTTTATTACGCTGGATTTTGTATGTCTGAGTGTGTCCAAGAATCCAGGTGATGCAATTTTTTACACTGATGTTAGCTTGACCTATGGCGTGAAGAAATATTGTCAGAGGTTGATCTTCGAGGTTATATGAAGTTAGTGAATGTTGTATGATCACAAAATATGGCATTTCCGGCAAAACAAGATCAGATTTTGATATGAAAAGCAAAAATGTTTTAGCCTCATAAAATTTGGGACGAACGTAGCCAGATCCATGTTTTTCATATTGCTGTTAGTGTGCTGTATAATTTACTTTAGATTCTTTGTTAAAAGACTTATCAACTTTTGTGGGTTATTCAATACAAAAGATACCCTAACTGAAAGAGAGTCGTGGTACTACCATGTTTTTCATATTGCTGTTAGTGTGCAGTATAATTTACTTTAGATTTTTTCTTAAAAGACTTATAAGCTTTTGTGGGTTATTCAATACAAAAGATACCCTAACTAAAAGAGAGATGTGGTACTATTTAACCCAATGGGATTAAGGGAATTCAAACATTTCTCTGGGGTATAAGATCGAATGTGAACATAATTGCGCAACTGAAGTCGAAACTCACTAAGTACGTTGTCAATGTCCTTCATGTTAACCACTGTGCCACGAGGACACCCTTTACAGTATGTTGTATATTCCAGAGTAAGCATGAAAAATGGTAACATATTTTAGTAAAAGATGGACTAATGAGAAATATTATATACGGGGGATCTGCCTCCCACCAGACAGGGCTTGACACAAGGTCAATGACTTGAAGGTCTATTAAAGTGGAGATTTAAGGAAGGGGAAGGTCGGAAACGAGCCGAGGCTCCAGCCCTGCTGGACTTTGCTGGTCGTCAGCCCACTTAGTGCAATGTAGGTCTACTGAGCCTAACAGGACATGGACCCAAATCTGGGTCAGACACTTATGCCTTATTATAGCTTAAACTGCACAGCAAGGTCCACTGCTATACAAGGGGGAGAAAGGTGTCAATGTAGCAGCTCACCCGCCCGAAGGTAGCCAAGCCGAAGCTGGGAGCCTTTCAGCCTCAAGGCTGCCATGGAGCATTGACCCTCCGCCACGGTCCATTGTACAGTCCGCGAGAATACTTCCCATATTTTAAACTGTCATCTGTGTGGTGCAAATGAAGTTAGGCAAGTAGTGGTGGTAGCTCTATCTAGCGAATGTCGCATCATTTTTTTGATTATGATCAGCTATGGTCATGGTTTGTTCATTATGTCAAAATGATGCTGTTCCTAATAAAAACAAATTGATACTGTTATAGGTTGAAAATTCTACGCAGAATATCATTCTAATGTATCATGCAAGGAGCACGAAACGCAGTGTAGTAACTATTCACCTGTGTTAGAATTATTTCAACAGCAAAGGATCGGTGTGAAACAGCCTGAACTAGATGGAGCTACTATTATCATTTGCTTAAATTCACTTGCACCAGACTGATGAGAGTTTAAAATGTTGAATGTATTTCTATCGCATCATGTGCAAAGACATTTTTAGAAACAAATCAGGATTTTTATTTGTTCAAAATTCTTTTATTATTATCTATTTCACCTTAATATTTCTGCCTCCTTACTGAAATTAATATCAGACTCCTCTTTTCCCTACGAACGCCAGGTTGATCTTCTTGTTTACAAGATACATTAATATGTCAACCATACGTACCTTATATCGCTTAGTGTTAAGAAAGAAGGTATCAAGTACTATTTTAAAAGTCTTTGGTATGACGCGACCTGGGATTGAACCCAGGTCTCCTGGACCAATCAGCCGGTTAATAGTAGTGTATTATAACCAGCTAAAAACCTGACATACGAAGTTGATTTTGAATGGACCAAGAAATCCGTGAAACCAGTGGAGTCTCTCGGTAACTATACTCTATGATGAAACTGTTGCTTCTATTGAGGACGGAGTAATGGATTTTAATCAACTTTTCATAGTTCTTTCCGTTATATTTAAAATTTTTATTATAGAAAAGGATGTTTGGCGTAAACCAGACTCCATGAAAAGATCATTTAATTGCATCTTGGACTGCTACTTGCTTTATTGTCAAATTGAGCCTTTTAAATCTTATCATAATCTTGTTAAGATGTATTGCTTTTGTTGAGTTATATATATATATATATATATATATATATTGTCATCCACAGACAGACTGTTTCGGTGTATCACAACTCTTCAGTGTGACTAGACACGTATGACACTTGAAGCTGGGATCGAAGCCCGCACAACTTTACGTTATATTTAGAATCATACCGGTTAGCCTGCAAGCGAACCACGTCAGCTCTGGAATTATAAGGCATTATGTAGCATCTTTCGTTTGTTTAGATTTTTGCCTTACTTTATATATATATATATATATATATATATACTTCTCTCTATTTCTCTCAATAATGGAAAAAATACCTACGTTAAATCTTATCCTATTATTTAAGCTATCCAATGCTTAGATTGTAATATGAAATATGAGAGGGTAACCTTCTAAACGAATTAGCGAATACAAAAGGAACTTAAAAAAGGAAACATAAACAACGGTTTGGTAAGATATAATCTTGAAACTAATCAGAATTTTAATTTAAAAGATTCCAATATTAGTTTATATACTGAAAACACCGCATATACTGTCAAACAGCAACATATATATATATATATATATATATATATATATATATATATATATGCGTGTGTGTGTGTGTTGTGGGTGTGTTTGAGGAGAGAGAGACGTGAGAGAGAGAGAGAGAGAGAAGAAAGAGCCTGGACGAAGGAATAGACATATTAACGTTGGTAAAGAAATTTCATAAATTTATTAATCCCGACCTAGGAACATCATCAGCTGATTGTTGATTTCTTGACAGTTTACCTTTCAAGATGGAAAACATGAGCACTTGAGGATTAAAGTTCACACGTGAATAGGAACCAACTTTTACCTTAACGAATTAACTATATATATTTATACAGTTATGTGGCTTGCTGTATTTATAAAGAATCAGTTTACAGTGAGAGAACATATGTCGGTCTAAGTTTTCAGTGTGGCACTTGGTCTGATGATCACGTGCGCGAAATTGGCATCCACTAATCATCGTTGACTCTGTGTCCACGTTATTAAAACTTTCATATTTCCCTCTTTCTCTCCCTGTCTTCCCTCCCACTCTCTCTCTCTCTCTCTCTCTCTCTCTGTCCCTGTCTATCTATTTCTACATATACTTTAAAATGAATAGGTCCATCAGGGGATTTATTTTTAACTTATTTATTTCTCTTCAACACCTTTCTCGGGTATTTTACTCTATCTTCAGAAAGTGATAATGGTTTGTTATTGTATTCTCTTTGATTTACATAGTGATGACTGCTTTATTAAGGTTGTGTTTTTTTGCAATTCCAGGATTTATGTCTGAGAATTTTTAGTTTGAGTTAATTATCCGTGAATAGATTATCGTATCAGCAGTTTTCTTTCTTTCTTTCTTTCTTTCTTTCTTTCTTTCTTTCTTTCTACAAGAGTGCATTCTGTGTCTATGTGTCTGCGTAGGCGCTTGTGTCGATAAATGTGTATATACTTTCGCCTTTTTTTTGTCTTTCTTTTATTACTCTTCTTTCCCCTAGATGATTATATATTATTAAGTTATTTAAGATTACAAATCCTCATTTTGTATTATATATATATATATATATTCATCATAAAACGTGTGAAAGCACGTACGATACCCTAACCTCATCAGCCGCCAATCAGGGTGATAACACAGTTTCGGTAACTCAAGGCGGTACTGCCACTCCTGGCGCTACCAAGCAGCTTTTGCCACCGGACAGGGTTTTTAAAAGAAATATATATCTATATATAGACAAGATCAACTAAAAGCAGGCATTACATTGGACGTTCGTTCATCTTCATTTTGGTGCAGTTTGTGATTTAAAAACGCGTTTATTTACGGCCGTTGATGTCATAGCAACCGTTTCTTGATTTTGCGTAATCACACAAGGAAGGTGGTTACGTGTGTATATCATTCATGTTGAAATCCTTTCTAAAGGATTTTGTATAATATATATATATATATATATATCAGTAAATAGTTGGTGATCTTAGTCGAGAGTGACCCGAAGGCCCCCCCTTTCAACAGCTACTACACGAATGTGTAGGGGAAGGCTCTAGTCCATTCCCTGGATTGCTCCACTTTACCCTTGATCCTTACCTTATAATGCTGAGTGTTAAGCAATATATATATATATATATATATATATGAGACTTTGTAATTCCAAATAACATAATTTGACTTTGAAATAATGGTTTTTACGCTTTCTTGTAGAAATCATCATCATCATCATCATCATCATCATGTCGTGCCGCCAGCACGGATATCCCTGACCCTCTCTCGCCACTCCTCCCTATCACTCATCGCTTCTGGCAGGTCTTCAGGGCTACATCCCGTGTCCTCACATAGCTGCTGTATGGATGTTCAAGCTGGTCGTCCTATTTTTGCTTGGCCATAAGCGGGGGTCCATAGGAGTACATCATTGATGAGTTCGTCCTTGCTTCTCCAGCAGTGTCTTGCGTGTCTGGTTCGTTTAACTTGTATAGTTTTCGTGATGGGAGGCAGGGGCCGTATAGTTGGTGTCTTGTGGGGTGTTGCCGCCAGAACTTGTTCATTCTTGTGTAATTGCCGTCTAGCTTCTTCTTCAGCCGTTTAGTTAGCGTCCAAGTAGTGCATCCATATAGCAGTATCGATACGACTGCTGCCTGGAAGAAACTGTGTTTCATTTTATCGGTCAGGTCTGATTTCCATATAATCAAGAGCCTATCGATAGCTGTCCATGCTTTCGTTAGTCTCGTGTCGATGTCTTTTTCGGTTGATGAGATGCTGCTTCCTAGGTAGGTGAATTTGTCTACTAGTTTCTGAGAGGTTTCGTCTAGTGTGGAAATGTCACCTGTTTGGTTATAATACATATATTCAGTTTTGTATGCATTGACATGGAGGCCAATGCCTACGGCAGCTCGTTCCAAACTATGCAGTAGTGTTTTGGTTTGGTTATTCGCCAGTAACGCTATGTCATCGGCGTAGTAGGCGTCGGTTATTGTTTTTGCGGGGTACCTTCTGCTTCTTTTCTTTGTCAACTCGAAGCCATTTTCTCTGATTTTGTCGATCGAAATTCTAAACACGTAGTCTAGACAGATGATAAAGAGGTATGGGGATAGCGTGTCCCCTTGTAGTACTCCGGCTACAATGTCGAAGTATTCTGTGACTCCCTCCGGTGAACGTACTTTCACTTTGGTGTTTCTGTAGAGAATTATTATTGCTGCTACGATTTCTTTTGGTAGGCCGTATGCTTGTAGGATTTGTTCCATATCCCTCTGTGTATAGAATCGAAGGCCTTGGTAAAGTCGACAAATAGTAATGTCGCTTGTAGGTTTTTTGCTCGTACGCCCTCAAGGATTCTACGGATGGTCAATATTTATGAGGTTGTGGATCTTTTTCTTCGGAAGCCATTTTGGTTTTTCCTATGGATGTTGTCTATTTTGGGTTCTATGCGGTTTCGTAGTAGGGCATTGTAGATTTTGGCTGCTATGGATGTAAGGGTTATACCTCGGTAGTTCTTGGCTAATCCGAGGTCACGCTTTTTAGGGAAAGGAAGAATGCACCACTTCATCCATCTTTCTATCCTATTTTGATTATAGACTGCGTTGCCTTGTCAGAGCAGTATGTCGTCGAATTGTCTGGTCTTCCATACTTCTGAGGGGATCTCATCAAGCCCTGCAGCTTTCCTATTTTTAATTTTTCTTAGAACCGAGTCGAGTTCTTCTTTGGTGAACGGACCTAGTTTAATGTCTAATTGCTTACCGATAATTCTGGTGATCGGCTCATTCGTTACTTTCTGTGGGTTTCCTAGTAGATTTTCGAAATGCTGTTTCCACAGTTTTATTCTTTCTTATTGGGTTGCAGCTTTCAATTTTGCTTTGGCTGCACTCTTCCTTCTACTTACTTCGTTTATTGTTTGCCAGGCTATCCTAGATGGCCTATCTTCCGCAGATTCTCTAATCTCATCTATCTGATTTTGAATGTATTCCGTCTGTTCTTTAAGATATATGCTTGCTAATTGATATTGTGCCTTTTCTAGTTTTTGGACATTTGTGTTTGTTGGGTTCTTTCGATAGCTTTTGGAGGCAGTTTTCACGAGTGCACGCTTTTCTCTAACCGCTAACGTTTCCCATGGGACTCTATATTTAGTTCTAGGTTTTGTTGGAATACACTATGATGCCGCCTCGATGTGTGCATCAACGAAATTCTCATATTCGTCATTTGGGGTACCTTTTTCTGTCTTCTCTTGTAGTGTCTCGAATCTGTTTCTTAATTCTAATACATATTTATCTCTAATATCTCTTGTTATGTAGATCCCAGTCATAGTGTTTAGTGGTCGCTGTTCGTGTGGCATTTTTTCGTAGGCTTATTCATAATTTGGCCGTGACTATTCGATGATCGGACACACCCTCGAAAGAGGAGTATGCCTCGCAATTCATCACGCTATTTTTCCATTTCTTATTTATAAAGACGTAGTCTATCTGTGCTTAACTATTGTTCGCGTATGTGTAGGTCCATAATTTTCCCTCCCTTTTTTGATAGTTTGTATTGAGGCATGTTAATCTATTTTCTATCATGAAATCAGTTAGATGTTGTCCATTCCTATTTGACGTGTTGTGAAGGCAGTATTTGTTGTTTCTGTTTTTCCCGATTCGGGCATTCATATCCCAGCCAATGACTTGCAGGTTGTGTTTCGGAATGCTATGCATTAGAGAGGCTAACTCCTCGTAGAAAGTGACTAGTTCGGTTTCTTCACAAACATTGGTAGGGCTGTAGCAGGAGATGATTGATGCTCTAGGGTTGCTATCAAACGTAGCTGCCATCATCCTAGGATGTATTCTCTAAATGCTATTAAGTGTTTTTAACGCTCTAGGTCCTATAAGCATTCCTACCCCTCCTACCTTGCATTGACAGAGTTTTTCCATGTCGATACAGTGGCTAGTGTCCATCGATTTCCCAATTTCGTGATATTTGATATCTTCGGTGTGAGTGTATCGGTTTTCTTGTATGCAAATTATGTCTATCTTATGTTCTACGGCTGATGCAGTTAGCTCTGGTAGTTGACCTATTCTATTTAGGGTTCTAACGATAAATATCGCCATTTGTATTGTTTGTTTTCATTTTAGTAGTTTTTGTTTGAGCTCTGTAGCTGCTTTTTCGAACACTGAGGTCAGGGCTCGAACCTCAGCAGGACGCTCCCCTTTTTTACCCTCGCGAAGAGCGATGCGGTTTATGTATGTGGTTTGTGTGTGGGTCATGGTTATCTTTCGATGGCTGTTTTTATTCTCATCTATAGAAGCCACTCTTATAGATGAGCAGCTGTAGTTCCCCGATCGAACTGACAATCCTGAGCGTTAAGCCGCAAGACTCACACGTCCAGGACAAGGTTGGGCATTGCGCTTAGCGGTCAAAGGGTTTATTCGCATACCTTTACGTCCATCATTCTGCTTCCCATGCGTACGTGTAAAAAAAAGTGGGGGGCGGAGAGAGGCTTTCTGTTTACCTTAAGTTTTAACTTAGTTAAAGTCCAGGACTAATGTTTATTTAAAGAAATTTTTTGGCATATTTTCACCTGTCTTCTGACACTGGCCCTAACATGTGTTTTAAAAAAAAAAATTTGTTTTTGTTTAAGGAGAGGTGGCATTTCGAATTTTATTTGGTTTGGTTTGTTTTCTTATTAACTGCTATGGTGGTGGGCAAGCTGTGACTCTTCTTAGCTTTTAGAAAAGATTCAAAACCTGTTTGCCGTGTATACTGATACATTCGACCAGAGTCATATATTCAATTTGCATTTACTGCAAAAAATGTCTTTTACATTTAAAATACATTATTCAAGCGGCATTTTACAAAGAAAAGAAAATATCAGCGTGCAATTTTGTAAAAATTTCGGCATTTTAAATTAGTAGGACTTAAAGACATTGTACTGACCAGTATTGAACCTTTAAACTTCATGGCGGCATAGGCTAGTTTCTTATCGCTTCTGTTCAGCTCTAATGTTTAGTTACTAATGAATTTAAAATATATCTTGGGAAGTTCTACATTTTGGGGCATAGGACGCTATTCATTTCGTCATTTTGGGAGGGGCGGCTTTTTTTGATTTTTTTGTTTTTGTTTTTGTTTTAGGAGAGGTGGCATTTCGAATTTTATTTGTGTTGGTTTGTTTTCTTATTAACTGCTATGGGGGTGGGCAAACTAAGGTGCTTGTAGAAAAAAACGCAGGCTACAGTCAGGCGATGGCTATTGAGTTAGTAAAAGCTGAAGATAATGTTAATAACAACCTGTTATCCATTGTTCATACTAACATGTAAACACCACAATTTTTTACGTCTTGAATTTCCGGGAAAAAATTATGATTTAAAATTATTATTTCATGTTCCATAATTTATGCCTTTTTAGTTCTTTGGCTAGGCCTTGGTATTTTTCCACATTTTTTAGCCTTTAATTTTAGAATGTGGTCTTCTAGAATCAGGAATTCCATAAGTAAACAAGTCCTTTTCAATAACAATAACTTTACAATAACAAAATATGCTTTTCTGGCCCAGATTGGATAATCATTACTTTTATCTCAAGATCTCAAATTTTTGTATGTCTCATTGGTTTGGGTATATTTTAGTTATTACATATCAATATTATGATATTTGTAAACTTTCTAGTTGATCAGTTTCTCCTACCCAGTCACCTCTGCTTTTTGAGGCATATTGCAGCATACACTGATATCATTGGTTGTATCGTCTGTCTGTCTGTCTGTCTAACAGTAATCTCGGGTAGCTTTTCTCCTGAATATGATCTACGCTTGCTTGCTCGTAATTGGTTCTTATGAGTCTATAAGAGACATATTGCTATTCTTTAGCTTCTCTTTCTGTGTTTTAGCCCAGTCAGCTAGGGCTGTTGAATACATCGACTGCTTCACTGCAGAGAGGTAAGAATCCCTCCTCAACGAGTGCCCTGGATATGACTCTAAACTAGATTTGATGGCGAGGTTTATAGTCCTAGTTTTTGGTGGAATATGGAGAACCCCTTCATTGCCAGTACCCTGAGGTTCATCCTGACCTCGATAAGAAGTACCTTTTATGGTACAATTATTAGGTCAAATAGAAATTTTTGTTCGTTTACTATACTCGAAACCATTTAACTCTGTGCAAACGAATGAGTAATGCTGGATAGAATTGTTAGTGTTTAATAGCATTACTTAAAAGGTCCTCGTGGTATTATGGTTAAAGCGATGGACTGCGGAATCGTAGTAAGCGAGTTCGTACTCCAATCGCGCTATTACGTTCACATTCGGGCAAATACTCTTGGGAAAGGTATGAACCCCCTTATCCTCCCAGCTATGGGTTAAATAGTACCACTACTGTTCTTCTGGGAGAATGGCTTTAGCATTAAATAACCTACAAAGAGTTGATATGCCATTAAACAAAGAAACCAAACCATTACTTAAAACGATTTAATTTGGTACAAACGAATGAACTCGGACACGTTAAAAAATAATGTTACATAGAAACTAGTCGTTTATAAATCATATACATTTAATAAATAAATGTATTAAGAGGATTTGGCATTGAATAACCTATTAGGGTTGATATGCAATTAAGCCAAACCCAGCCAAATTTTATATATCTAATATATATGTATAAAGAGGATTTGATATAGAATTACCTACAAGGGTCGAATTGCCATTAAGCCAATCCAAACTAAATCTTATATATCTAATATATATGTTTAAAGAGGGTTTGGCATTGAATAACATAAAGTGGTTGATATGCCATTCCCAACAAACACAAATGCCTTAAAACTAAAAACTGCACAATATCAATTAGCAGGCATATATATAAAGGAACAGATAGAATACATTCAAAATCAGATAGATAGGATTAGAGACTCGGTGGAAGATAGACAATCTAGAATAGCCTGGCAAACAATAAACGAAGTGAGCAGAAGAAAGAACACAGCCAAAGCAAAACTTAAAGCAGCAAACCAACAAGAAAGAATAAAACAGTGGAAACAAAATTTCGAAAACTTACTTGGAAACCCACCAAAAATAACGCATGAACCAATCACCAGAATAATTAGCAAACAATTAGACATTAAACTAGGACCGTTCACACAAGAAGAACTCGACTCGGTTCTCAGAAAAATTAAAAATAGGAAAGCTGCAGGGCTGGACGAAATTCCCCCGGAAGTATGGAAGACCAGACAATTCGACGACATACTGCTCCGACACTGCAACGCAGTATACAATCAAAATCCGATAGATAGATGGATGAAGGGATGCATACTCCCCTTCCCTAAAAAGGGGGACCTCGGATTAGCCAAAAACTACCGAGGCATAACACTTACATCCATGACAGCCAAAATCTACAATGCCCTACTACGAAACCGAATAGAACCCAAAATCGACAACATACTTAGAAAAAACCAAAATGGCTTCCGAAGAAATAGATCCACGACCTCACAAATATTAACCATCCGCAGAATCCTTGAAGGTGTACGGGCAAAGAACCTACAAGCGACATTAATATTTGTCGACTTTACCAAGGCTTTCGACTCCATTCACAGAGGAAAGATGGAACAAATCCTACTAGCGTACGGCATACCTAAAGAAACCGTAGCGGCAATAATGATTCTCTATAGAAACACTAAAGTAAAAATACGATCACCGGATGGAGACACAGAATACTTTGACATTGTAGCAGGAGTACTACAAGGGGACACGCTGGCCCCGTACCTCTTTATCATTTGTCTAGACTACGTACTTAGAACATCGATTGACAAAATCAAAGAGAATGGCTTCGAACTGACGAAGAAAAGAAGCAGAAGATACCCCGCAACAACAATTACCGACGCCGACTACGCCGATGACATAGCGATACTGGCAAATACACCTGACCAAGCCGAAACACTTCTGCATAGTTTGGAACGAGCAGCAGCAAGCATAGGCCTCTATGTTGATGCACACAAAACGGAATACATGTGCTATAACCAAACGGGGGACATCTCCACTCTAGAAGGAACCCCACTTAAACTAGTAGACAAATTCACGTACCTAGGAAGCAGCGTCGAATCAACCGAAAAGGACATCGAAACGAGGCTAACGAAAGCATGGACAGCTATCAATAGGCTATCGATTATATGGAAATCAGACCTAACCGATAAAATGAAACGCAGTTTCTTCCAGGCAGCGGTCACATCGATACTGAAACGGCTGGAGAAGAAACTAGATGGCAATTACACAAGAATGCTGCGTGCAATCCTGAACATGTCCTGGCAGCAACACCCCACAAGACATCAACTGTACGGCCACCTGCCCCCTATCACGAAAACTATTCAAGTTAGACGAAACAGACATGCAGGACACTGCTGGAGAAGCAGAGATGAACTCATAAGAGATGTACTCTTATGGATCCCCACACATGGCCGCGCAAAAGCAGGGCGACCAGCTCGAACGTACATTCAGCAGCTATGTGAGGATACAGGGTGTTGTCCTGAAGACCTACCTAGGGCGATGAACGATAGGGAGGAGTAGCGAGAGAGGGTCAGGGATATCCGTGCTACCAGCATGATATGATGATGATGATATGTATAAAGAGGGTTTGGCATTGAATAACATAAAGTGGTTGATATGCCATTAAGCCAAACCAAACCAAACCAAATCTTATATATCTAATATAAATGTATAAAGAGGATTTGGCTTTGAATAACCTACAAGGGTTGATAGACCATTAAATCAAACCACCTCAAATACTACGTATCTAATATATTTAAAGAGGGTTTCGCATTGAATAACCAATAAGGGTTGATATGCCATAAGAGACTACTAACCAATCAGACAACAAATTATTATTTTATGTTAAATTGCTAGTGTTACAAAGAAATACTTGAAATCATTTTATTTAATGGAAAAGGAACAATAGTGTGACCTTGGAACTCGTCGTTCATAAATCATACATTTATAACCAGGGTTTGGTATTGAATAACCTACAAGAGTTAATATGCCATAAAACACAAACAACCATCCAATAAATCATATAAATATATATATATGTGTGTGTGTGTGTGAGTGTGTGTGTGTGTGTGTGTGTGTGTGAATAAACAGGATTTAAAACTCAATAAACCAATTAATCAATCATATTTCTCAGTTTACTCAACGTTTTTGACTTCATCAACTTTTGTGGATTATTTAAAGCCAAATCTTGTTTATATATATAATATTTCATTTCATACCACGTTTGAATGATGCTGTTCTGGAAAGAAAGTAATTACTGCAATAGGATGAAAATTTCAGGACCACAAGTTCATTGATTAAAAAATAAGCTACCAGGATTAAAACTCAAGCCCTTCATTTAAATAGGAGTGACTTAAATAGCCGGTACAAAATTACATTCTAATTGATCGTATCTGAAATACGATCAATTATCGGAATTAATTATACCAGTTTTCTTTTATCGGCTATCTTGTGCGTGGGTGGATATATAGTCATCCCTACTCTCCAGGTTTTAATTCATACACGAATACAGAATAAACTAATCTAGAAGAAGGAAAACTCTGAATTCAAACCTGTTAAACTCCGCTTAAAAATTGACCTTGTGTCAGATCTTGCCCGAATGAAGGGGTTGAAAATGGAGGTGCTTGTGATGTAATGGTTATCGTCGTAGGAAATGGACACGGTGACACGAGTTCAAATCCTGGACGAGACTGATTGCATTTCCCATAGCACTAATACCCTTGGGAAAGGTATGAATCCAATTAATTATTCTCCCTCCAGCTATGGGTAAATAGGAGGCCAGACTAGGTTCTTCAGCCTTGGTGAGACACTAAGTCTAGGAGAAGGAAAACTCTGAATTCAAAACTATTAAACTCCGCTTAAAAATTGACCTTGTGTCATATCCTGCCCGAGTGGAAGGGTTTTAAATATGTATACGGAATAAAAGAAAAAAAGAGATGAACTCATATGAACACACACACACACACACACACACATATGTTCCTACCATCTTACGAGCAATTTCTTACGAGTTTATCACTGGAGGTATCCATGTAGTTTTCATTCCATTTTTTTTCCGATCATGGAATTCCAGTTTTTCTGTTTTATTTAGTATCCTCATTATTTCCATTTTTGGTTGTTTTTATTACTTCTTGTTCACTTTATTTTGTGTATTCTTCATTTCCTGCATTTACCTAATTCTTATATCTGATAATTTCCTACTTTTCTTTTATGATATAGTCTGTCGACACTTTGATCTAAAACCATCTGTATAGTCACCAGCTTTCCCGTTCTATGGTTTAAATTTCTAAGCACTTTTTTATCCAGTCTAAGAAGGGTCAGGAATATCTTAAAAGGGAAATTTCAGAAACATCAATTCCTTTGATTAAGTTTGTGTTGCAAAATTTGGTTTCAGATTGATTCGTTTTATTTTCTGAAATATTGTAGCAAAATACCATATGTGTGAGGCAATAACAAAGAGGACTTTCGTGGTAAGTGCGAGAAACGGTCAAAGGAGAAATAGAGATTTTTAAAAGGGTCGGGCAGGCAGTGAGTAACAGGCAGAGACCACGTAAGGGGCTTACTTTTTGGGGCGAGTGAAACAGTTATTCTAATAAGGAATTGGCAATGATTCAGTGATTTCTTTATCGATTTAAAAATACTACTGGACCGGTGAGTGCCCGGAGGTTGGACAGTGCCTCCTGCCCGAAAAGAAGAGTTAGTTCTAAATAGGGCCCTAAACATGGAAGCACAGCATGGTTACTAAGCTGAGGGTTAATATAGCAGCCCTCCTTCTGCATCCATCACCCGTCTCTCTCACGCTTACAGAAATTTCGACCCTCTCGAGAAATGAAGAGATGTGTATATTTTTATGATCAAGTGTTATGGTTATTCATTTTTTTCATAATGGTATACAATACAATGATTCAGTCCAGAACGTTAGCCACTACCCCAAACGGACTTCCCTACTGATTTGAGATCAGTTTCAAAAACAGTGATAAAGTGATTGTCTGACTTTTTTTTCTTTCCGATGAATTTATCGTAATTTCTTTATCTCGCCCTTATCTCCGGCGACCTTTACTCCATACCCCACAATGCAGCATTTCAAGCGTAATCAAGGCTTTCTTTTTTATTTCATCTTATTCCCTGCTACTTGTAACTTTCTTTCTCAATGAGTTATATCATGTTTACTTTTTGTTGATTATCTCTTTTTATTATTTCTTATGAGCACGGTAATTTTTTCAATTCCGAATTACGACGTGTTGGCTGATTATTCTGTTTTGTCTCACGGTTTTCAATTCTTTTTGCTTCTTGGAAATTTCTTTTTACATTTTCCATGTAGATAAGATGGTTTATCTTTCCTTATAATTCTCAGACTCAAACATTTAACTCAGACTAATACAGAATGTCGATATATTTTTTTGTTTTTAGTAACCTCGATTCATTCATGTTGATATATACATACTTATTAGTATAAAATCATTGTACCCTTCTTAATGTTAACGGAGGATATTACTCAACGTTATCATGGTCGTATAGGAAGAGAAAAATAATTGTCTTCACTTGAACTATGGGCGTGTCTTCCCACGTCACTTGAGAATCGTGACCCCAGAATCTTTTTTTTTGTTTAGTTTGGTGGCGTTTTTTTTTATTTTATCAACTATTGTAGATTATTTAAAGCCAAATCTTGTTTACATATATTTCATACTACGTTTGAATGATGCTGTTCTGGATAGAAAGTATATACTGCTATTGGGTGAAAATTTCAGAACCACAGTTTCATCGATTAAAAGAAAGCTACCAGGATTAAAACTCTAGTCCTTTATTTAAACAGCAGGAACTTAAATAGCTGGTACAAAATAACATTGTAATTGATCGTTGCATCACTGTATCAATTCAAACACTAATACAAATAAACGGAAAGGAAAGACGAGACGATCTCATATGAGCACACATACACACACACACACGCACACACACACACACACACACACACACATATATATATATATATATATATATATATATATCATCATCATGTCGTGCTGGTAGCACGGATATCCCTGACTCTCTCTCGCCACTTTTCCCTGTCGTTCATCGCCTCCGGCAAGTCTTTTGGACTACATCCCGTATCATCACATAGTTGCTGAATGTATGTTCATGCTGGTCATCCTGCTTTTGCTCGGCCATATGTGGGGGTCCATAAGAGTACATCACTTATGAGTTCGTCCCTGCTTCTCCAGCAGTGTCCTGTTCGTCTAACTTGATTAGTTTTCGTGATATGAGGCAGGTGGCTGTACAGATGGTGTCTTGTGGGGTGTTGCTGTCAGGACTTGTTCAAGATTGCTCGCAGCATTTTTGTGTAATTGCCGTCTAGCTTCTTCACGCCCATAATTCAAGTGAAGACAATCATTTTTTTCCTCCTACACGACTATGATAACGTTGAGTAATATTCTCAGTAAACATAAAGAAGGGTATAATAATTTTATGCTAAGTAGTAGAGAATAAGATTAAATGAAAAGCAAGATTAATGATGGTAACATTGGTGCCTTGAGAGTAGGGAGGACTGAATATTCTTCCAAACACCGAATTTCTGTAGATGTAAAACTGGTGTAATTAGTTCTGACTACTGTCACAGAAAGTTGTCGGGATAATGAGCCTCTCAACACACTGGGAAAGGCCTTATTGTATTTTTTAATTTTGGTAGGTGTTGTCCTTCCGCGGTCAGTTCCTGTCTCTTGTTTTTTTTTTTTCAGATCTCCCGTGATGAAGTTAATAACTCACTTAGTCATAGCGTAATGGTTTTTGTCGTTAGAAATGAAATGAAATGAAATCAGCGAGCCGAGTTCAAATCCTGGGCGAATTTTTTGGCGTTTCACTTCGTGCTAATGCTCTTGGAAAAAAGCATGAAACCAACAGTCCTCCTCCGAGCTATGAGTGAATAGAAGAAAAAACTTGTTTACTTAGCAGTGATTAGACAACCACCCTAGGAAATGGAAAACTCGGATTTCAAACACGACACACCCCGCTGATAGATGACCTCGTGTCACATACGGTTAATGGCGGAGAGTTTGGTGAATACATATTTGCTTATAGATTCTAAGTGTTACAAATTGACTTTTGAGAGGCCGATTACAGTGGATTTCAAAAACAGGTAGTGCATCTGTGTCTTAAGGTAAACAAGGGACAGCGGAAATGCCACGTAAATTGCGTTGGAGGAATTGCGTAGGTGGAGCGCAGGAAAGATTAATGTGAGGGCGACTGAAAAATATACAATGACGGAAATTTCAACCCCAGTGGTCAGGAGGAGTCTGAGATTCGTCAGCAGAGAGAGAGAGAGAGAGAGAGAGAGAGAGAGAGAGAGAGAGAGAGAGCAGTAAGTCAGCAGTCAACAGAGTCACACCGTGTGGGCATTATCACGAAAGTGGGGCCGATGATCATCGTATTGAGAGGTCGGCTCTGTATCAATCTTCCATGACAGAAGCAAGAAGAAATAAGGCTTTGAATATGTATCTGAACGTGACGTTAATCAAAGCTGTTTCTGAGCGACTCTTTCTCTCTCTCTCTCTCTGTCTCTCATTCAGCCATTTCGCCACGACTTTCGTAAATAAAAAGACTTTATATTTATATAAACAAGTGTTTTCGCCTCTTCATTCCGGTATATAACATAGCAAATTTTTATTGGTTTGATTCGGTTTCTTTGTTTAATGTCATATAAACCTTCATGGGTCATTTTATGGTAAAACCATCATTTTATATAGAAGCCGTGTTAGTATTTAAACCGTGGCTGGTGTGATAGAGCGTTTATACATTTCCCAAAGGTATTAGTCCGAATGTGAAGGTATTAGCGTGACTGGAGTTTGAACTCGCGATGTCACAGTCCAATGTATTATCCATAACACCACAGGGACTCCCCCAAATATTCTATTATCCATGGATGTGAGATTCTCTCATAATCCTCTCCATGTCATAGCTATGTTTTTATTTCTTTTTTCCAAACATCTTTCCATATGTGGTCTATATATATATTCGCCCATATTTGCCTCTAGTTGTTTTGCAGGGTCCTTTCTGTTCATCAGCAAGAAATCTGCAACTTTCAAACAGGTATTTTGTTCATCTTTTTATCTGTGCAGTCAGGATTTTCCTCATCATTTTTAGATAAGTTATTTGCCTGCTGGTGTTTGGAGCAGTTCCTGTTTTGGGGTCATTCTCGACCAGAGTAGATTTTCCTTTGAAAGTAGATAGGGTTGAATCAATAGAACTATCATTACTGGCTGGGGACACCATCGACATCATGATAGTAACTATTTTCTCTTTTACATAAGTATATAAGAGGATATAGGAGGCACTAGCAGCGCAATGGTTATCTTCATAAGAAGTTGATTCGGCTTCCTGAGTTCAAATCCTTGGGAAAAGTATGAATCCAACTAGTTTCCTTCTATTGGATTGCAATTAGCATCTTACGATTACCAATGACGGTCATCATATTGTAAATGTTGTAACCTAGGAAAAGGTTACTGAATGAGAAATAACCAAAACCGAGGTTGGAAATGAAATGGACATTTTTATAACATGAACAAAATACAATACTAGCTTGCCCATCGGCTGGAGTAGTCGAATACACAGACTGTATCTCTGCAGAGGAGTAAGACCTCACCCCCAACGAGTATCCCAGATATGACACTAAACAATCCGATGGTGAGGTTCCAGTAAGGTTCCAGTAATATGGAGGATGCGGAGCACCTCTTCATTTCCATAGCTCCCACGTCCAGTCTTGCTCGGAGTGGTAGCACCTGATAGGGTCCTATAAATGAATCAAATAGAACTAAATTGTTTACTTATGCTAAACTGAACTGCTTGAAACAGAACTGTTTGACTAAACTGATTAACTTGATATAGAAATGTTTTTGACAAACTGTGTACTTATGCAAAACTGAATTCTTTGGAATAGAACTGTTCATTTATATAAAAATGGATTCGGTATTAGATAACCTACAAAGGTTGATATGCCACAAAACACAGACAAATAAACAAACAAACAATACTCGCTAGAAGGTAACCGCTGCTAGTGGTGAATATTCAGCATATTCTACCCACCTCACAAATGCATCCAACTTATTCATGAGAAAAGCGACATTGCCATTAATGTTTATAAGGAGAGTATATATCAGTATTCGAGGATAATGAAAGCATAAATTCTTTTGTAATATCTTTGTACATCGGGGAGTGGTTTAATGGATAGCAAAATTATACGCTTCCATTATTGCATATGTGTACAAGTGAACACCTGAAAACCAATCAAAAGTTCAAACTATTTACTCTGAGTCGTCTGATCATGTGACTTCTTAACAAATCTAGCTCTGGATTCAAACTGATCCCTTGGTTCTCTATCTGTCACTCATACCAAGTGACACGTTACGGCATTTTTTCATCCACTTAACACTTAGACATATTCAAATTACCAACATTGCATGTCAATAATAACTCCCACCGCTCTCTGATGCAACATCTCCAGCAATGAATAAATAATATAGCAGACTTGGCATGAAAAGGGAAACTCTAAATTCAATAGACCTGCAGAGGAATGGGGTCTGCAAAACACTCAATACTAAACCAGATTATAGAAGCAGTGATAGTGAGAATGGGTATGCAAGAAACACTGGGTCTGACTGATGGATTAAATAAATTCATCTATGCGACCGACACTATTAGTTTGTGCTCGATCTTAAGTCAAGACCTGACCCAGTTAGCTGGGGCTGTGGAATACACCGACTGCATCTCTGTTGTGGAATAAGACTACCCAACGAGTGTCTTGGATATAACACAAAACATGCTATCCATGGGAGGTGCCCGTGGTGTAATGGTTATCGTCGTAGGAATTGGACACGACGATACGAGTTCAAATCCTGGACGACACTGATTGCATTTCCCATAGCACTAATACCCTTGGGAAAGGTATGAATCCAATTATTCTCCCTCCAGCTATGGGTAAATAGTAGGACAGACTAGGTTCTTCAGCCTTGGTGAGGCAACTAGTCTAGGAGAAGGAAAACTCTGAATTCAAAACCTGTTAAACTCCGCTTAAAAATTGACCTTGTGACATATCCTGCCCGAGCGGAGGGGTTGGTAAATATGATAACATAAAACAATCTGATGGTGAGGCTCCAGTGATGTTGGAGCTATGGAGGATGCAGAATACCCCTTTATTGCCATCACTCCCAGGTTCACTCTGGAAACATCCTATCTATGGATTAAATAGAACTAAACAGTTTACTTATGCTAAACTGAATTGTTTGGGACAGAACTTTATATGTACGTAAAAGGATTAAATAATCTACAATGGTTGATATGCCATAAAACCAAACTAAACCAAACCAAACCAAACTAAACCAAGTAAAGATCATGCAACGCTGATTTTCAAGGTAGACTGGTATTTAAGTTATGGATGACCGGCATACCGCACTTTTCACGCTCCCATTTCTAATAGTTAGAATTGCGCAAGCCTTAAATATCGTTGATTCATTGACTTTTAACTCAGACTAATACAAATATCGATATATTTCCTTTCTGTTTTTAGCAACTTCGTTTCATCCATGTTGATATATGCAAACACATTAGCATAAAATTATACAAGCATATACTAACATGTGTGCATTCTTTTTGTTGTCTTGCTGCACTTATTTTTCTTGCGTATACACTTTCAATAATTCCATGCACACATGCATACATACGTGCATTCACATATACATCAAATTATTCACAGAAGCTTACTTTTTTTCTTTTTTTAAACCTTTTTTTTCATTTTCATACGCTCTTTCTCTCGTATACGTAGTCACAATAATAATCATTCGTATAGTCAGCTTCCTAACTCTCTCTCTCTCTCTCTTTCTATCTCTCTCTCTCACGTCTCGTCTCGTCTCTTACTCTTTCTTACTTTTTCTCTGTCTTTCTTTCAAATGCTTTTTGAAGCGCGAATTTACTCCCTCTCTCTCCTTCTCATACGTTCCGATACGAACTTAAAAGAAACAAACAATGATTTGTCTATTGATTTTTTTTTTCGTTCCCGCCAACCTAATCAAATCCTATCGTTGTGGTCACTCATGCAAAACATTTGAATTGCTTTGGACTGGCTTCAAAGTCATTGCTCCAACAACGATTTTCTAAAAAAAGAAGAAAAAAAAAATAGAATAGAATAAACACGAGAAGAAAAAGCACGACTGAAGTTTTATTTTTGTTCTCCTTTTTTCCGAAAATCTCAGTGTTTCGGTAAAAAATGCTGCACGTCGGCGCATTGTTGTCGAGGAGAGAGAGAGAGAGAGAGAGAGTGCGTGTGTGCGTGATAGAGAGAGTGAGGAAGAAAGAATGGGGGTGTGTGTGAGGGAGAGAAAGAAAATGAGAAAGAGAGAAAGAATGTGTGTGTGTGTGTGTGTGAGAGAGAGAGAGAGAGATAAAGAGAGAGAAAAAAGAATGCGTGTGTGAGAGCGAGATAAAGAGGGTGTATGTGTATAAGAGAGATAGAGAGAGAGAGAGAAAGAGAAAGAGCGTGTGTGTATGCGTATGTGAGAAAGAAACAAAGAGGACAAGAGAGAGAATGAGTGTGTGTGCGTGAGAGAGAGAAAGTGTGTGTGTATGAGAGAGAGAGAGAGAGAGAGAGAGAAAGAAAAAAAGAAAGAAGGAAAGAAAGAGCGTGTGTGTGAGAGCTAAATAAAGAGAGAGAGAGAGAGAGAGAGAGAGAGAGAGTGTGTGTGTGTGTGTGTATGAGAGAGATAGAGAAGGAAAATAGAAAGAGTGTTTGTGAGATAGAGATAGAGAGGGTGTGTGTGTGAGAGAGAGAGAGTGCGAGTGAGAGAGAGAGAATCAGGAAGTGGAAATGAAAGAAAAAAAAGAAAAAGAAAAAAAGAAAAGAAAGTGAAGAAGAGAGTTTAATTTGTTTTGCTTTCTTTGTTTAATGGCAAATCAACTTTCGAAGGTTATTTAATGCCGAATCCATGGCTGGAGAAGGACGATAGTTGTGCTATTTAACCAATAGCTGTGGAATAATAGTCTTTATGATTTTTCCAACGGCACTAGTCGGAAAGTGAACGTAATGGCGCGGCTGGAGTACGACCTCGTTTACTACAGAGTCGCCACCCAGTATGTTCACCACTGAATCACAGGGACTCCGCTGAAGCAGAAGGAAATCACTGTAAGGAAAAAGCGTGTCATGAAAAAATAAAAAAAAGTAATAAAAAAGAGAATAAGTAAAGATGATGTTAGGCAATTAGAGAGAAAGAGAGAGAGAGAGAGAGAGAGAATAAGTAAAGATAATGTTAAACAATCAAATTATCGATATACTTGCGGCAATAGCTTGGTGGTTAGACCTGCAACAGGAGACAAGGAATCAATAATTACAATCCTGGGTTATACAGGTTTCTAAAAGAGAGCTTATTTCATGTACACTTCAAAAGATTATTCCTGATTGGTTGGTTGGTTGTATTTTATGGCATTTTTGGAGGTTATTTAACACCAAATCCATTTTTATACAAATAATCAGTTCTATTCCAAACAATTCAGTTTAGCATGAGTACGCAGTTTAATTGACAAAACATTTCTACTTCAAGATACTCAGTTTAGTCAAACAGTTCTAATTCAAACAATTCGGCTTAGTATGAGTATAATTTTTGTCCACGCACAATTCATTTTAGCAAAAGTAGAGTTTCAATGTCAAAAACAATTCTATGTCAAGTAATTCAGTTTAGCATAAGTAAGCAGTTTAGTTCTATTTGACCCCTAGATAGGACCCTATCAGGTGCTACCACTCCAGGCAATGAAAGGGTACTCTGGATTCACCAAAGCTCCTGCAATACTGGAAATTCACCATCAGATTGTTTAGTGTCATATCTAGGACATTTGTAGGGGGGTCTTACCCCTTTGCAGAGAAGCAGTTCGTGTATTCAACTGCCCAAGCCGACTGAACCACAGGGTACTCGTTGGGGCAGTCTTACCCCTCTGCAAAGGTGCAGTTGGTGTATTCTACTACCCCAGCAATTGGGCCGCAGGACACTCATCGGGGAAGTCTTACCCCTATGCATAGGTGCAGTCGGTATGGTCTACAGCCCTAGCCGACTGGGCAAGATAATTCCTGACTTAACTAAATTATTACTAACTCTTGAAAAATAAAAGGTATGTATTTACCCAACCCCTCCAGAACTGACAGGATGTGACACATGATCAGTTTTGTTGCGGAGTAAAGCTGGTTTGAATTCATTCTTTTCATTCCAGTGAAAGACCACCCTCTAACCATATTTACCAACCCCTCCGCTCGGGCAGGATATGACACAAGGTCAATTTTCAAGCGGAGTTTAACAGGTTTTGAATTCAGAGTTTTTCTTCTCCTAAACTAGTTGCTTTACCAAGGCTGGAGACCCCAGTCTGCCCTACTATTTACCCATAGCTGGAGGGAGAATAATTGGATTCATACCTTTCCCAACGGTATTAGTGCTATGGGAAATGCAATCAATCTCGTCCAGGATTTGAACTCGTGTCACCGTGTCCATTTCCTACGACGATAACCATTACACCATGGGCACCTCCACTAAGACCACCCTCTAACACTACTGTGAAAAATTCAAAAGGACTGAAATAACAATAGACAATATGCAGAGGAATAGTAAGTTAAGGTAACGTGGTGGAAGAGATGAAATAGTTATTCACAAAATAAGCGAACGCAGAAAAGTGGCGTAAAAGGACTACAAAACTGGGAGGTACAACGGAGTGGGAAAGCTGATTCACTGGTAAGAGACTAAAATTTAACCTTGCAGACAAATGGCATATATACAAACTAGAATCTGTTCTAGAAAATGAAACAATAGCTAGTATCCTCTATCTAATTTTTTTGTATGTAAACTAAATATGCAGGAAAAAAAGATTTGTTTGTTTGTTTGTTTGTTTGAGTTTTATGGTATATTAATCTTTGTAGGTTATTTCATGCCAAATTCATTTTTATACAAAGAAATATTTCTATTTCAAACAATTCAGTTTGGCATAAGTACACAGTTTAATTGTAAAAAACATTGCTATTTCAAGCAATTCAGTTTAGTCAAACAGTTCTATTTCAAACAATTCAGTTTAGTATAAGTACAGGGTGGAACGATGAAATTGTCGTCCTAAAGAAAATAGCACTACAGTTTTATTTTAAAACTTTTATTGAAAAAATCAATTCAGGTAACTTGATTATGTAGTAGAGCTGACATCTATTCAATGTAGCCGCCTTTAGCCTCATTCACCGCCTTGATACGGATCCGGAACTGGGAGCATGCCTTTTTCACAAGCAGCGGCAGGAGCTCGGCAAATACTCGGTGGATGTCATGTTGGTGATGTTCTCGACGTATGAGCAAACGAAGTAGTCCAGCAGATTCAGGTCGGGAGAGGAGGGAGCCAGTGAGATAAGGGTACAAAGTCGTAGCTCTCCTTCTGAAGCTAAGCCTGGGTCTCTTTGGACTTGTGGGCCGGCGCCGAGTCCTGCTGCCACACCCAGTTTCTGCCATTGGCCACCTGATTGCACCAGGGGATCACCACACTCTTCAGCACATCCAGGTACACTTTGGTGTTAACTTTCAAGCCGACTTCGAAGATGTGAGGTGGCATGATGTGGGCCTCACTTGAAACCACACCAAAGACCATAACCGTTGCTGGAAACTTTGTTTGCATCACCCTGGGCACGCTCCTGTTATTCGTGGCAATCCAGATTTGCATTTTGAGGGTGCTGGTAATGGTCCTGTTGTCATAACTTGGATCGGTAGAGAGCATCTGTTGTACAGCGGCGCATTTCCGATCTCGCTCGTTGAACATTGTGTCACTTTCAGACATGATAGAAGGCTCCTATCGCTCTTGGGATTTGTACACAACTGGCCAACTAATAGATGGTCTGTAGCAAAAAAGAAAACCGGTTTTCATTTAACGGAAACGGAATCATGCTGTCTTTTCTATGGCGACAATTTTATCGTTCCACTCCGTATAATTTTTGTTTACCCACTGATAAATTTCAAAACAGTTCTATTTTAAACAATTCAGTTCATCATAAGTACGCTGTTTAAATATCACAATAGTTGTATTTCAAGTAATTCAGTTGAGCATTAATACACAGTTTAGTTCAATTTTACGCATAGATAGGACCCTATTAGGTGTTACCACTCCGGGCCAGATAGACCTGGGAGCAATGGCAATGAAGGGGTACTCTGCACACCTCAAAGCTCCAGCTTTACTGGACCTTACCATCAGATTATTTAGTGTCATATCCAGAAATGAATATAATAAAGATTCCGATATTTAAACAAAGCAATTTTTTATGTATTGTAACAAAAGTATACAAGAATAGTTGGTTGGTTGTTAGGGTTTTATGGCATATCAACCTTTGTAGGTTATTTAATGCCGAATCCCCTTTTTTTAAAAACAATCTGTTCTATTTCAAACAATTCAGTTTAGCATGAGTACACAGTTTAAATGTCAAAAACATTTCTATTTCAAGCTATTCAGTTTATGCAAACAGTTCTAATTCAAACAAATCAGTTCAGTGTAAGTATAGATTTTGTTTACACACAGTTAAATGTCAAAACAGTTCTATATTAAACAATTAGATTTATCATACAGTTTCAATGTCCAAAACAGTTCCTTTTCAAACAATTCATTTTAGCATAAGTACGTAGTTTAGTTCTATTTAACCCATAGTTAGTGCCCTTCCATTTTATTTTTGCTGAATGTGTTATTGAAATTATATTTTGGTAATAGAGTTTTAATGCTGTAGAAATTGTTAATAAATAGTTTCTAATAATATCCGTGTTGATTGCATGATGTTCCACTCACACGAGAAAAAGTACAGAGAGAACTAGAGCAGTCCAAATAGATTTAACGTACTAACATCTTATAACGTCACTATACGTCGCAGTATAATTTTTTTTCCTTTTTTAATAGTATATCAACTTTCCTGGGCTATTTAACGTCAAAACTATTCTTGTTGAATACTAGAAGTGGTACTATGTAACCCCGAGCAAAGAGGATACGAGAGTTCATACCGTTCTCAGATTAATCCGAAAGTGAAAATAATAGCGCGTCTGGATTTTGAACTCGTTTGCGATTCATCATTTTCACCATTACGCCACGGGGACACCCACCTCACACTGCAAATACAGTCGATTAGCCTATTTTCTCAGGTTTCTGACAGATGATTGAGTACAACACATGAAACTTCAAGTGACCGACTCCTTTGTGATCATAATTATAAAATTATTATGTGTAATACCAGTTCTTCCATCAAGCACTTTTTATGCAAAAAGTTTTCTTATTTGCTTTTCTTTATTCTATTCTTTGCGAGTTTTTCACATGAGTGCAAGCTGGTGGTTTTTCCTTGGGGTTTGAGTGATAGCAAGTTTACTCAGGTTTCCTGGAATATTCTCGGAATTCTGGCCGATTTCAGCAAGCTGTAGTCTGGGTGGTCTCGATTTTTACTCTGATTTCAAATAGGTCTTGCCACCTTTTCAAGCCTTTGGGTAATATTCCAAGAGCCCGAATTATGATTAGTATCACCAACACACGCATGTTCTTCAGATTATTTAGTTCACTGGCAATTTCCAAGTATTTTAATAATCTTTTTAGGTTTTATTTTTCCGTTGTGGTCATCTTGAATGTCAAAATCCCGAGACGGTAAATTCTCTTTTTTTTATTGCTGTAGGTCTGATTTTCTGGCTTTAATGAGGTGATCTGAATGTATCTCTATTATAATTATTATTATTATTCTTTGTGGTCCTTCATTGGAGTTTAAGTGACAACAAGTCTCTTCAAGTCTCCAGGATTCTTTTTTGTGTTCAGGCTGATCTTAATGATGTAGTTTTAATGGTCTCCACTCGTCCACTTATTCCCAAATCCTCCCACATTGTACCAAGTGCATTGATCACAAATGGTATCACCGCCGCTTTCATGTTCCATAGTTATTTCAGTTTTCTGGCATGTTCTTGGTAATTATCTCTCTTTTTGTTGTTTTTTCAATTTTATTCTGTGGTCTGTCGGGAAATTCCACTATTCGGCACGTTCTTGATAATTATTATTTTACTCATTTGAGAGTTTTTCACACCAGCCTCAGCAAATAGTTTTCTACTAAGAGATAGTAAGTTACCTCAAGTCACCAAAACTCTTAGTATTCTGGCTGATCAAAAATATACTTTTGTTTGGATGGTCTTCACTCGTCTTCTTCTTTCCAAGACCTCCAGTCCATGCATCAATCCTTTGGTGACGGTATCGAGTGCGCCAATTATAAGTTGTATCAGCGTCACTTTCATCTTCCATAGTTTTTTTCAGTTCTCTAGCAAGGTCTAAGTATTTATCTCTCTTTTCGCTTTCCTTCAGTTTTGCCCTATGGCCCGCCGGATCAGCAAAGTTCACTATTCGGCTGGTTCTCTTTTTTTATGTTGACTATGACTAGGTCTGGTCATCTGGTCTAGATTAATGATCCGTTTGTATCTCAAAATCCCAGGGAAGTTTGTGCGTCTCATTTTCTATGACAAATTCTGGGTTTTGCATATACCATTTCTTTTTATGGTTAAATTCAAAATCTAGTCTAGCCTTTCCGCTAATTTGCTACATTCGCTTATTATGTGATTCTATTATTAATAGTTTTTGTCACCAGTTTTAACTGGTGGATTTTTACTGACGTTTGACTGACAACAAATCTGCAGGACACTTCTCAGTATTATATCCGATCTTAACAGGGCTGAGGTCTTGATATTCTTGATTCTTCCTCTGATCTTCAATTCTTCCTGTCTCGTTTCTAAATCCTTAGATATCATTCCAAGCTCACCAAGGAGCGTCGAAAGAACTCTGATTAGATTTGATATTATCAGTTCTTTGGTAAGATTCACGTAGTTGTATATCTTTTCGCCTTCTGCTGAACATGTGATCAGCAACATGACATGTTTTTATTCTTCTTAACATTCTTGGGTAGGTAATTCATTTTTATCTAAAAATTTTCGAGTCTTATTTTTCTGAACAGATTCAGGTTTGTGCATATAAGTAAGTAAAGTTGGCAACCTTAGTCGAGAGTAACACACAGGCTCCCTTTCTAATAGCTACAACGCGAAGGTGTAGAGGAGGGCACAACTCCATTCTCTGGATTGCCCCGCTTTACCCTTGATCTTTGCATTATAATGCCTAGTGCTAAGCAAGGCGGCATCAAGTGCCATTTTTTTTAGTCTTTGGTATGACTCGACCTGAGATTGAACCCCGGTCATCTGGACCATTGGCGAACACTATACACATTAGGCCAATGACCGTCAATTTGGTTAACTTTTAGATTCTTTCATAATTCCAAGTTGATAACTTTTTTAACCCGGTCATACCTAGTTTCTATTCCATTTGTTAGAGTTTCCTGTGTTCGTCCATTATGCTATTAACTGTTTCATCTTTGTTATCACTTTATATATATATATATATATATATATATATATATATATATATATATATATATATATATATATATATATATATATAACGGATAAGCGAGTAAATGGTAGAATTAAACCCCGATCTTCAAATTGATTAATTTCATTTCGTTAGATTGACTGTATATTTTGTTAAAACCTGCAGTTACAAAATCTTTTCTTGTTTGAGTAGAAAATATTCGTCTGAGCGTAAATATTTTAAGAGAGGATGTAAATTCATGCATGGAATGTTGTAGTTTGCGATTGTCTAAATCTAGTTGACATCTTTTTTGTATGTGTAAACGATCTTTGCGTGAGTATGTCACTATCTACGAAAGAAAGCACACACACACACACACACACACACACATATATATATATATATATATATAGACGCGGATGGGACAATAATTGTCATTAGCAGAGGAAACATTGAAATACCAGTACGAATAAATCTATATAAACAATATTTTCATTCAATTTAAAATTATGAAGGAATGTTAAAATTAAGTGCATTTTTGAAGAAAGTGAATGCTATATTTTCCCTTAAAAAAAGTCCAATGGTTTTGGATTAACAAAGGGAATGGATCCATCAATCTACAAGAGAATTACGTATTTCTTTTTATTTTCGGAAAGCTGAAAATTAAATTTAAAAAGTTGATGATTCATCCATGATTCTAATTGGTTCAAAAATGTGTTTCTAAAAATCTATGCGGGAAAAGATTTCTGAAATTATTTTGTGTTTTGATGCTTCAAATTTTTAGTGGGGAGTCAATTATCGTCTGTGAAACTCAGAGAAAACTGTAAAATGCCGATTGTTCTGTAAATGCAAAAGCATACATATAAAAATTAAAGTATTTACGAACCTATTTTTGCTAAAAAAAGTAACACGTTTCTTAGTATGGAAATCACTTGATATATATTAATTAAATTACCACGATCAGAAAATCTAGAAAACACCCACATGCGATATACGGAACAGCTGTTTCGACCTTATTGGGTCTCAATAGCAGTGCATACCATGACCTCCGCAAACAGAGATCGAACCCGCAACCCCAGAATGTAGAAACCAAATTCCTACCAATGGGCCACCAATTCATGCCACACATAAGCGATACCAAATCAACAAGTAATGGTAAGAATGCGCAACCGCATGATCATATTCATATATATATCAAGTGATTATATATGTTATTGATTATATATATATATATATATATATATATATATATATATATATATATATATATATATATATATATATATATATATACGAAGCCCAGCTGAAAAGTTCATTAGCTGATTAAAATAGTCAAATGGAATGTGATTAAGTAAGTTGTTTTTTTTTAACAAGCCCCACCCCTTGTGGTTCACAAACTTCTTCCGTCAGTGTTGCAATGCTTAAAAGCAGATATGACATCATCATATGAACCTTTCAGCCTCTCTTTATATAAATACATATATATGTGAGTTTTAAATTGTTTTCATTTTTATATGCACTGCTAACCAGCATTTAACCATTTTCGATTTATAAAACGCATCTTAAACGATCGTTTGTTCACATCTGTTTATATATATATATATATATATATATGAAGTGTATGAACAAAAGCAACCCCAGTTGAAAGCCTGATTTTTGACGGAAGTATTTCGTTATCACACATCTAATATACATCGTTTACGTTTCAAACTATTCGTTGAATATAAAGTAACAAGTGCAATTTATTTGGAAAAGTTTTTCTTTAGATTTTATTCCAATACATAAAACAGCGAATAGGATATTTTCTCACGTTTTAAAGAACTTTTTTTTCAAAGAATCTTTAATCTTAGAAAAAATAAATTGAGGAAATTAGCTTCTCGAAAAACGTGGACAAATGCAACCCTAAAAGTTCCGCATCGTGTTTGGTTTGTAAAATTGCATAACATGGATTGCGTTTCGAACGACAGTGTGTCCAGTCTTTATTAAACTCTTCTGGTTGTGCATTCAAGAAATCAATAAAAAGGTAAAGAGGGTTTGACAAAAAAAAAAAAAAATCGAAAAAAAAAAAAAAAACGAAAAATAAAGAAATGAACAAACGCTGCTTAGCATGTTCGTCATGCAAGACATTGCTGGCTTGTGCATATCAGGGTGTTCTGTGAACGTGACTGTGTATCAAGGTTGGTAGAGTCAAAAAATGTTTAATCCACAGGTTTTTTTTTCAAGTACAAATTATTTGTATCCAACATGGAGACGGTGTTAGTAGTCTATCGATTACCAGAATGAAATATGGAATCGGCGTGCAACTTAAGCAGTTTGTATTCCCTTTAAACTAGATGAACAGACTGGACTCCTCAGTCTCCCTTGAAAACCATTCAAGCAGAAGTCCAAAACTATTTCACTTCAAGATCAGAAGCGTCAAATACACTCGTTAAAATTAAGTATGAAAGCTGACTGCATCTGATTTTGAGGCTTCAGTCCTGGATATTAAGGTTTGTGTAGAGTATTCAGTCTTTGTCATTATACGGAATGGTAGTACCTGGTAGAGGCCCATCTATTGGTCAAATAAATCTGTTTGAAAATTATTCGTAATTGATGCGACCATGTTTAACAAAAAAAAATTACGAATATAAATATGAATGTATAATGAACGCGATTTCTGAATCTCTAAGTATAAAATAACCCTCGGCGTTAAAATCAATCAATCGATCTCTCAAATGATTTCTTACCTTGATTACGTTTCTACAGCATCCAAATGAGTGAGGGTCAGTGTCAATGCCAGATTTTAGTAGTGTAAGAAAATGGTTCCCGGACGTGAATAGACATGTGGTGCATTCAATAAGGTTCTAGACTTATTTGCACAAGAATTTAAAATTGTCGTAGAGTAAGTCTCTAGTCTCCTTACCTACTTATTCAGTAGGTTATTGCAATACATCTTATGAGATAACTGACCAATTTTTATGATTTCAGGTTCAATTGAACTGCTACAGCCGCAATTGGAATACACCTTACTAAAACCTGATTTTCACACCTGGTGAATTTCAAAAATGCAATCTGACACTTTAGAGGAACGATATACAATAAAATTTTGTTTTAAACTTGGAAAAAATGCCGCTGAAACGTATGGAATGCTTCAGACTGCTTTTGGAGCATCTTGCATGAATCGAGCATCAGTTTTTAAGTGTCATAAGAGATTAAAGAAAGACGGGGAGTCTGTGAGGGATGATGAGATTTGAGGGAGGAGTAAGGAAGTCAATATCCCAAACTTGATTGGCCAAAGGGTTAGGGTTATTACGTTGAGGTTTTAAGGAAGTTCAGGAAGAGATTCCTAGGGGAGAGGCCAGCACTCTTCAAATCGGATCATTAGCTTTTCCACTAGGACAATGCACCAGTCCACTACTCCATCCTTGCCACAGACTATTTGACCAAGATGGGCATCAACACCGTTCCTCAGTCTCCCATATTCCAGACCTTACTCCCTGTGACTCTTGGTTATTCCCAAAGTTCAGAGGCTGTCGTTATGAGACAAGTGAGGAGATGAAAGAGGCTATGACGAAGGTCATTGACACGCTTACACAAGAGGACTTCCATAGGGCCTTTCAGAAGTTGTAGGAATGGAGGAGATTACTTTGAAGGAGACTAGAGTTTCATGTGTGTACTATCAATAAAAGTGCCCATACGAAAAAAGTCTGGAAACTTATTTCATGATCTTCGTAAGTTACAAAAATAAATAAATAAATAAATAAATAAAAGCCTCCACCCGCCAAATGCCAAGTAAACCGAGTTAAACGTATCTTCTAATCGTTATGAGATATGCTTAATCTAGCACAACCAACCGAGGTCACCAGATCCGTGTAGTGACGGGGTCTAGAAGATGTAACCTAAACGAGGCAGAAGTAGGGGTGTGGTGTTCTGTGAATCCCAGTATATATATATATATTAGGGATTTCGTGACTTTGTCTCTTTTGGTGGCTATGATATGAGACGAGAAAAGGCGTGAACAGAGAAGAAGGAACGAATCAAAGATACAAGAAGAGACTGTTCGTAGAAAAGCGAAGAAGCTCAATCTACACGAGTAATTCCCAACGTGGAGCGTATGCGCGTGAGTGGAGGATGGTAATATTTTGGTTGGGTATATAATATTTTGGTGGGACTTGTTTAGAGACCAAGTTAATGGACTTTCAAGCTTCCTTCACGTAAATTTCTGGAAAATTTTGTATATGTAATGATTAAATATTACTGGGATGCGACAGAATTTTAGAAATACTAAAGTCGAGCATGCATGTGTGAGATTTTCCGTATTACGAAAAGATCTTATGGGAGCCAGAGAAAATACTACCATATACTCATCTAAAATCGGTTCAACTTGGAGAGTTTGCTCTGATAAGAAAAAAAGTTATGTTTGTACAAAGCAGAAGTGTTGGGGTAAAGCTGTTGCCTCGGCTCTGTAAAGGGGTGACCTGCTATTGGAACTGCAGATACTGATTAATGCTCTACAGGAACTAATAAACAGGGAAACACTCTGACGGACTTAGCAGTTGCTAATATTTTTTCCCCACCTCAGTGCCCAGTGGCAGGAACTGAACTTTAGCAGAACCCCAGATTTCAAACACTTGCTAGTATTAACAACTGTATGTAATTAAAGCTATGTCATCTAAACTAAAATGATCACGGGGTCGGGTGTCCTCGTGGTGTAATGGTTAAAGCGATGGACTGCAGAATCGTAGTACGCGAGTTTGTACTCTAGGCGCGCTATTATGTTCACATTCGGGCAAATACCCTTGGAAAAGGTATGAACCCACTTATCCTCCCAGCTATGGGTTAAATAGTACCACTACTGTTCTTCTAGGAAAATGGCTTCGGCATTAAATAACCTACAAAGGTTGATATGCCATTAAACAAAGAAACCAAACAAACCTAAAATGATCACCTTATTTAATGCAAAAAATGTGCGAATGAAATCGTAAAATATTCAGTTTTACTTCATAATTCTTACCTACTATTATAGGATATTAAGTTTGTTTTGGTTTGGTTTAGTTTGGTTTATGTCATATCAACCATTGTAGGTTATTTAATGCTAAATCCTTTTCATACATATATTTTAAATATATATGATTTGATTTAGTTTGGCTTTATGGTGTATCAACCATTGTAGGTTATATAATGCTAAATCCTTCACATACGTATATATCAAAAAGATATGATTTGGTTTAGTTTGGCTTTATGGTATATCAACCATTGTTGGTTATTTAATGCTAAATACTTTTCATACATATAAATTAAATATGTATGATTTGTTTTTTGTCAGTAAGAGTTTTCGGACTATTTTCTTCGTCTTTATTGTTTTGTTTTTTCACAACGTTTCGGTCACTGTATCCTCCGGCCTTGCTCAGGTGTCCCCTGTTGATCTGAGCATAGAAATGATTCAACCTGGGAAATCATTTTTTTTAGACAACTAATGTAGGTTATTTGATGCTAAATCCTTTTCATACATATTAAATATATATGATTTGTTTTAGTTTGGCTTTATGGTAGATCAACCATGGTGTTTTTTTTTTTTTGCTAAATCCTTTTCATACATATATATTGAATATATGGCTTCTAAACAGACTTTGTCGATAACATTTTTTCATACAATTAAATGGTTTAATCTATTATTATCTTATTCTAATATTTCTATTTACAATTAATCCTTCGCACACAGTTACAGATTTTGAGGTATTACTATGTATCACTTATAATTTAATTAAACATCGATCATTTGTTTGTACACTGTTAAATGTCAAAACAGTTGTATTTAAACAATTTAATTTAGCATAAGTACACAGTTTAAATGTCAAACACACCTATTTGACACATACATAGAAAACTATAAGATGCTACCATTTTGGGCCGGAATGGACCTGGGGGCTATGTCAATGAAGGGGTGCTTCGCATTCCCCAAAGCTCTTGCATTACTGAAGCCTCATCATCAGATTGTTTGGTGTCATATACAGGACACTCATTGAGTGAGTCTTACCCCTCTTCAGAGATGCAGTCGGTGTTTCTATGAACCAAGCCGACTGGGCCCAGAATCTTTAGATCAAATAATTTATAACTCTTTTAGTCATACAATTAGAGCAAGAATAATTACTTGAAAATATTTAACCCTGGCTAAGTCATTATTATTGGATAGTAGTACTTACAACCATACGTCTGTATGCAAATTATTTGTATTAGACAGGAATACTTGATATTATATTACAGTATGTGAAAAAATGATGATAGAATGATGAAAAGGACAAACATTTAAAAATTAATTAAATTTCAGAATCAAATAATCCATAAGGAGTTTATATACGGTAAGATTATTAATAAATCATCATCATTATCATGTCGTGCCGCCAGCTCGGATATCCCTGACCCTCTTTCTCCACGTCTCCCTATCGTTCATCGCCTCTGGCCGGTTTTCAGGGCTACATCCCGTGTCCTCACACAGCTGCTGTATGTATGTTCGAGCTGGTCGTCCTGCTTTTGCTCGGTTATATGTGGGGGTCCATGAATAAATAAACCAAACCAACCATTTTCTTCTCACCCTTCTTTTCCTTTCCTCTTCTCTGCTATCTCTCTCTCTTTCTATTCTAATTTTCTCTTTTTTTCTTTATCATAATCAAACCTTTACAGAAGAATAAAATTTTCGTGTTAAATAACCCATATAAAGTTGATATGCTTTCAAATAAATAGACCAAACCAAACCCTTAAATATTTATCAAATTAAATCGACATTAAATAACCCATATAGTGTTGATATGTCTTTAAATGGATAAACCAAATTAAACAAAGCCATCAAATACACCGACAGCATTTTTGCGGAGGGTAAGACCCCCCCCACTAACGAGTTTCTTGTACATGACACTAAGCAATTTAATGGTGAGGTTCCAGTAATGCTGGAACTTTGGGAAATGCAGAGTACTTCTTCATTGCTGGCTTGTGCATATCAGGGTGTTCTGTGAACGTGACTGTGTATCAAGGTTGGTAGAGTCAAAAAATGTTTAATCCACAGGTGTTTTTTTTCAAGTACAAATTATTTGTATCCAACATGGAGACGGTGTTAGTAGTCTATCAGTACTTCTTCATTGCTGACGCTCCCAGGTTCATTCTGGTCCGAGGTGGTAGCACCTGATAGGGTCCTATCTAGGGGTCAAATAGAACTAAACAGTGTACTTATGCTAAACTGAACTGTTTGAAATAGAACTATTTATGACATTGAAACTGTGTACGTATGCTAAACTGAATTCTTTGCAATAGAAATATTTTGACATTAAACTGTTTGTAAACAAAAACTATACTTATACTAAACTGAATTGTTTGAAACTTAATTCAGCGGTAAATTACCCGAAAAGGGTTGATACACGGTAAAACAAAACAACCAGCCTAGACATGAATTTTCTTGAATGACTACGAACCATTGCTCACGAGAAACCAAAAGAGAAAGAGAAAGATTTGCAAGCAGGTATCCACATTGCCGGGCTGACAAGAATCACTGTAGCACAGCACACCGAGACAAGCACTCCTTAGGGCTGCTTTCCTCACGAAATTTCTTATATATTTTTAAATTTTTGATTTTCCGTCGCACATTTGAACCGTGGCATATGTGTGAGTTTTCCTAAATCGCAAAGTCAGAAAGGTCGTTAGTCACATAAGTCGTAAGTCGAAGGCACAATCGAAATCTATAGTTTACTAAAGCTCAATTATAAATACTGTTAGTTTGGTTTGATATGTTTTTATGGCAAGTGAACCATTGTTGGTTATTTAATGCCAAGTCCAATTTATACATGTATATTGAATATATTTGATTTGTGAACTCATTCTCTTGATAACATTTTTAAACGATCTTAAGTTCATTCCTTTGCACACAGTTAAATGGTTCCAAATATTGCAATGTGTTAATAACAATTTAATTAAACACAATCCCTTGTTTACACACAGTTAAATGATCAATCAGTTCTATTTCAAACAATTCAGTTTCGCATAAGTCATTTGTTTGCACCCTGTTTAAATGTCAAACAGTTCTATTTGACCAATAGATAGGACCCTATCAGGTGCTACTATTCCAGGTCAGTGTGGGCTTGGGAGTGATGGGAATGAATGGGTACTCCACATTCTCATAATCTCCAGCATTACTGTAGTTTAGTGTCATATCTAGGATACTCGTTGATAGGGGTCTTACCCACTCTGCAGAGTTGTAGTCGGTTTATCCTCATTCTCTGAGTTTGAGAATGAATTTCAGCTGACTGAGCCGAAATATTTTTTGTATCTTTCCAACAGAAGTTCAATTTTAAATAATATCACAACTTTATGGCTGTGTAAACAAACAGGAACGAACATACAAAAAAGCAATGACTGCCCTGTTTTATCATTTAACTGTGTGTAAATAAATGACTGATATTTAATTGAATTGTTAGTGATATATAGCAAGGCTTGGAAGCATTTAATTTTGTTGACTTATGCTAAAATGAATTGTTTAAAATAGAACTGTTTTATCATTTAACGGTATGTAAACAAATAATTAATATTTAAATGGATTGTTAATGATACATAGCAAAACCCGGAACTACTGAACTTTGTTAACTATGTATAAACATGAGTTGGTATTAAATAACCTTCTGTGGTTGGTATGCCATATAACCCAACCCAACCCACCCAACCCAAACCAAACCAAACCTATTTCGCTTTAATCATAAATATACAAGTACGGAACTGAGATTTGAAAAGTAAGCTGAGACATCTCTCAGTTCTCAGTGTGAGCTGTCCTTGTAAGCCACTTTTCAGACGCAACCAATTCGTGTAATACGTTTCAATGGGTGAATTTATGAATAATTTCATTCCATGTGTAACGCCATGTCGCTCAAATCACTCGGACATCCTCGGTTGCTTCCGGCAGACTTCGAGTCAACTCCAATGTAGGTGACTTGGGCGGATATAAGTCGGGGCAAATATTGTCTGTCTGCTGAGGCATCACGAGATTTGTCAATGACACGCGAGAATCACGTTGGTATTTCAGATTCATCTGACTGTTGATTCTTTTTCTCCTCAAACTGGTAGATCTTCCAAATGCGTGTGTGTTATACATTCATGTGTGCCTACATTGTGTGTGTGTGTGTGTGTGTGTATGTGGGAATGTTCTTTATACGTGTATTTCTGTGTGCATGTGTGTGCTGTTATCCTTGTGTTAATATATGTATGAGATTGTCATGTGTGTATTTTTGTGTCCGCGTATATTTTTGCGCGGATACACATACTCAAATAGAAATGTACGCATTTTGCAAAACAGATGCGTATCTACATAGACATGTGGGTATATGTAAGTATTCATGCATCTAAGAGAGCAAATATCTTTACAATGTAACGTGTATAGCATTATTCAAGTATAAAGGCGGGATATTCCGATTGTATATAATAAAATTGGTAACAGATTTGCTTTCGTTTCTTTCTTTGTTCAATGACAGAGTTAAAACCTTAGTCTTGATACTTTTTGATCACATTTATATGCATACATTTTCAGGATATACAGTCTGTTTGGAAAGTGTCAAACCATTCTGATTGTTTGGTTTGGTTTCTTTGTTTAAGAGCATATAACATTTCGTGGGTTATTTAATGTCAAAGCCATACTTGTGGAACAGTTGCGCGACTGTTTGATTCACTGTTGGAGAAAATGAGAGTTCGTACTTTTCGCCAGGGTATTAGCCCGAAAGTGAGTGTATTAGCGAGACTGGAGTTCAAACTCACGTAATAAGATATCGAAGTCTAACACGCCTCGAAGACTCTTCCTTTTCACAGTAGGGAAACGGCAACGTACGCGTCTCTGATGGTGTTCTAGCTGGAGAAATACGGATGAAATCATGCGCGCGATGTTCTCTATATATTGAGAGAGCGAACGAGCGAGCAAAAGAGAGAGAGAGAGAGAGAAAGAGAGAGAGAAGAAAGAGATAGACACAGAAAGAAAGAATAAGTTAGAGAAGTTTGTTTTTTGTTTAATGGCATATTAACCATTTCGAGTTATTCAATATCAACGCCATCCTTGCAGAAGAACAGCAGTGATGCTATTTAACCCATATCTGGGGAGATCAGGGGTTTCAATACCATTCCAAAGGGTATTAGTCAGAAAATACGCCAAAATATTAGTATTATTGTGCACCTATGAAAATGATTTCTTGAAAATTTTGTAAAAATATGATTTCTTTAAAATGGTGCAAAAAATTAGCTGTGTCTCCATTAAAGCTTTCATTTGGAGATAAACTTTAGTGTCAGGCAAGATTTTGGAATAAGTGCTTCATAAACATTGACCCAAAGAACTCTAGCATTACTGCATGATATCGCAAGACTTTCTGGTTTTAATTCAAATCAGTTATTTAAATTAATAACTCTACCATCGATGTTCATAAGCTCATAGGTGAAATGTTAATAGACATAAAATTGGAACCAATTTATCAGACATCATCTTTTATATATATATATATATATATATATATATATATATATATATATATATATACCTAATTACTCCACCTTTAGCAGGATGCAGCACAAAATCGATCATTAAACAGAGGTTAACTGGTTTCAATTAAGAGTTTTATTTCTCCTCGACCGTTTGCAATACCTAGGTTAGATAGCTCCATCTACCCTACCATGTTCCTGCAGATGGAGGGAGAAGAGTTGGATTCATTCTTTTCAAGGCTATTAAGGCCATGAAAAATGGTAACAGCTTTGCCAGGGATATGATTTCGGGTCACTGTGTCCATTTCCTGCGACGATGACCGTTACAACCGGATCGCTTCCAAGACGTAATATTAAATTATTTGCATGGGTTACGAGAATTCATGTGGTGTTTGATATATATATATATATATATATATATATATATATATATATATCAAACACCACATGAATTCTCGTATATATATATATATATATATATATATATATATATATATAGGGGGGTGTTTGTCTTATGTGTATACGTATGTGTCTGTAAGAGTGTGTACAACTGTCTGTGTGTGTATGTGTTTAAAAACCAATATATGACAATTCATTCTGTTTCATAGACTTTATTATGTATTCGATTAAAATATTTTCATTTATTCCCAAACATGCGTAGAATCGGACGATAATGTTTAAGACAAAATTCAAATTATGTTTTAAACATGATGCTAGATCTTTGTACGTTAACAATCTTTCAATCATGTAATCCAAACAGCAATGATGATTTGTATGAAAAAAATAACTACGGGCGTGACTGTTCTTTCCTTCATGATATATATATATATATATATATATATATATTCTTCAGTCTAGTCAAACCGGAGTCGGGAATAATTCAGTCAGGACAATTAAATTATTCAAACTTCGAACATTTAAATTTTCCTGGTTAAGAGCTCAATGTAACTGACATCACAGAGCAACAATTCCTTTAAGAAAAACAAAATCCAGTCACTTTAGGATTACAAATTTATTTCCATCCTGCCATGGGTAGTGATATGAATCAATAACTCCAAATTTAACAGGAATTCTTCAGATCCAATGAATATAATTAATACCGCCAGAATGGACACAGGAGGGACTAGGGGTATTAATTATATCCATTGGATCTGAAGAAGTCCTGTTAAATTTGCACTTATTGATTAATATCAATACCCATAGCAGAATGGAAATAAATTTATCCAAAATTGACCTGATTTTGTTTTTCTTAAAGGTATAGTTCTGGTGGTGCATCCATACAATAGTACTGACACAGCCACAGCTTATAAGAAATCTCGTATTATTCGATCAGAATGATCAGATTTTCATAAGATCCTTAACATGTCAATAACAGTCTATGCCTTTGGTATGCGAATGTTAACATCACTTTCTGTAGATAAGACATTGCTGCCAAGGTATGTGAACGGATCAACTATTTTCAGAGGCTTTCCACTTTGTATGGCCACTTACATCTCATCTCATGAGAAGGACAAGACATGCTGAGTATTGCCAGAGAAATACGGACGAAATCATGCGGGATGTTCTCTAGTGGACTCCTACATATGGACGCACCAATGTTTATCGACCAGCAACAGTTTTCATCCATCAACTCTCTGCGGACACTAGATGTCGTCTAGAGAACCCACCAGGAGCGAGAGGCGATAGGAGTTGATGATGAGAGATAAAGTAAGAAAGAGAGAGGAAGTGAGTGAAAGGGAGTTTTTGAAATAACTGCTATCAGCATGATATATATATATATATATATATATATAGGTGCATCAAATGCCCAACGTTTTCAAAAATCTCAAGAGATTAATTTGTCGCCAATTTAGTTTTATTTCCTTTGTATAAATAGGCTTTCATGCAAGAAATTGTTGAATTTTACCTACTTTTAGTATGCCCACCTTTTCATTTTATATTTTTTTATTATTCAGGATGTAATTTTTCGTTATATTTGTGAGGAAATAAGATAAACTAAATAGAAATTTGTAATTGGTTCGTTTTATGAAATTTTAGATTGATAAATGCATATAGTTCATAAGCCTGTATCAAAATTCATAGATAGTTGATGCGCTATAATTTGAAATGTAATAAAAAACATGGATTTCTATTAAAATTATTTATCATTTATATACATTATTATAAGCAGGTAAAGCTGTAATTATTTTTTTGAAGAATGAGTGCGAAGAGTTGGAATTATTTGTGTTATTATATTAATAAAATATCAATGAAAAAGATTATACTAATATATACCAAAACAACAAAACATGATATTATACATATTTTGCTAAAAAAAATTATATCCTGAAAAAATAATGTTTGATGTAATTTTCTATGTTGTGTGATATTGATATTGAAGGGCAACGTGGTCGTATAAGGCAATATCAAAATAACTATATTTTTGCAAATATCATCATCATCATCATGTCGTGCTGGTAGTACGGATATCCCTGACCCTCTCTTGCCACTCCTCCCTATTGTTCATCGCCCTAGGCAGGTCTTCAGGACAACATCCCGTATCCTCACATAGCTGCTGAAAGTATGTTCGTGCTGGTGGTCTTGCCTTCGCACGGCCATGTGTGGGGGGTCCATAAGAGTACATCTCTTATGAGTTCGTCCCTGCTTCTCCAGCAGTGTCTTGCATGTCTGGTTCGTCTAACTTGAATCGTTTTTGTGATAGGAGGCTGGTGGCCGTACAGTTGGTGTCTTTTGGGGTGTTGCTGCCAGGACTTGTTCAAGATTGCTCGCAGCATTCTTGTGTAATTGCCGTCTAGCTTCCTCTCCAGCCGTTTTGTTAGAGTCCATGTAGTGCACCCATATAGCAGTATTGACGTGACCGCTGCCTGGAAGAAACTGCGTTTCATTTTATCGGTTAGATCTGATTTCCATATAATCGATAGCCTATAGATAGCTGTCCATGCTTTCGTTAACCTCGAGTCGATAGGGACAGTCGATATTTTATGTCCGTCCATTTGATTTCGCATAATATATATATGTATATATATGTGTGTGTGTGTGTGTGTGTGTGTGTGTGATAAAAATATGTGGAAAGTTGGATAAATCAAACGCTTAAAACCGGTTTAGAAGGCACGATATTTCGATCTTTTATTTCATTTTAAGAACTTTCTCTGGTTTTAACCATTTTCTGAGTTTTTCGATTTACAAGCAAACGAGGAACATGAAAAAATTAACGCTGAGGATAAAGATGTAGCAGGAAGAAGGAGAGGGTTTAGAGTCAAATGTACCAGAGTTCATTAGTGATTGAGCTAACGGGAAAGAAATAGGGAAAAAGGTAGAGGGAAATGGTTTCAGTATATCCTGTTTCATTGAAGACATTGACTAGAATGTGATGTCTAGATAAGAAGGGAGCATAAGGCAGGAAAGAAAAAATGACAAGGAGAGAATCCTCAAATGGTGGTACAGAGTGGAGAAAACGTCCCTTTTTTTTCTCATCCGTTTTCTATTTTAATAGTGTTTTCGTGTAGAATGATGCCTGTCAGGTGTGGTGAAATCTGATAAAATTCTAGGCGTTGTCATAAATGCTTTGTATCGGAAATAACTGCAGATTCTAATAGTCTACGGGATGTTTTTTGTAATGTATAGGTTCGATTAAAGTGGCTCGGGAAAATTGAAGGTTTGTTTGAGTTCTTACATGTGGGAGAAAAAGGCGTCTCGATATATATATATATATATTGGTTTAGTTGTGTTCTATGGCATATGAACAGTTGTACGTTATTTAATGAAAATTCCTGTTTATATGTGTATGATTTGTAACGGAATAGTTTGTAAATAACGTTATTTTTTAAATGAGTCATTTGTTTCCACGGATTTAAATAGTTTCAAATAGTGTTATAGAAAAATAAAAGTTCTGTTTGCTCATGGTTAAATAGTTTTAAGTATTGCTACGCAGTAATAGAAAATCTAATCAGTTTTATTCATTCATTTGCACGCAATTAAATATTTCCAATCACTGCTATCAAATGCCAAAAAATCAGTTTAATTTCAGTCATTTGTTTGAAAACAGTTAAATGGTTTTAAGTATAGTATTTTATAAAATAGTTCTATTTGACTTATAGAAAGTACTGTAAGAGGTACTATTTCTTAGCATTACAATGGATCTGTGAGTAATGGCAAGGAAGGGGTACTCCACATTCCCGAAAACTCCAGAAGTGGAGCCTTACCATCAGATATACTTTAGCGTTAATATATTTGTATATTTTTTAAATGAACAGATCCACGAAGAGATTTGTATCAAGTAGGATTTATTCATTGTGTTTTTACATAGGTTTATGTTTCCAGCTTGATGCTTTCGTCAGAGAGCATGTATCGCACAAGGCCTTGTTAATGGTATATTCAATGAGACTTGAAATTACTCGTGTTTGCAGTTGAATGGTTTTCGGTTGGTTATGGGTTTACTAATTTTAAAATATTTTATTCTCTCAATTGACCTACAACAAAAAATCTATCTATATATACATATATGGAAGGTATGTAGTTTAATCCAATAGAAATATTGTATAAAGAAAAAGAAAAGAAAAATATTTTTCAGTGGATGAGAATTCCACCTTAATTAATACCACCAACGCGTTTCGACAGGATTGTTTAATAACGAAAATTTCAGGTAGAAAGAGTTTTTGCCATCTTCAGGGTGGGATTTATGAATTTAAAATAGTAGTTAGAAAGGAATACATAAAAATATTCGAAAATGTCACGTCATGAAACGTAAATTTTAAGGAAAACTATAGCGTCTATAAAAAGTCGGTTTGTATAATTGGAAAGTCGAGAGTGAAAGAAAAATTCAGGCAATGAGGGAAGAAAGAAAAAGGGAAAGAAAGGAGAAAGCGTGAAAAAGGGAAATATTCGAAAAGTATTCGAAGATGTTACGTCATGAAATGTAAATTTTTTAAACAGTTTAAGGAGAAACATAGCATCCATAAACACTTTCTACAATCCGGTTGAAATGCGTCGGCGGAACTAATTTAGGTGGAATTAATTAATTAATCTTTTCTCATCCATTTATATATTTTTTTGTCCGTTTTCTTCACACACACACACACACACACACACACACACACACACACACACACACACACACACACATGTATATATACATATATATGTTTGATTTGTTATTTATAAACACACACACACACACTCACATATATATATATATATATATGTTTGACTTGTTATCTATAAACACACACACACACACACATATATATATATATATATACATGTTTGACTTGTAATTCATAAACACACACACACATATATATATGTTTGACTTGTTATTTATAAACACACACACACACATATATATAAATATGTTTGACTTGTTATTTATAAACATATATATATATATATATATATATATATATATTTGTGTGTGTGTGTGTGTGTGTGTGTGTGTGTGTGTGTGTTTATTTTTATAAGTAACTAGTCTAATCAGACAGGTAGGTGTGGATGTGAGAATTATGATTGTGTTTAAATTACAATTTTTTTTTTGAAACGTTGAATTTATTATGTATCCATTGAAGAAAATGAAAGTGTAAGTCTTATGTGTTGGTATGACTGCATATGATCACAAGAAAAAGTATGTGATTCAAACAGCTTGTGCACGTATTTTAGAAATGTCTGTAACTGTCTATTGGTTCTTTGTCTATATGAAAGAAAAGAAATATATCTCCGTCTCTGGGGTAATGAGTGCATACGCGGTAATGGGGTTGTAATACGAATTCACTGCTAATGATCTTCTGAACTGATTCTCTGACTGATAAAGAAATCATTACAAACAAATGATATTTAAAGACATTCTATGCGTGACCTTGATACCTATGTACTTATTTATGGATACTAATTTAGACTGAAACGCATCACATGCAATAGATAGATAGATAGATAGAGAGAGAGAGAGAGAGAGAGAGAGAGAGTGTGTATGTCAGTGAGAGAGAGATAAAGTGTGAGAAAGAGAGAGAGAGAAAGAGAAGTAGATATAAAAAGCCAAAACGAAGTAAGAAAGAAGGGGAGAGAGAGAGAGAAAGAGAGAGAGAGAGAGAGTGAGAGAGAGATAAAGAGGGGGGAGGAAGACAGAAAGAAAGAGAAGCAGATATAAAAATCCATACGAAGAAAGAATTAGAGAGAAAGACAGAGATAGAGACCGAAAGAGAGAGAGAAGATATAAAAATCAAAATGAAGTAAGAAAGAATGAAGAGAGAGAGAGAGAGAGAGAGAGAGAGAGAGAGAGAGAGAGAGAGAAGAGAGACAGACAGAAGGGCAGAGAGAGAAGCAGATATAAAAAGCCAATATGAAGAAAGAAAGAAAGAAAGAAAGAGAAACATATAAAAACCCATACGAAGAAAGAATGAGAGAGAGAGGGAAGAAAAGAAAGAGAAGCAGATATAAACCCAATACAGAGAGAGAGAGAGAGAGAGAGAGAGAGAGAGAGAGAGAGAGATCGTGTGAAGTCAGAATATAGCTGGTGAGAAACCAATTTTTTTTTGAAGAACTGACTTTTAATGTACTTCAAACAATGGTGAAAAAAAAACTCATCAAAGAAGTTCTAAGTAGATTATTTCTGAATTTAGTTCCATCTGACATAAGGACATCGGATTTATTTAAATTAACTTACTAGAGTCCTCTTGGCTGAAGTGCTGAACCGCGGCTTCGTTATTTGCACGTTCGAACTCTAATAGTTCTATTACGTCCACTTTCGTACTAATACTCTTAGGAAAGGTATGAAATCCGTTATTTCCTCAAGCAAGGGTTAAATAGTACCACTAGGATGACTTTGGCATTAAATAACTCATAAAAGTTGATATACCATTAAATAAAGCAACCAAACCATACACATATCTATGAGTGTATGTATATATGATTTCCTCTGTTTACCAATTAGTTCCTCTATCTTAGGTATCCTGGATATGACACGAACTATCATTTAGTGATGAAATTTCCTTTGTGGAGCTCTGAAGAGTGTGACATCACCCTTTCGCTTCCATTACACCCAATGTAATATAATTAGGGATGCTGGGTGATTGTTTAAGTAATAAGTTGTTTCCTTTCTAGACTGACAGGTTTCCTAAGTCTAGGTCGGGATAGCAGCAGATGCCCAACTGAAAAATAAAAAGGTATTAGCAGCAAATCAGCCGTTGTCTGAGATTGGCGGAGAGAAGCTCAAGTAGACGAGCCGTAGGAGTTGACGCGAGATAGAAAAGAGAAAAAGGAAGAGTTGGAATCCAGACGTGAGTAGGTGAAACCAGAAACCACAGCAAGCACATGCTTTCACTCTCTCTTTCTTTTCACGTCGGTTTTTTTCTTTCAGTCTATCTAAAGAGGTCGAAACGACTAAGATGTGTAGCATCGAATAAATTTTTGTATTAGCGATACATTAGGATTTTCTACGTACGTGGTTTGGCTTGGTTTCTTTGTTTGGTGGCTTATCAACGTTCATAGGTTATTTAATGTCCAAACCATCCTGGTAGAAGGGCAGTAGTGATATCATAGTGATATTGCTGAGGGAATTTGAGAGTTCATACACTTCCCAAGAGTATTAGTCCATACGTGAACGCAATAGAAGGAGTGGAGTTTGAACTCGTTTACTACGATGTCACGGTTCACTGAGCCAGAGGGATTTTCCCTCGACCTCAGTGGCAGTCATGGTATCGTCGTTGCTTGGATAGTTCCTTTTACGAGATGTTTCTTGATCCATGTTCATGTTTATTCGTCATACATTCAACAATATATATATATATAACAAGAACAACGTCACAGAATAATAATAATAATAATAATAATAATAATAATAATAATAATAATAATAATAATAATAATAATTTCTATGGGACTTTGATATTTCAAAGTCTATGAGACATAATTAGAGTTCGAAATTCTAATTTCTTATCTATATCCTTTCATTTATTTTTTTTTTCAAAAAAGGGTAACGTATTTGCTGAAGATTCAAAAAACGTTTGAAATCCTAATAAGAATAAATACATTTTTCAAAATATAAGAAAGAAGACCTTTTTAGAAAATTCCTGTAAACATTTACTTTTTAAAAAGATTTTATTAGTAATTTCATATCGAATAAAATAGCATTTTTGCAGCTGTTTTCAATAAGAAATCTAAAAAAGAAAACATTTTAATGTATCGAACCCATAAAAATTTAATATAATTTATCAATGAAAAGCAAAAACTAATTTGAAGAGACGTTTTAACTTTTCAATACTGATTTAAGTAAATAAGGAAATAAGTAGAAAAAAACTGGCATTTGACTGACAACATTACAATAAGTAATATTTCAAAATTCAACAACCTTTTTCTGTTGTTTATAGAGTATATTAACTAGTAATTTAAAATCCTTAAAACTAAGGCTAATTTTGGTTTCTAAATTATGTTTTATTAAAGCCGTTACCATCGTCACCGTTTCTCACTCCTCTGATGTGTTAAATGAATCAATTTTTGATCGATCTTGATGTATCAGCTCTAATAGAACGATAAGAATTATTTCCTTTTTTTCTTTATTTTTTTATTTGAAAATATTTTTTGGATCTGACATAACACCACTTATTTGTATCGTCTTTGAGAGGGTTTCAAAAAGCATTAAACATTAGCATATCATTCATATTTAAATGAATACATAATCTGAATATCTTGTTTTTCATATATCAAATTTATATACCGTCAGATTTCTTTTCACTGTTCTCTCCCTCTCTCATTCTCTTTCTCTCCACCTCCATATATATATATATATATATATATATATATTGCATCTTCTATGTCTCTATTATATTCCTCACAAAATTTCTTTTGGTTCTTATTTCATCCATTTCCTTTGTTTTCAAATTTAAAAGAATTTCATTTTTTTTTTATCAATGTCCACAATTTTTATTGCTCTTACTTTGTCTTCATTTTTTGTATAGCCATGACCATGATTTACAATACAAACGCATAATACATCTACATCTACATGTGCATGCAGAATCATAACGACACAATGATAAAGACGAGGGAAGACTTCTTTAAAAAATATACCTCTCACTTTATTTGAAAGGGTTATGTGTGTGAGAGGGAGTTGGAGACCGAACAAAGACTGCAACATATTGACCTCCCCTCTTATGGCCATCAGCGTCGTGTGTTTCTTGTTCTCCGAGGGCCCAGCTTTCTGCTGAGTGCTGTTCTCACTACCGCATCTTGTGTCACGTGATATCCCACTGGGAGGAAGGAGATAAAATTACTACTACTCGTATTTGAATTAACAGTATCTAGCCGTCAAAAAAAGTGACCGTTAAGAGAAGAATGTAGGTCACAGAGGGGTATCAACAGGTGTTGGTACTTAGTAACCTCAGGTCGCCGGACACCGGAAGGGGAGGGAGAGAGAAGCCAAATGATTGGCTGGGACCCCAAAACGGAAGTGGGGACCCCTTCCACTCAGCGGAAGTAAAGGATAAGAAAACTAGTTTTTGAGCAGGGTTGGTAGCGGGCAGACGAACCATAGCCATTTTACTCCGGATGGAAGACAAAAGAATTACTGAGACACGAAGGACCCCAGGTTCTTCAAGCCAGTGTAAAAAAAATAGAACAAAGTCTATTAGCCCGTGAAAGAAGAAAGATTCTCCAGTGGAACCCCGTCGGAAAATAAGATAAGTAACTTTGGGGACATTTTCCTTTATACCCAAATTTTGTATACCTCTCTCTCTCTCTCTCATTTTGAAGAAAAACAGAAGTCAAGAAAAGACATTTATATTCGTGGACTGTCCAATCATTATATGTTTTGACACTTTGAAAGTGTATATAACTGTAGTAAAGGAATTCATGTACTTTTATGTTACCATGTGGTCTATGTTATTATTTCATGCTTCCTTTCCAGCTTCTATTCGCCTTATGTTATCTTGCTTAGAATTGCCCTATTAATTCCTAAAATATCACACGGGAAACCGGAGTTGCCGACTACTACAATATAATATTATTACAACTAAGACCTATAGGTCCATATTCTTCCATAGTCGAGGGGAAGGAAGTTTAGCGGCCTGGTGGGTGTGTGATAGTGTGAAATTTGGAACCCCTTGCCAGCGGCGGTCAGTCTGGCTCTAAAAATTGATCCCTCACGTAATATGCCAGGGCTTATATGCCTGAGAGAAAAACTCTGAACGAGGGCTTATTCTATAGGGGATCAAGTGCCAACCTGCCCCGTCTTCACACGTGCGAAAATAAAGTCCCGTTTTGGGATTTTAGTCAATTTGCCGTCACACTTGTCTCTAACTTATCTGATCTCCAACTCACTGACTTCCTGTCTCACCGAGTTATATAACAGTTCAATCGCCCACTCAATCTTTGGAATGGCATATTTGATCGTCATCAAGCGGAAATAACTGTCATGCAGTTCACAGGTCACTCTCCACTGGTGCATCAGTCTATGAGTGTACCATGGGATTTTACCTTGTCCCATATCGTTAGCCAAGCTCGACTACGCGATTTCTTCTCATAACTGCCATCGGAATGTGTCACTTCCTTTCGGTGCATCACTTTGGGATGTCATGTTTGGCCGGGTCGAAGGTCAATATACAACACATTGACGGTTTAATTTGTCATTTTTCTTGACTTCAATGATGACAACATTATCTCTGTCTCTAATTATGTCCTTTTCACGTATAATATTAGCTTCCATATTGTAGAATTCTTTACGTTTTATTATCTATTCTCTTCGTCTAAATGCAGTTGTTCTGTTTTTTTTTATTTGAGTTTCTATCTTAATTTTTGATCACTCATTCGTAGAAATGATTAGCTAAGCGGTAAGCCCGTGTTAAATTGAATAACGCGTCAATGGGTGACCGGCCATATCTGTCGACGCTATTCCACAACAAGGCTAACCACCTTTTTTTTGTTGTTGCTGTTGTTATTCACCCTTCGCACCTCACCTCTGTTTCACGATTTTCTACTCGGCATTCTTTTGATTTGCTTAATTAAGCAGAGATAAGAACCGAATTGCTGCGAGAAATTTTCTTAATCTGCTAAGCGTACATCGCCAGAAGTAAAGAGAAACATTGAATCAAAATGAATGAAGACGTATTCCTCACACTGTCACTCATTGTCTACATCTTTCTTTGTTTATCAATCATTGTTTCACAATTCAAGTGAACTGTTGTCACTTTCAGTCGAGATATATCAAATATAACTATTTTGTTTTCTCTAACTCTCAATATGCAAATATGCTTATATATATATATATATATATATATATATATATATATGTGTGTGTGTCTTTGTCTACATCTTTCTCTCATTTTTATCTATCATTGTTTTATAATCCATGCGAACTTTTACCACTTTCAGTTGAAATATATCAGATATATCTATTTCGTTTTTACTAACTCTCACTATGCAAATATGCTTTCATATATATATATATATATATATGTGTCTTTGTGTAAATATTTATCTCATTTTTATCAATCAATGTTTCACAATTCATGTCAACTGTTGCCATTTTCAGTCGAAGTATATCAGATATCAATAACATCTTAATTTCGATATCTCTCTCTCTCTCTATATATATATATATACTTTCACACAAAAAACGAAACCACTCAAACAACCACAAACCCTCCCACATATAAGTGAAGTGGTTTCGTTTTTTGTGTGAAAGTATATATATATATATAGAGAGAGAGAGAGATATCGAAATTAAGATGTTATTGATATCTGATTATACTTCGACTGAAAATGGCAACAGTTGACATGAATTGTGAAACATTGATTGTAAAAATGAGATAAATTCACTTCCTACACACACACGACACACATATATATATATACATATATATATATATATATTTGTGGGTGCATATCTGTATGTATATGTGTGTGTGTGTCTTTCTTGGTTTAACATTCCTTTTTTCCTTTCATGTGCACTATCGCCACTTTCAGTCAAAATAGATATATCTATTAAGTCATTTCTTAATCTCACTATATATATATATATATATATACTTTTACACACATACACACACACATACTCACACACACATGTATACATGTTTGTGTGTGTTCGTATGTGCGAGCGTGTGGGTGTGCGTGAATATCTTTTCCAATTTTTTTTTATCAATCATTGTTTTACAATTCTTGTGAACTATAATCACTTTCAGTTCGAATAGATAAATCTGTTAAATCATATCTTAATCTCCTTATATATACACATTTCCCCCTACACACACACACACACATATGTATATATATGTGTGTGCATGTATGTGTGTAAGGGGTGTGTGTGTTAGTGTTGTATCTGTGTGTGTCTGTGAGCATATGCAAGTGTAAACGCATGTTTCCTTTTGTTTATCAATGATTGTTTCACAATTCATCTGAAGTATAGCTACTTTCAGTTCGAATAGATAAATTTATTACGTCATTTCTTAATCTCGCTATGTTTACATATTTTAAAAGACACACACACACACACACACACACACACATATATATATATATTATGAGAGTATTGGTCGTCAGTAAATCACTATGTGGTTATGTGTCGAACCAAGTGCAATATATGGAGAGTGCTCAATATCTATGATAGAGCAATTATAATAATAATGATAATAAATAAATATATATTATATATATATATCTAATCCATGGAAATTATTGTTCTGCAACCTAAGGTTTCATGAAGTTTATAACAACATTCATCAGGCAGTTAAGAAGATGGAATGAAATTGAAAATCGAAAATGCGACAAAATACTGACAAAAATCGAAAATGCGACAAAATGTAGACAAAAAGCCGTTAAGATTTCGTTTATGTGTGGTTGTAAATATGTGAGTGTATATGGGTGTGGGTATATATGTGTGCGTGTGGACGCGTGTTTTTAAGTTAAGTCAGGCCAGGAACGTAAAGCGTTGGTTATAGCAAATGTGGGTTATGAATGTATATAAATTTGTTGCAATATATTCTTTCGTTGACAGTGGGACAAATTATAATTATCATCGCAGTAAGTTGTGGGGAATGAGTAAAAATTTGATTTGTAAAGGTGTATGGTGGGCAAGAGTTACAATGGGTTATATTGTGTCGTAATTATGTTGGTGTAATATATACGGTGGTGGGGTGGATTGTATAATAATAATAATAATAATGACTAAATAGGATATAGCGTAAGAATTGTATACTATGGATCTCCTAGGTGGTATGTATGCAATAAAATAAAATAAGATAATAAAGGGGTAAATAATAGTAATGGTGTTAAATAATAAACATGTGCGTAATAAATTGTTGTAATGCTAATAATAAATGAATGAACTATTGCGTAAATATTATATATTGTGGGTCTCATAGGTGGTGTGTGCGTAATGAAATGAAATAAAATAAAAGGTTTTGAATAATAGATAATGTATTTGTGTACGAAGATGATTATAACTTAGGGGTAGGGTGTCGTCATTGAAAATTAAAGAAATTGATTTGATAGTTGGTTTGAAGGTTGGGGTTGTTTTTTATAGAAATATTATTTGTTAGTGGGTGGTGCATATACTATTGTAGAAAAGTTTAGTGTGAATTTGATAGGTAAGTTAAATGTAGAGTGCTGAGGTCTATTTTAAAGTTCGTAAAAAGTTAAAATGTTAAAATGGTTGAGGCGTGTGGGTGTATTGTATGATGGATGTGATGGTAGGAGGAGGAAAATGGTACTTACGGTGCTTTAGGGTTTTTTTTTTCATTAAATACATGTACGAGGTGTTAGGTGGGTTGTGTGATTGGGTTGAAGTATGAAAGAAACTGTTCGTTTTCGTGCCTACATTTTGAGAGGATTTCAGATTTTTAAATTCGGAGGGTGTTTTGTGATGGATATGAGATGATGGCTAATTTTTGGTGGAGACAAATAAGGCATTTTTTGGATGTTTTGTTGTAGGCAGGTGCTTGTTTTAGTATCTCTCAGGTGATTGTGGGAGAGATGATTGTCTTTTAGTTGCCATATGTACGAGGATAAGTAGGTGTTGGATGCGTAGTTTCTATATTTAAAAGAAAAATTATGGTTGTGGATTCTTTGTTTTATGGTGCCCTCCGTTGCATTGATGTAGTGTTTGACGGAGTGGTTTGTTTTTACTGTGGCTTTATATGTGGTGTTTGTATATAGGCATTTATTTGTTAGGGGGCGTGTGCTTTTGACCCTACAATTGTATTGGTTGTAATGTTGTGGTGTACTGTTGGTGGATACGATTTTTTGTTGTGTTTTTTAATTATTTGTGCCATGTTGTTTGTGCAACTGTAGCTGATCTTGATGTTGTTTAATTGAAGATTTTGGCTAAGGGCTATTACTGGGGAAGTGTTTAGAGATTAGCTTTAGGAAGTCTCTACCTATGTTGGAAATATACATTTATTATAAGGTAGTTTAAACCAAATAATGTTTCTACTTCTGTGTTTAAAATTGACTTTTGAGGGTGTGAATTTTGGTTCTTGCTTTTAGCCACTGTGTTTTAATGCATCGTCGTATAAGTGTTTGTGTTTGTTAAAAATGTCGATGTTGCAGGAGTTGCTGAATAGTCTACGGCTAATGGATTTTGGGATTTGTTTTGTAATTGTGGGTGGGTGGTTTGAAGATGTCTGTATGTCGATTGGTGTGTTGTTATCTTTCTTGTAGGGTTCGTATGTGCAATTAGTTAAGTTCAGTGTTATGTCTAAGAAATTTACTGTTTTTAGGTTTGTGTGTATAGTGGATTTAAATCCCAGCAGTTTCACTATAACCTTACTTATACCCATTGTAACTCTTGCCCACCATACACCTTTACAAATCCGATTCTCACTCATTCTCACTCATTCCCCACAACTTACTGTGATGATAATTTGTCCCACTGTTAACGAAAGACTATATTGCAACAGATATACACACATTCGTAACCTATTTCCGCTATAACCAACGCTTTACGTTCCTGGCCTGACTTAACTTAAAAACATGCGTCTACCTGCACACACATACACCCACACCCATGTACACTCACACACTAACAACCACACACAAACGAAATCTTAACGGCTTTTTGTCAGCATTTTGTCGCATTTTCGATTTTTGTCTGTATTTTGTCACATTTTCGATTTTCAATTTCATTCCATCTTCTTAACTGCCTGATGAATGTTGTCATAAACTTAATGAAACCTTAGGTTGCTGAACAATATTTTCCATGGATTATATATATATATATGATACATATTTATTTATTTTCATTATTATATATATATATGTGTGTGTGTGTGTGTGTGTGTGTGTGTGTGTGTGTGTATGTGTGCGCACATGTGCGTGCGCCTGTTTACACGTTTTTGGCAGTTTATCAGTCATTGTTTCATAATCCATGTGGACTGTTGCCAATTTCAGTCGAAGTATATCAGATATATCTATTTCGTTTTCTCTTAATCTCATTATTTAAATATGCTTTCATATATATATATACATACTTGGCGGACATTTTGCAGCAGGGTCACCTGCTGAAATAATAGTTTCGGTAGGGTCGCTTAGGGAGAACGAGTATGAGGTTGGAAGACCCGAAACTTTTAAGGACACCAAGAATATCATTGACGAGGCGACCCGTCGTACTCTTTGAGTTTGTGATTTCAACTATATATATACATATATATGTTTGTCTACATCTTTCTGTCTTTGCTTATCAATCATTGTTTCATAATCCACGCGAGCTGTTGTTACTTACAGTTGAAATATATCAGTTATAGAAGTATGGGAGACAAGGAAGCTAGTTCGAACTCCAGTAACAATATTATGTTTCATTTCGGATTAATGCCCTTGGGAAAGGTATAAACCTTTTATGCCCTTCTACTGAGGGTTAATAAGTACCATTACTTTTCTTCGACAAGGATGGCTTTGGCTTTAAATAACCCACGAATGTTGATTCGAAACAAAGAAAGAAAACCAAACCGAACTAAATCTAGCTCAGAGGGTTGGGACTGTAGAATACACCGACTGCTTCTCTGCAGAGGGGTAAGACCACCCTCAATGAATGGCCTAGATATGACACGAAACAATCTGATGGTGAGGCTACAGTCTTAGAGCTTTAGAGAATGCAGAGTACCCATTCATTGCAATTGCTCACACATCCACTTTGATCTGAACTGGTAGCATCTGATAAGGTCAAATCTATAAGTCAAATAGAACTGTTTGACATTTAAAGTGTGTGCAAACTAATGACTTGTGTTAAATTGATTTGTTTTGAAATGGAACTGTTTAATCATTTAACTGTATGTAAATAAATGACTGATGTTTAATTGCATTGTAATGTTCAATAGGAATACTTGAAAACATTTAACTATGTGCAAACAAATGATTAACAGTAAATAGAATTATTAGTAGTAGATAGAAATACTTGAAACCATTCAATTCTGTGCCAAAAATGAGCTCAGGCTCGTTTAAAAATGTTATCAACAAAGTGTGTTTTCAACTCATATATTTGATATTAATGTACAAGGATTATTTGGCATTGAATAACCTACAAAAGTTGATATACCATAAAACCAAATCAAACCAAACCCAACATAGATACTATAGAATAGAAAGTAGGAATAGTAACACTGACCACAGAGTTGGCAACCTCAATCTCGAATATATAATCATCTACAATGCTAGAAGCTATTTGTGTGCAAACAGATGATTTCAATCTCTTTTTAAAAAGTTACCTTCAAACCATCCACTTAAAAAGAATGTTTAAAGAAGAGTTGGCACTAAATAACCACTAAGGTTTGATATGCCATTAAATCAAATAACCTAATGTAATCCAACCCAAACCAAATCTAAAATACACATCTACGGAAGAAATGAAAGCGTCATACTCCCAGCGGAAAACGTAGCAGCGCGACAAATTGATTGGAATGAATTTTATTGACATCAACTATTTATTTTATTTGTGGATGACAGACTGAGCACACAGAAATTGGTCACCTGCAAAGGTCATGGCTTGTATCTTAAAATAAACATTTGTTTTTCAAAAGAGTATTGTCTTGAGGACAGCAAAATCTCTGATTGCAATCAAATCGACGCTTTCTTTAAAATTGTATCCACACATCACGCAGGATTTTTTAAAAAAATATTTAGACATATTTATTTTTCTTTTTTAAAACTTCGTGCTTTTATCAAACAAAGGATTGAGAACACACACACACACACACACACACACACACGCACGCACACTGCTAGCAAATATGTTGATGCACACGTATGCATTGTATAGAGTTATACATTGATATTAAGTATTATATGAAAAGATAGATAAAGAGAGACAGAGGCAGAGACAAAGAAAGAGAGAGAGAGAGAGAGAGAGAGAGAGAGAGAGAGAGGGAGACGGTAAGAGGAAGACGATTACATATCTGGTGATATATATATATATATATATATATATATATATTGATATAGCTAGCAAGCTAGCTAGATAGATAAAATGCATTTTGTTATATTGATAAATAAAAAGTCCTCAATATTGTTGATAGAGCGTATGTAGATCTAAATAAGGATAGCGCAAGATCGGTCAACGACACTAAGAGACTGTCAGTTTCACGTTTATGTGATCATCAGATCTCTACTTTGTGTTTGAGCTATCTGAACACTAGATAGATATAAATGATATAGATAGATATATAGTTAAGAAGAAAATAGATAGATGGATATCGTTACGAGACGTAGTATTCGTTTCAGAGCATTGCAGCAGATTTCTTGTTTGAGGTCAACCAGTCGGTTGACCTTCATTGAAAGCAGGTCACATGATCTGAATGAAACTCTAGATTCGTCCCTTGGGAACCTGTAATTGACATTGTGGTCTGAACATGAAAGCCAGCGGCCGTATGAAAGGCGCCACGGGCAACGTAGTGAGAACTCTAGAGGCACACGGAAAAATTCAGTTTGGCACTGCTTACTCGTAAGAGATACACGTAAAAATATTTTAAGTGGAAAAGAATCGACATGGGCAACGCACTCACTTCAAAATGAAGAAACCAGGCGAAAAAAAAAAAAGCAAAGGAAAAGAACTCCTAAAATATATCCTGAAGTATCCAAGTCTATATTTCTAATAAGCACAGGACAGCGACCCTTAAAAACATAAAACCGAAAAGAACCTCCTCAGACCAATTCAAAGAAAAGAAGTGAAAAAGAAAAAGGAGTAAAAAGCAAAGAGAAAAAAAAGGCATTTATGAAATCTCCAACGAGATAAGTAAAAGACTATAACCAACTCCTTTGCTCTAAAGATATTATTGTCACACTAAACAAGCACTCTGCACGCATCATCACAAGAACATAAATGTTTAAATTGTTTGTAATAAAGTAAAGTAAAGTTGGCGACCATAGTCGAGGGTGACCTGAAGGCACCTTTTTCGATAGCTACTACACCAAGGTGTAGGGGAGGACGCTACTCCTTTCCCAGGATTTCTCCACTTTACCCTTGATCCGTACCTTATAATGCTGAGTGTTAAGCAAGGAGGCATCAAGTACCATTTTTAAAGTCTTTGGTATGACTCGACCTGGGATTGAACCAAGGTCTCCCGGGCCATTGGAGAACACTCTAACCATTACACCAATGAATCCTCTTTATTTTTCTATTTTCATTCGCATTTGGGCGAATAAAATTTCCTGTAAGATTAGTTGGTTAAGTTATCTTCGGCTAACATTCTTTGGGGAATTCCTGCCTCGTTTTCATTTTTAATGTGTCATGGATTGATTCAGTAGATTGTTGAAGGAATGCTTATGTGGACGATTAAATGTTTTGAACCTATTTGAGCAATATCTATAATTGTGAGCAGGGGCTAGGATTATAAGTCGTAAAATAATTGGTAACTTTGTGCGAGGACGCTCTCTCTCTCTCTCTCTCTATATATATATATATATATAGAGAGAGAGAGGGTTAGAAGCTTGGATTGTCGTTTGAGTCAACCGGGTTTCGATCCCAGCTACGGGAAGATACTGTCTAGCCACACTGATGAGTTCTGATAGAACGAAACAGATCTCTCTGTGGATGACTATATATATATATAGGGAGAGAGAGACTTACAAACTGATATATAGACATAAACAAACTGAGATAGATGAATATGGAAAGACCGAGACAGGTTGATCAATAGAAGTAAACTTAAATAAATGATAGAAGTAAATAAAGTAAATAAAAAGTAGAAGTAAATAAATGAAGAAGTAAACTTAAATAAATACAAATAGATTAATATAAAGTCATTGAGAGATACACCTTGCTTAAGAGAGAGAATGTGTTTGGTTTTGTTTTGTTCCCTTTGTTTAATGGCATATCAACCTCTGTAGGTTATTTAATATCAAATCCATCCTTCTAGAAGAACAGTAGTGGTACTATTTACCAACCCCTCCGCTCGGGCAGGATATGACACAAGGTCAATTTTTTAAGCGGAGTTTAACAGGTTTGAATTCAGAGTTTTCCTTCTCCTAGACCAGTTGCCTCACCAAGGCTGAAGAACCTAGTCCGTCCTACTATTTATCCATAGCTGGAGGGAGAATAAGGGGGTTCATACCTTTCCCAAGGGTATTTGCCTTAAAGTGAACGTAATAGCGCGACTGGAGTACGAACTTGCGTACTACGATTCCGCAGTTCATCGCTTTAACCATTACACCACGAGGACACCCCCCTAAAAGAACAGTAGTGGTAATAGTTAACCCATAGTTCAGGGTGGAGAGAGTGATCAAAAGGTTCATACTTTTCCGAATCATATCAATTTGAAAGAAAATATGATAGCGCTAATGGAGTTCGAACTTGCTACCTTCGATATTACAGTCTCGCACGTTAGCCCCGGGCTCCACCATTGAATGTCTTGAGAATGAGAAAACGTAATACATAATAAGTTATATATATATATATATATATACATATATATATGCATATATATAGTGAGAGAGAGAGAGAGAGAGAGAGAGAAGAGAACAGCTCGAACGATGAAAGAGCTTTAGAGAAAGTGAATAAATATAAATAATAAATACTTAGCAATAAGAAAGCTTATAGAATAGAGAGGAGAATGAAGAAAAAATGATGAAACACCGAAAGAGAAAATGAAGTGTCTAGAGAAAAAGGCAGAGATAGATAGATAGATAATGTAAAATTTATGATGGAGGTTGCATCGAATCTAATGCCATCCATTATTTTCACTTGAAACTACAACACACGAGGGGAGGGGTACAGAACAACACCATTAGAAAGAGAAAGTTTGCAGAAGCAAAACTTTTCACAAACTCATCACCATAGGCAATGCATTTTTCTCAGCGATGAATAAGAGACTGCATTCTCGTAAAAATATTGCCTCCCAAGGACCTCCCACCAAAACAATATCTTCTATTTTATTGTGTTATTCCAGAAAGTTTGAGGATGATGTTATTGTAAAAGTTGAAGATTCCCGCCAATAATCTTTATCTTTTTACAGATAGCCAATGAGCGGTAATCAGCTATAATGGCGTCTTTTATATATAAAAAAGAAGACAGCGGCGGGTCACGGAATTCCTAACCGCTAAGCATGATATATAGGCGCATATTCTTCTGGAGAAAATACCAAGTCAATTGTGATTAAAAACATAGTGCTCTTTCTTTATTCATTTTAACGACATGTCAACCCATTTTGGGATATTTCATGTCTAGTTGTTTCAGATTCATGTTCATTGAACATTCTTCTATATATTTTGTGGGTATTTGTTTCTTTAATTTTTTTTACACAAGGCCCTATCGAATACAAGTAATTTTCACACAGTTCTACTCGACAAATGAATAGGACCCTAACAGGTACTACCGCTCCAGGTTTGAGTCGACCTGTGAGTAATAGCACTTAAAGAGTACTCCACACATATCAGAGATCTAGAACAGGAGGCTCCCTTTTCGATGCAATTTAATGTAATAACCAGGAATTCCCTTTTTAGAATAGAGGAATCTTATCCATCTGCAGAAGATACAGTCAATATATTCGAAGTCCTGTCAGCGTAGCTTTTTTTAGCAAAAACATTTGTTTTATTTTACGGTGTTATCGAGTTTTCTTTATTGAGGAAATAAATTAGAGATATTTCTTTCGGAGCGGCCATTTTATATTTGGGAAAAATTGCTACAGAATCAAATAAGAGAAAATAGGAATGAATGAATTAAAAATAAAAAAAGATAATGCGAGAGAAAGTTCCTTAAAAAAAAAGAAAGAAATTGGTGAAAGCACAGGATCGAAAGGAAAAGCAATTTAAGGCCAGTAAGAAAATGAAAAGTTGAATATAAATGAAAGAAAGGAAATAAACAGAAATATGAAAGTGTATGCGAAAGAAATAAAGAAAAAAAATAGACGAGAGGAAACCAGGAAAAGAGAAGCGAAAAAATAAGACAGAATGAGAGGGACACAGAAAATAAAAAAGAAAGAAAGAAAGAATACAATGCATCAAAGAGAGTGTCTTATAGGAAAATAGAGTCAATGAGGGAAAAGGAACGGATGCCTTTTGCACTTATCTAAACAAAACCGCTAAAACCCCCAGATGACACTGGACACATAAAATTTGTCGTAGTGCGCCTGCGCAAACAATCGTCATGACAACCGCGCAGGAGCTTCATATCATCTAAAAAAATCTCTGTAAGTGAATATATACAAATGACTGAAATAAAATAAAATAACAGACAGCAGATACACTGAAACCCATTAACTAATCACAGTTGGCTTCTGTCTTTTTTTAGACCTGCAACAAGCGCTTCACTGCTTTATGTGTGTGTGTGGGCGGGGTCAGGTAGGATAATTGGTGACTCTTAACGTACTAGTGAAAATTGTAGTCATACGTTTGGTCACTAAAAGAAAATCTGACTTCATAAATGTAAAAAAAAATGCTCTAATGATAGTATTTCTCAAATTCCACATAACTATCATAGACATGTCAGAATAGGTGTATTTTTGAACTGTAGTCATCCGAAAAGGATTTGGGTGCAATGTAGGGGAGAAAAACGTATAAAAGATACCTGGATAACTGAAGATCCAGGAAAGTCCTTACACTATCAAGAATACAAAACTGTTCAGATCAGTGAGAATAATAAGTAAAGTCCTTGATAGTTGAGAAGTTCACTGACGACCACCAGTTGTAATAGGATGAAAACTTTTATTGCTAAAATGATAATTATGAGTAAAATTGAAAGAAAGCGAAAACAAAGATAAGTACATCGACTTTTCCAGAGAATTGAAAAAATTGAGGAACATGAAGCGACGATTATACTATTAGTAATTGGTGCTCTTGTTACAGTTACCAAATGATTGGTAAAGGTACTGGAGGAATTGGAAATAAGTGGACGAGAGAAAACCATCCTAACAATAGCATTACTAATATCGGCCAGAATACTGAGGAGAATACAGGATAATTGAAGAGACTGGCTGTCACTCAATATCTAGTGGGAAACCATCGGCTTACACTGGTGTGGAAAACTCTCAAGGAGTTGAAAAAACTATGGAACATGAAAGTAACGATTGTGCCAATTGTGATTGGTGCGTTAGGCACAATAACTAAAGGATTATTAAAGGGCCTGGGGGACTTGGAAGTTAGTGGATGGGTAGAGACTATCCAAATGATAGCATTGCTGAGGACGGCCAGAATACTGAGACGAGTCCTGGAGACTTGAGGAGACTTGATGTCACTCAAACTCCAGTGAAAAACCATCAGCTAATACTGATGTGAAAGACTCTAGAGGAGTAAATAATAATCACAGCATTAGTGAGAACGGCCAGAATACTGACAAGAGTCCTGGAGACTTAAAGAGACTTGCTGTCACTCAAAATTCAGTGAAAAACTATTAGCTAATACGGATATGAGAAACTCTAAAGGATTAAATAACAATAATCCGTCCGTAAGAATGAGATGCACAAATTTCTATGGGGTTTTGAGATATTAGCAGACCACCTAATCCCACCCAGAAGACCAGACCTGGTAATAATTAACAAAAAAAAAAAAAGGAAAAAAAAGCGGAAAACCTGCCGAATAGTGGACTTTGCCTTCACGATGGAAAATCAAAGAAAATGAAAAGAGAGAGACAAGTACTTGGACCTTGTCAGAGAACTAAAAACTAGGGAACACAAGAGTGACATCGATGCGCGCGGCACGGTCCCCAAAGGCTTAGTAAGAGGACTGGAAAGCCAGAAATTAGAGTAAGAGCTCAGACCATCCAAACTATAGCATTGTTGAGGTCAGCCAGAATACTGAGAAGAGTCCTGGAGTCTTGCTGTCTCTCAGACTTCCGTGAAAGACCATCAGCTTACGTTCATGGGAAAAACTCGCAAAGCGTAATAAGTAAAAAGTAAAGTTGGTGACCGTAGTCGAAGGCAGCCAGAAGGCTCCCTTTTCAATAGCTACTACACCAAAGTGTTGGGGAGGGCGCTACTCCTTTCCCTGGATTGCTCCACTTTACCCTCGATACATACCTTATATTGCTGAGTGTTAAGCAAGGAGGTATCAAGAACCATTTTAAAAGTTTTTGGTATGACGCGACCTGGGATTGAACCCAAGTCTTCCGGATCATTGGTGAACACTCTACCCACTAGGCCTATGAGCCGGCAAAGCGTAATACAGTAATATTATTCAATCGTTAAGCATGGGGGTGCCCGTGGTGTAATGGTTATCGTCGTAGGAAATGGACACGGTGACACAAGTTCAAATCCTGGACGAGAATGATTGCATTTCACATAGCACTAATACCCTTGGGAAAGGTATGAATCCAATTATTTTCCTTCCAGCTATGGGTAAATAATAGGGCAGACTAGGTTCTTCAGCCTTGGTGAGGCAACTATTCTAGGAGAAGGAAAACTCTGAATTCAAACCTGTTAAACTCCGCTTAAAAATAGACCTTGTGTCATATCCTGCTTGAGCGGAGGGGTTGGGTAAATATGGTTAAGTATATTAATAAATAGATAAATAAAAACAAAAATGACATCAAAGTGCTGATATAACTTTATTTCTTATTGATATCTGTGCACGTATTAATTTGCTCACTTCCTGAATTAAAATTCATGTGGATTTTTTCGAAATCGTTTCTATTGAATACGAATGATTTTTAATCAATTCTATTCGATCCAAAAATGGAACCAAAACACGTCTTACGATTCTTGGTAAGTCTGGAGTTGGAAGCAAAGGCAATGAAGTAATATTATACACTCTCCAGAGCTCCAGAATTGGGGCTTCACCATGAAATGAAATGAAATGTAATACCTTTTTATTAGTGGTAGTGGAGTTGGGGTTGATCTTTCTGGAGGGGATACAGTCAACGTATTCTAAGCCCTGCTGGGAGCACGATTACACGAGATGATATTTACCGAAAATAAAAAATATATATATGTAGCTATTGAAATTTATTTCTTTAATTATATATATATATATTTTTTTAACAAAATCCAAGAAAAATCGATCTGTTTCCGCCATTCAATCCCTAACTGAAGCAAGGTCGAAAATGCTTAGAGAAGATTGAACTCGCTATTCAATGATAGCAATTGTAGTCGGGGCACTTAAAACAATTCTAAAGAACCGGGAAAATAGGGTCTACGAATTAGAGATTAGGAAAAGAATTGAAACCATCCATATCCCGGCTTTACTAAAACAGGCTAAGATACTTAGGAAAGTCCTGGTGACCAGAAGAGATCCGCTGTCACTCAGACTCCGGTTAATAGTGCTGCTTTTTTTTTAAAACTGCATTTTTTCCCTTTGTTTATCATCATTATTCGCAAAGTAATATGATATTAAGTATTTCAATCAAATAGAAATAATTTGAACACAGTTTTATTGCTTCAAATAATCCGATCTAATATTAATCTATCCATTATTTTAGGCTTTCAAGTCGTTATTTCTTTAAGTCGTAATAATGATTTGTTTTCAAGTATTTGATAATAATTCTTTGAAAACAATTATGGCATCAAGTAACTATTTGGTTTTGTTTGGTTTGTTACTTTAATAACAAATCAAACTTCGTGGGGAATTCAATTCCAAAGCAGTCCTTACAGAGGTACAGCAGTGGTAATATTCATAAGATAAGAGGATGCATACCTTCCCCGAGGGTATTAATCCGAAAAAGGAACTTGATAGCGTGATTGGAAGTCGAACGCGCTTACTATGACGTCGCGAGTCAGTACTTCTGAAACTCACCAAATATTGGTCCACTATCCGTAGTGTTAGAAACAACTTAGGGTCCCATCAATGTGTCAAATAAAACTATTCGACCTTTTGACTATAGGAAAACAAATGACTGGTATTAAAATTAATTATAATTATTACCTGGCAATACTTGGAAACATTTAACTGTGTGCAAACAAATGAGTGATGTTGAATTGAATTATTAGGGTTGAATAGCCATGGTTGAAACCCTTCATCTGTGTGCCTAAATATAATTATTACTATTGAATAGCAATCCTTGGAATTATTTGACTGGGTGAAAATCAATGAATAGTGTTGAATAGAATTATGCTAGAAATCCTTTTACTTTAAGCAAACAAATGCTCTCTGGCTCGTTTAAAAATATTTGATATATATGTATAAATAGGATTTGATATCAAATAACCTACAGAAGTTGATATGCCATAAAACCCAACAAACCAACCACCAGGAAATTGTGAGGCACTCAATGAAGATGGTATTCACTACTAAATGAATAGTGAGACTACCTATGCGGGAACATTTGTGAGTTATCTAATTAACAATCAACCTCTTTTGAGAAGTGAAATCCACCCCTTTTTTTTTTGTAAGACTCATTCATATTGTCAGTTCCATGCTTATATCCTTCGAAACAAAATGATTTCTATTTAGTTATGATTTATTTATTTTTTTAAGAATTTGGCATTATTTTTTGAGAGTAGAAAAATTGACATATTTGATTTTAGTAACAAAGAAGAAAAAACAACCAAAAAACAAAAACAAGAACAAATAAAAACAAGAAAGAACAATAAATTTTGACTGTATTGCCTCCGTAACTGAAGAAGCTTTCATATAAAGTCCAGTTTTCTGAAAGTGGGCCAAAACAAGATGTGTGTTGGTATGACCTGTTTTTTTTTCTTTGAATTTATGTGTGTGTGGGGGGGGGGGGCATTTTCTTCTTTCTGTTTCTTTGCCATTTTCCGATCCGTTCCCCCTACCTCCATCCACCAGTCCCATCATGGCGTATTCGATTAAGACATGAAGAACAAATTGATGTCGACGTCCTCTAGACTTGAAAAGGTCGACAACGGCGTCTGTCGGCAGTTGAGAGTGTGTTAAGTGAGGATGGTGGTATGAGTGACCTCTGTCAGGAGATAAAGACGGTGAAGAAGCACGTGGTTTGGTTTGGGTTATTTGTTTAACGGCATATCAACTCCTAACTGGCTATTTAATGCCGAAGTTCGATTCATTTGTTAAAGTTGGACTGTAATCAGTTCAATATCATTAACGTTCCACTTCATTCTTTAAAAACTCCAATTTTTAAAGCCGAAACCCTGCTACGTACTCTGGAACGAGCAGCTGCTGGCATAGGCAAACAAGACGGAATACACGTGTTTTAATAAAAGGGGTGACATAATAGTAGTTCTCTTAAACTAGTGGACAAGTTCACCTATATAGGAAGCAGGGTCTCATCAACCGAGACAGACATCACCACACGACTAACAAAGGCATGGACAGCTATCGAGTGGCTATTGGTCATATGGAAGTCACACCTGACCAATAAAATAAAACGCAGTTGTTTTCAAGCAGCTGTCGTGTCGATACTGCTATATGGATGCACTACATGGGCGCTAACTAAAAGTATGGAGAAAAAGTTTGATGGCAATTACACAAGAATGCTGCGAAGAATACTGAGCAAGTCCTGGAGGCAGCACTCTATAAAGCAGCAGCTGTACGGCCACCTACAAACCCATCACGAAAACTATCAACGTTAGACGAACCAGACATGCGGGACACTGCTGAAGAAGTAGGCGGCAGAGGGTCTGGAAGATCCGTGTTGGCAGCACATGATGATAATGACGACGATGAGAATTTTTTCCCACAGTTATATGATATCAAGTATTCCTACCGAATATAAAAGATATACTCACACATGTATGGTTTCAAGTATTCCTATCTAATAATAATAATTTATACACAAGTACATGGTTTCAAAATACTATTTTTGTTTTATGATAATCATTTGTCTTCACGGTTTCAAGCATCTAATAATAATTCTAAGTAAACAATTATAAGTTAGTATTCAAGTAATTATTATTAATGAAAATAAATAAGGAGAATTTCATCCTCTAGTCACATCGCTAGCATGGATTCTCATGACTCTCTCTCTCTCTCCATCCGTACCGATCACCAATCATTCCCGGCAAGTCTTCCAAATTACATCTTGGATCTGCTCAGAGCTATTGTAGAAAAGTTCTTGCTGGTCGCCTAACACTGGCACGACTATGGGAAGGGGTCCACTGGAGAACTTCACTTCTGAGATCGTCCTTGCTTCTCCAGCAATGTTCTGCATGTCTTGTTCGTCTAATTTTAGAGATAGGAAGTAAGTGGCCACACAGTTATTGTTTCGTGGAGTGTTAATTCCAAGATACGCTCAGTATAGCTCGTAGCATTCCTGCGCAGTTTCTGTCTAATTTTTTCTCTATGCGTTTTGTCAGAGTTCATGTGGGGCATCCATACAGTAGTATTGACTGCTTGCAAGAAATTCTGTTTTATTTTATCGGATAGATCAGTCTTCTATATGATAGATTGTCTATCAATAGCTGTTCACGCTCTCGTTAGACGCATATTGAAATCACTTTCAGTAGGACCCACTGTTGGTACCTTAACAGCCTCTACCACTCCGAATCAGAGTGGACTTGGGTTTAATGGAAGGGTAACTCCATATTCTCCAGAGCTCCGGAACCGATGGCTCACCATCGGACGGAGTTTAGTGCAATAACCAGAATATTCTTTTTTGTATGGGTCCTACTCTTCTTCAGGCAATACAGTCAGTGCATTCTGAGTCCCGTTGACAGAGAGGGGGATCCTTCGTTATCCACAAAAAATTCAGGAAGTGAATTTCTGGCAAGAGAAGATATTCTAGAGCGATTTGAATTAATATTTTTGTTCATGCCTCTTTTGGTAGACAGTATTTTAAATATCTAATGACCCAGTCGGCTGGCCGGCCGCAGAATACACCAACTGCATCTCTGTACAGGGGCAAGACTTCCCCAATGAACGCCACGTGGCCTGGGGCCGCAGAATACACCGACTGCATCTCTGCAGAGAGATAAGACTACCTAAAGCGTATCCTGTATATCACACTAAACAATCTGATGATTAGACACATGTAATGCTGGAGCTTTGAAGAATGTGGAGTACCCGTTCATTGCTATTAATCCCAGATCCACTCGGGCCCGGAATGGTTGCATCTGATAGGATCCAATCTTTGGGTCAAATAGAACAGTATGACATTTATATTGTGTTCTAATGCTTAACTGAATTGTTTGAAATAAAACTGTTTGATCATTTAACTGTGCGTTAACAAACGACTGATGATTAATTGAATTGTAAGTTTTAAATAGTAATATTTGAAAATATCAAACTTTGTGCGAGCAAATAGTCAATAGTAGATAGAATTATTTAAATTAGATAAAAATAAGAGAAACCATTTAACTGTGTGAACAAAAAGTGAGCTCAGGATCGTTTAAAAACGTAATCTCCAAAACGTGTTTCGAAATTATATATGTAATATATATGTAAAATAGGGTTTTGTATTAAATGACCAACAATAGTAGATGAGCTAAAAAAAAAAAAAAAAAAAAAAACCAAAAAAAAAAAAAAACAAACCAAACCAAAAAAAAAAAAATACAAAAACAAACTAACCAACCAACCAAAAAAAAACTTAAATATTTAAGTGATAGTACAATGAAGAAATGAATTCTCTGTTTAAAGGCATACCAAACAATTGTATCGTGGTAAGGAAAAGGTACATAGTGAAATAGAGTTAATTATCTATTAACTCAAGTGGTACAGTCCGACTATTATTATAAGTCTCGCGCTGTTGGTGTTACGTCCAAAGTCAGTCTTACTACTGACCAGCGTCCTTTCAGGTCTGTCTCTCTGCTTCTCTTTCTACTTCTGCTTTTTTACGTGCTTAAGAGACACGGCATCTTTTATAATTCCGCAATACCGGAAGTCACGTGCTATGAGCCACAATACAACACAACCTGTTCAGATTATTTAAATTCAAAGACATCCACGTAGAAGAACAGTTGTTGTACAATTTAACCTATAGCTGGAAGGGATAAGTGGATTCAAAACTTTCCCAGAGGTATTATTTCAAAATTGCACGTAATTGCGTGACTGGAATTCGAACGCGATTTCTATGATGCTGCAGTCCAGCACGTTAGCCACTACGCCGTGGGGACTATCCCCATACAATAACATAATGGGAGTTGAGTCCTCAAATTGGTTATTTAAATAACCTCGGTGTTTCGGTGTTTGGAACACGCAGGTTTCTTTACGTGTCTAGTTATTGCGAACCAAACCATTTATTGAATCCCCAGAAAGAGATTGCTACATTTGATTAGCATATCTCGTAGCAAGGAGTTCCTTCAGGTCAGTTTGTTCTGATAATGTAGGTAATCTTACTCTACTTCGAAAGAATGTATATGGCTTTTATGCTCTACTCGATTCAGGGATTGAACCCACGCATCATATTTTCTCTTTTTATCTTTCTCCATATACACATACGCTACAAAACCTTCTTTTGTGCACGACTGTTTGAGAATTGTGGAAAACACACGAAACTTAGGTTGCTTACTAACTGTGTCCATAACACTAGTATTTTTAGAATCATAGCTGATCTGCTATAATTGCACCCATCACTCTTTACATAGATCTTTTCTTTTCTCTCTTTATATATTGCCCGCTGTGACATACGCATAAATGCAAAGCTCTTAACATGATTTGTGAAACAACGAAACAGTCTGTATGAGGATGACAATATATATATAAAGTATGCAACGGTATAATTGCACCTCATAGACGTTAACGATACGTATGAAGAAAAAGCTTGATGTGAACTACACAATAATTCTACGAAATATTTTGGACAAATCCTGGAAGTAACGCCCCACAAACCAGCAGCTGTACGGCCACTTACCTCCCATCACTCAAGTAAGACACGCAAGACACTGCTGAAGTTTTTTAACTCATAAATGACGTTATCTTATAGACTCCTACATACGTATGTGCCAACTGTTGCTGACTAGGAAATATTTACACATTGTGCGGACACTAGATGCGGTCTAACAGACTCCAGGAACAATGGATGATAGGGACGAGTGGCGAGAGAGAAAGACATAGATAGATAGATGGATAAAGGGAGAGAGAGAGAGAGAGAAAGAGAGAGTCAGGGAAATCCTTGCTGTCGGAGCAAATTGATATCTTATATATTCCTCTGTATTAGTAGAGTAACGGGTGTCGTCATAAGAAATGGATTCAGCGGCATAAGTTCGAATCCTGGATAAAGTTGTAAACATTTACCATTGCGCTAATACCATTGAGAAAGAAATGAATCCACATCTTCCTCCTGCAATGGGTAAATAGTAGGGTAGACTGGCTCTTTATTCTTGGTATGACAGCGATAATCGATGCGCTTAGAGTACGTCTTTAAAAGACTGACGAAAGAAAACAAATAAATTATGCATCTTATGTATTTGGCTAGGACTTTTATGTCTCTTTGTATCCGTTCTCACGTCCAAATAGAATAGAAGTGTGATTTCTTGAATCTTATTTTGACAAATATCTTTTGTTCATTGAAAGCCAAAGTTCAACTGTAATTTCAGAACTGTAAATTAACTAAAATAAGTTGAAATGTGCATTTCTAATTACATTTATCTGGAATCCGAACACAGCGCAATCCTTTCAAATGTTGAGGGCTTGCTTGCTAGATTCGAAAATCAATATTAAAAATTCTGGGCACAAGTCGCATCATCAAACAACTAGTATTGACGAAGCTAAAACTACTTTAATGACAAAGTTATCCCTCTCAGTAGCTCATTCTCTCTCTCTCTCTCTATATATATATATATATATATATATTAGGTACCCTGATGAGCCGCTTTCGTGAAACTATAGTAGGTTAGTTCCTGACTCACTAAGTAATTATCGATACTATTTTGCTCTACTCAGTATTGAGCACTTTTTGCATTGTAGCTTTGCAGTTCGAACGCTGTTTTTTTCTTTTGACCTACCAATTGTGTGTCTTTTAATTTTTTTTCAATTGGTATGACAAGGTTGGTCTTTTCTTATTTTTTCTAAGATATATTCTTCCCCTTGACAGTAATTCTTTGTATATTTTCATCTTCATAACACTTGTCGTTTTTTTTACCTTAAGGGCTATTATTTAATATATATATATATATATATATATATATATGATTAAAAAGGATAAATACTTCGTGTCTATCTTTTCTGTTTATGATCCGGTCAAGTCTCCGTATGAGTCATTTGAATTTTCGATGTTTTCCAAGTACATTCGGCCCGAAATAGAGAAACCCTTGGGGTAGCGAATAATCAAATGACAAGAAAGAGGACACGTTATATATATCAATATAAAAGTAGCAGGAAGAACAAGAGGGAGGGGAATTTACAGAAGATAAGAGTTTTAATGAAAGTAATGAGAACTGTGTTGGAGAAGAGAATTGGCGGGAAATTTGTAATAGACATAGTTTGTGGCTGCCATATTAGAAGTTTACATCAATTTTAATCAAACATGTTTACAAGAGAAAAGACTGAATTTATATATATATATATATATATATATATATATATATATATGTTGTATTTTGCTATTTGATTAAGGCGTTGCACAAATTATTTCACTTTATTGTATTGAATTAATTTAGAGGGCTATTAATGATTATTATTTCGTATTGCAATATCCCTCTAAATTAAGTCGATATATATATATATATATATATATATCCATTGACTTTCTTGCTACTTAGTTATTGACAGCTAGACTAATAAATCATTGTTGTTGTAACAAGTCACACAAAATCCTTTTAATTCAGGGACTATTTTAATCGTATTTTTGTCTGGGGGGTGTTGTTTAATTTAAGAATAAATGTATGAACCATTGTGTTCAGAAAGCTAAAAGGATTTGCATCTGCAAGAGTGTCCCCTTTATGCGGAGACCGGAACTATTGGGGAAAAACTTAGAACGATTACATTCTTTCAACTTATTCTTTAGTTAATGAGAAATTCTTGAAAACTGATATGGGAACTCATTTGAAATCAAGGGATGTTTTTAAGACATCTGGCAGGGAGGATAGAGTGAGTGGGACACTCACTCTCTCTCTATATATATATTCTTAACCTCTCCGTACGCGCAGGATGTGATGCAAGGTAAATTTTAAAGCGGAGTTTGACGGGTTTTAATTCAAAGTTTTCCTTTTCCTAAACCGGATACCATAGCAAGGTTAAAGGTTCCAGTCTGCTGTATTGTTTACCCATAAATAGAGGGAAAATGGTTGTATTCATGCTTTTCCCAAGAGTATTAGTGCTATGTAAAAAAACAAACAGCCTCGTCCAGGTTTTGAACTCGAATCGCCATGTCTATTTCCGATAACGGTAACCATTACAGCCAAATTACGGTAACCATTACAGGCAAATTAGCCTTAGATCTGAGCCCCCACAATATCTCCATTCTGTATACTGACTTGAAACTCCAAATCAATTAATTATTTCTTACAAAATGGCAACAACACTGAATAACAACATTAACCACTGACTCTTCCTAATAAATCCCACTTTGGGAGAATGAAGACCAGTCTTCAGAAAATCAAGAAAGGAACAAGTCATTATATCTCGATTGCGAATTGGCCACAGAAGTCTCACTCATTCTTTTATACTCAAGCATGAACAGCCACCACAATGTTTGACATGCCAGACACCTTACACCATTAAACATGTGCGAGTGGAATATGGAGCTCTAGCTATAACAAGAGAGCGGCATTTTAAAACAGATAATAAGAGAGATATATTTGAGAACTTCCGCATGGATGATGTTCCCTCTTTCTTGAGAGATACAGGGTTATGCCTAAAAATATAACACTTTTTACTATTCAGGAAAATTCAACTATCCAACTTATCAATTAAATAAGTACAAGTAAATTATTGTCGAATAGCAATATGTGACGGGGAAATTAACTAAAATCCCTAAACGGGACTTTATTTTCGCACGTGTGAAGACGGGGCAGGTTGGCACTTGATCCCCTACAGAAATAAGTCCTGTTCAGAGTTCTTTTCTCAGGCAGATAAGAACTGGCATATTACGTGAGGGAATAATTTAGGGCCAGACTGGCCACCGCTGGCAAAGGGGTCCAAAATTTCACTCTATCACACACCCACCAGGCCACTAAACTTCTTTCCCTTAGATAATTGAAGAATACGGGCCTATAGGTCTTAGTTGTAATAATATTAATATTGCTATGGTCGGCAACTCCGGTTTCCCGTGTGATACTTTAGGAATTAATAGGACGGTTCTAAGCAAGATAATGTAAGGCGAATAGAAGCTGAAAGGAAAGCATGAAATAATAACATAGACCACATGGTAAAATGAAAATACATAGGTTCTTTACTACGGTTATATACATATATATATTCAAAATGTCAAAGATATATAATAGGATAGTCCATGAATATAAATGTCTTTTCTTGGCTTTTATCCTTTTTCAAATTGAGAGAGAGTGGTAAACAAAATTCGGGTGTAAAGGAAAAATGTCCCAAAGTTACTTATCTTATTTTTTTGACGGGGTTCCACTGGAGAATTTCTCTTCTTTCACGGGCTAATAGACTTTGTACTGTTTTTAATGCTGGCTTGAGAGACTCAGGTCTCTCATGTCTCAGTCTTTTTGTCTTTAGCCCGGAGTAAAATGGCTATCGTCCGTCTGCCACGAGCGTTGCCCCAAAACTACCTTTTTTTGTATTTACTTCCGTTGAGGGGAAGGGAACCCCACTTCCGTTTGGCTTCATTTTCTCCTTCCCCTTCCGATGTCCGGCGACCCAAGGTCACTTAGGTGCAAACATCTGTGTGACCCACATTCATTTCTAACGGTCACTTTTTGACTGCTAGATAATTTTAGTTCAACGGGGGGAGAGTATCATTCCCACCTCCTCGTCTCCGTGAGCCATTACGTGACACCTCCCCGCTTAAGAGAAGAAAGGGAGATGAATAGAAATACCATAGAAAAAAAAAAGGCAATTCAATTCACTGTTCTTTCTCCTTTCCTTTCACCTTTTTTTTTTCTCACTTTACTTTTCTTTCATCCCCTTTCTTCTTCACGCTTTGATGAATTCTTTCCTTTTTCCTTTTTTCGTCCTTCCTAATTTTCACTATAGGGGAAAACAATTTCACTTCTCTTTCTTTCTCTCTCTCTCTCTTTCTTTCTCTCAACAACTATGAAAGAATATTCTGCTACTACATTTTCGTAGGGCGTTAGAGAAATAAACCTGGGTATTTTTTTATTAATTTCTCGAAGTCCCCTCTCTCTGAAATAGACAACTGTCTTAATTTCTCCTCGAATTTATTCGGCATTTCCGAGTTCTTAATTTTTCGAGGTGGGCCTTCTTGACGGACATATCTTTTTAATTTGTTTGCATGACACACTTGTGTCTGCTTCCTTCCCTCGTGGGTATCAATTCTATATGTCCTCTTGTCTATCCTCCGTGTTACTACATAAGGACCTATATATCGTCCACCACAGTGGGGTCCTTTATTTGATGATAGTAGCAGGACTTCGTCGCCCTTCTTAAATTCTTCCTTCTTAGTCACTTGTGAGGGTCCTCTTATTTTCTTCTTATCCTCTCGATAAGTATTAGGGAATTTATTCCTAATATTCGTTGGACCTTCATCCTTTTTCTGACGACTGGTCCTTTTATCTTCTTGTTTATTGAGGGGTGGAAGGTTCACTTCTTTCCTTTCCACTTTCTCACTTTGCGAGCGACTGTGTCGTTTATATCTCGCACGTGGCTCAGCCGCCATCTTGTCTCCATGCTGGGCGTTCGTTCTCGCCAGCTTTCTTTCTTCATTTATGGCGCTTATTTTCGCCATCTTTTTTCCATGTTTGGAGTTCATCCTCGCCATCTTTCTTTCTTCATTTATGGCGCTTATTTTCGCCATCTTTTTCGGGTGACACTTTTTAGTTTTTACTTCATTTCCCAGTATAAGGGAAATTCCTTTCATAGGTAGTTTGTCTACCACACCAACTTTAATAGGTCCATCTTTCCACTGGGACTTTAGGGTTATTTTACACAGCGGTATTTTTACCCTCTTTCCGCCGATACCCTCTATCATCACAGTCTCACGTGTTGCTTCTATTACCCTTTTAGGTAATTTATTTCGTAGAAGTAACGACTGAGATGCTCCGGTATCTCGTAAAATTGAGACTTCCACTGGTCCTCCGTGTGGGCCTTTTATCATCCCTTTTTTCGTCCAGGGTCGATAGGACTGGTTCCCTCTAGGTGTTGTTACAGCTCCTTGAGGTTTTCTCGGCTGGGTCTGGTTTCTTTCAGGACCTTTTCCTAGCTGACACCTTATGGCTATGTGTCCAGCCTTTCCACACTTGTAGCAGACCACTGTTCTGCTGCTACTTTGGAAGGTCCTTCTATTTTCTTCCTTAGGTCTTCCTTCAGGGCTTAACTCAGCTTTGAATTTCACTCTGTTTCCCGTGAAGGTTTTTTCCTTCGTCTTTCGGTGTGTGAGGATGTATTCGTCTGCTAGTGCGGCCATTTCATAAGTCACGTCAGTTTTTCTTTCACTTAGGTGAACCCTGACTTCTTCTGGCACACCGTTTAAAAATTCTTCAGCTAATATTAGCTGCCGGAATTTCTCAGCGTCTCCGTCTATCCTCTTAGAGTCACACCACTTATCCAGTGCATTCTCTTTTTCTCTCAGAAATTCCACATAAGACTGGTTTTCAGTTTTTCTCTGTGTTCTGAATTTCTGTCTATAAGCTTCTGGAACCAACTCGAAGCTTTTAAGAACCGCTGCCTTCACCAAATCGTAGTCGGCGCAACTTTCTGTCGGCAGAGTTGCATATGCTCTCTGTGCTTTTCCTGTCAGCACAGTTTGGAGTAGCATCGACCAGCATTCTTTCGGCCATCCAAGATTTAGCGCGGTTCGCTCAAAATGTGCGAAGTATCCGTCCACGTTGGCTTCTTCAAATTTTGGGACTAGCCTCGCTTGCTTCGTTACTTCGAAACTGTCATGGCTTTCCTTGCGTCCTCTTATTGCCAAGTCGACTTCTCGCAGCCTTGTTTCTTGCTGAATTTTTATTTTCTCCAGTTCCATTTTATTTCTCTGTAGTTCCATTTGTGCTTGTATTTTAATTTTCTCCAGTTCAATTTCTTCTGGAGTCATTCTTATCATTTCCGTTGGTAGCTCTTCTAATACTGCTTCCTCGAAAACATTTTCGTCGACCATGTGTCTTGCTATTTTTATAACGAGTTCATGCTTTCTCATAGAATTCTGAACATTTAACTCAAGCTTCTCGCCAATTTTTATTATCTCGCTTTTTCTCAGCCTCTCCAACTTTTCCATTGAGGGTTCTTTTAAAAAGTTCTCTATTTTGTCCATTTTTCTTTAATTTTTCCAAACAGTTATATCAACAAGTAATTTGACTGTTTCAACAATATTCCTTTTTTTTTTCTTTTTACGGTCTCCCAGGGTAGGTTTAGACGGCAGGAATTGTCACGCGACTACTAGCAATAAATATTATTAATAATAATCATTCCGGAAACGAGCCCCCATAAAAGGTCTGGGGTCAGGAATAAAAGATTAAAATATCCCCGGACGAGACACCATAAAAGGTCTGTGGGGGCAAATTGACTAAAATCCCTAAACGGGACTTTATTTTCGCACGTGTGAAGACGGGGCAGGTTGGCACTTGATCCCCTACAGAAATAAGTCCTGTTCAGAGTTCTTTTCTCAGGCAGATAAGAACTGGCATATTACGTGAGGGAATAATTTAGGGCCAGACTGGCCACCGCTGGCAAAGGGGTCCAAAATTTCACACTATCACACACCCACCAGGCCACTAAACTTCTTTCCCTTAGATAATTGAAGAATACGGGCCTATAGGTCTTAGTTGTAATAATATTAATATTGCTATGGTCGGCAACTCCGGTTTTCCGTGTGATACTTTAGGAATTAATAGGACGGTTCTAAGCAAGATAATGTAAGGCGAATAGAAGCTGAAAGGAAAGCATGAAATAATAACATAGACCACATGGTAAAATGAAAATACATAGGTTCTTTACTACGGTTATATACATATATATATTCAAAATGTCAAAGATATATAATAGGATAGTCCATGAATATAAATGTCTTTTCTTGGCTTTTATCCTTTTTCAAATTGAGAGAGAGTGGTAAACAAAATTCGGGTGTAAAGGAAAAATGTCCCAAAGTTACTTATCTTATTTTTTTGACGGGGTTCCACTGGAGAATTTCTCTTCTTTCACGGGCTAATAGACTTTGTACTGTTTTTAATGCTGGCTTGAGAGACTCAGGTCTCTCATGTCTCAGTCTTTTTGTCTTTAGCCCGGAGTAAAATGGCTATCGTCCGTCTGCCACGAGCGTTGCCCCAAAACTACCTTTTTTTGTATTTACTTCCGTTGAGGGGAAGGGAACCCCACTTCCGTTTGGGGTCCCCCGCCAATCATTTGGCTTCATTTTCTCCTTCCCCTTCCGATGTCCGGCGACCCAAGGTCACTTAGGTGCAAACATCTGTGTGACCCACATTCATTTCTAACGGTCACTTTTTGACTGCTAGATAATTTTAGTTCAACGGGGGGAGAGTATCATTCCCACCTCCTCGTCTCCGTGAGCCATTACGTGACAAATACTTGAAATCATAAAATCTCTGTGAGTAAAACTGTAGGGAGAAATAATAACAACGACTTGGCTGTATAAACAAATTATATCAAATAAACTACGTAATGTTTGATAGAAATACTTGAAATCATTTAATCGTGTGCGAGTAAATGAACTATGTTTTTGTCTTTTTAAGGTATGTTCTCTACAATATATACATTTGTAGATTATACATATCTAATATATGTGAACTGGATTTTGCATTACATAACCCATAATGATTGATATATCTAAACGTAACCAACCAACAATTATATCACAAGCACTCTCCAAAAATATGTAAAATTTACTCACTATATATATATGTGCATAATGTCATCCAAAGACAGACTGTTTCGTTGTATAACATACTGTTCAGAGTGGTTAAGACCCGCAGGATACTTCATGCTGGGATCGAAACCCAACGAACTTTACGTTACACTTAGTATCTTACCGCTCAGCCAATAGGCGACATACGTCAGTTCGGGAATTATAAGGCATTATGCATTGGCTTTCGTTTGTTTACATTTTGTCTAACTGGATACCAGAGTGCTAAATTCATCAGAAGAGCTTTGCATTACGCGAGAGACAGCCGTTAATTCCCTTGCCAGAGTGCTGAACCTCCGGGAGTGGGGGGGGGAGGCGTATATATTGTTATCCATAGTTTCGTTGTATCCATATCCATATTTACCAACCTCTCCGCTCGGGCAGGATATGACACAAGGTCAATTTTTAAGTGGAGTTTAACAGGTTTGAATTCAGAGTTTTCCTTCTCCTAGACTAGTTGCCTCACCAAGGCTGAAGAACCTTGTCTGCCCTACTATTTACCCATAGCTGGAGGGAGAATTATTGGATTCATACCTTTCCCAAGGTAGTGCAATGTGAAATGCAATCAATCTCGTCCAGGATTTGAACTCGTGTCGCCGTGTCCAATTCCTACGACGATAACCATTACACCACAGGCACCTCCAGTTTCGTTGTATCACAACTCTTCAGTGTGGCTAGACACGTAGGACGCGTCAAGTGTGGATCAAAACCCTGCCAACTTTACGTTAGACTTTGTATCTTACCGCTCAGCTAACAGGCGACATAGCTTTAAACCAATTTAGTATATATATGTGTTGAAATGATAGATTGTGGTGAATCTGACAATATGAAAGAAATATGTGGAATATTTGATAAATCAAACACTTAAAAGAGGTTTAGAAGGTGTGATATTTCGTTCTTTTATTTCATTTTAAGAACTTTTTCAGGCTAAATCACTTTCTGAGTTGTTTCTGAGTATAAGCAAATGAGGAACATGATAAAATGACGGGGAGTATAAAGGTGCATTAGGAAAAAGAAGAAAATTTTGTGTGAGATGTATTAGGTTTCATTAGAGATTTTTGATTGTATGAAAGGAAATAATTAAAGTGAGCAGGCGGGAAAGAAATAGGGAAAAAGGAGGAGGGGAAGGGGTTTCGGCATATCCTGTTTAGTGGAAAAGGAGCGAAAAAGGGGAAAAGAGAAAGTGATCAGGAAAGAATCCTCAAAAGTATGGTTGTATAGAGTGGAAAAATATCCCTTATTTATCTGTTTTCTATTTTGATATTGTTTTCGTGTAGTATGATGCCCACCAGGTATGGTGAAATCTGATAAAATCCTGGGTGTTGACTTGTAGAGTTTGTTTTACAGCAGATTCTTATAGTCTGATGGATTTTTTTACAATGTCTGTGTTTGAATAGAGTGACTCGGGAAAAATTGAAGGTGTACTTGAGGTCTAACGTGGGAGAAAAGGGCATTTATATATATATATATATATATATATATACGTCTTTAAAGTACACTGTAACTTTATATATATATATATATATATATATATATATATATATATATATATATCATTAAGAAAAAACACAAACCGGTCACATTAAGATTATAAATTTATTTCCATCCTGTTATGTGTTTTTGATAAAATAAAAAAACATGAAAAAAATTAACAGGACTTCTTCAGATCTTATGGATAAAATATATCAGAATATATATATATATATATATATATATATATGTGTGTGTGTGTGTGTGTGTGTGTGTGTGAATTAAAACCCAAACCTCTTTATTCAGCATTCAACTTGGTTTGGCTGATTCATCTCCTTCGACGACAAACGTGTTGCCACGATCGACGCTACATCCATGTTAGGGATAACGATGTGTTAACCGATGGAAATTATTTTGAAGGTACATTTTTCTTTCGTATATAATTGGAGACATGTAGTTGTTAAACTGACTTCGACATCAAAACCAACCGTTCAACTAACCAACCAGCCAGCTTCATTTGATATTTTTCCCAGCATTACAAAGACCGAACCTGGCAGTTCAACTTTAACTTTGTGCTAATGCCCTTGCAAAAGGCATGAATACATCGCTTCATTTCCTAGTTATCGGCAAATAACAGGACAGGCTTGGATCTTTAATTTGGTTTAGCAACCAGTCTAGGAGAATGAAAACTTTAAATTCGGATCCGCTAAACCCCCCCAAAAAACTGACCTTGTATCATCCTACTTATGCCGGAGGGGTTGGGTTAAAACATGCCTATGTACGTTATTTAAATAAGAAAGATACTATATTAATTTTTTTATTTTTATTTTACCTCTGTCAGAAGTGTAGTAGCGTTTAATACGAATTAGGCACCCTTATTGTAACAGTAGAAGCGACAGTAATGACATTCTAGAGATTGGGATGGTATAGTGTTGAGATGTGTCAGTAGTTTCGGCTGTAGAGTGTCTGTGACCTGTTTGAATTGTATGATTTGTATGCGATCGTGTTTCCACGAAATAAATGGTGAAAAATCTTGAATACAGTCCCAGTGCGAGGGGAAAAATATCATAAGTGACAGTCAGATGACATGGCCTGGAAATGGGCCATTTCTTGTCCCCAGGGTGACGGATCTCAGGCCAGAGGCTAAACGAAAGAGACCGTCTTGATAAAAATCTTAATAGCTTGTCTGGATTTTGCTTTTGTTTCTACAAACCGTGATAAACATTTCTGTTTGTCCGAAAAGCGTTTCCTTTTGTTTGACATACCAACGAGATTTACTTCAGAGTGTGTGCGCTTTTATTTTGGATAATTTTGATTGTATATTTTACCTTGGGAGGAGAATAAGTTACTTGTTCTTCGAAGGCATGAACTCTGTTTATATTTACACTAAAGCAGTATTACTAATATAAGAAACTACTATCCCTTATTTGTGTTAGTATTATAATAAGAATGTGTTACAATAAATAAACAATGCGAAAATAAAGCAAACAAACACAAAAAGCAAAACAAACTAGAAAAAAGCAAAAAGAAAGAAAAGTTATATCCGCCTAAGACTATTCAGGTTGGTTGGTTGGTTGGTTGGTTTGTTGGGTTTTGCTAAGATAAGTTTCGAGAGTAACTTGGCCAAAAAGATAAAATTCATTCAAAAAAGATCAAACTGGGGTAAGTGTCTCAAAATTTTAAATTATGAAAATACTTTAGACTTTTGTTGTCGGACGATAGTTTAGGGTTCTCATGTCATTAGCTTGATTAGAACTATCGTCTTCAAAACTAAATTTAATATTTGTCAATAAGGTGTCCCAATATATATGAGTTTGGTTGTTTGGGTTTTAAGGCATATCAACATTTTTAGGATATTTAACGCCAAATCCATTTTTATGCAAATAGTCACATCTATTTCAAACAATTCAGCTTAGCATGAGGGTACAGTTTAATTGTCAAAACAATGCTAATTCAGTTAATTCTGTTTAGTATAAGTACAGATTTTGTTTACACAGTTAAATGTCAAGACAGTTCTATATCAAACAATTCAATTTAGTGAAAGTACAGTTTCAATGTCAAAAACAGTTCCATTTAAAACAATTCTGTTTAGCAAAAGCACGCTGTTTAAATGTAAGTACAGTTTAATTGTGAAAAACATTTCTGTTTAAGCTATTCAGTTCAGTCAAACAGTTCTAATTCAAACAATTCCGTTTAGCATAAGTATGCAGTTAGTTCTATTTAACCCATAGATAGGGTCCTATCAGGTGCTACCATTCCGCACTAAAGTGGACCTTGGAGCAATGGCAATAAAGGGGTGATCTGCATTCCCCAAAGCTCCAGCATCATTTTAACCTCACCATCAGATTTTTTAGTGTCATATACAGGACACTCGTTATAGGGGTCTTATCCCTCTGCAGAGAAGCAGTAGGTATATTCTACAGCCCCAGCCGATTAAGCAAATACTATTCAAAAGAATAGTCTGCTTTATAACTTAACAAAAGAAATATTTTTTTCTAATTTAGTGGTCTTGAGCTTGGGGAAATTACATCTAGGCGTAACGACTAAAGTGCTGGACTGTGAACTCGAAGTAAACGAATTCACACTCCAGTAACGCAATCGCCTTTACTTTTGGACTAATGACTTTGAGAAGCGTATGGACCCCTTTCTTACCCCAACTAAGGGTTTGAATAGTATCACTGCTGTTCTTCTACAAGGGTGGCACTGACGATAAATAACCGACAATGGTTGAGATGTTGTTAAAAAGAGAAACCAAAGCATATTATATCTTAAGATTAAATCTTACGATACATCTTATCAATACAATTTCTAAATGAAATTTTTATCTTGTGTGATTTTCTGACTGTTATCCCCGTCTTCATTGCTGTTTGTTGTAACACGTTGGAAATCATTTTTAAAATTTCAAAACTTTGAAAATGATTTCCCATATTGAATCATTTTCGTGCCCAAATAAACTAGGGACACATAAACAAGGCTAGAGGATACACCTGACAGCAATAAAGATGAGGAGAACTGTCCGAAAAATCACCAACAAAATACTGCACATCACACCTCTCAAAATGTCACCCAAACGTTTTTATCCATCAACATTTACATTTTATACTACTCCAAGAAAGTTTTGTTTAATGGCATATAAACTTTTGCAGGTTATTTAATGCTAAAGCTTCCCTTATGGAAGGACAGCAATGGTACTGTTTAATCCTTAGCTGTGGAGAGAGGGGATAAGAAGGTTCATACATTTCCAAAGGTTAACAATCCTAAAGTGAGAGTAATAGCGCTATGTGAGTTGGAACTTGCTTACTCCGAGGTTGCAGTCCAGCACTTTAGCCATTACGCAAAGAGAATAATGTCTGGGTTTTTTGCTTCTTTTTTTAATGGCATATAAACCTTTGTGGTTTATTCAATGCCAAAGCTGTCATTATAGAAGAAAAACAGTGATATAATTTAACCTATTCTCGGGAATATCAATGTTGCATTCATTACTATTTTAGGATTTTGCAAATAAAGTTTATACTCTTTCAATATATATATATATATATATATATATATATATATATATATATATATATATATATATATATATATATATAATGTCCTCTGGTCATCAGGAAAATAGTGGCAAAATAATCTTTTAACGTAAGTTGATTATTTGTAGAACTATTTCAGCAACGATTTAGCCACCGGCTCTAATATAAACTTGACCTTTTCAGCTTTATGTCTTTCTTTGTTTTTAATTACATATCAACCTTCGCGGGTTATCTTATACCAAAGCCACCATTGTAGAAGAATAGTAGAAGTACTCATCATCATCATCTTCATGTCACGCCGCCAGCACGGATCTCCCTGACCCTTTCTCGCAATCCTTCTCTATCGTCCATTGCTTCTGGCAGGTCTTCAGGTTTACATCTTGTATCGGCACTGAGCTGTTCTAGCTAGTCGGCCTGCCTTTGCTCGTCCATGTGAATGGGTCCTCAAGAGTACATCACTTATGAGTTCGTCCTTACTTCTCCAGTCATGTCCCGCATGTTTGGTTCGTCTGACTTGGATAGTTTTCGTAATGGGTGGTAAGTGGCCGTACAGCTGATGATTTGTTGGCTGATGCCCCCAGAACTTGTTCAATATCTCTCGCAGCATTCTTGTGTAGTTACTCTCAAGCTTTTTCTCCATACGTTTAGTTAGCGTCCATGTAGTCCATCTATATAGCAGTATTGCCACGACCGCTGCTTTGAAGAAACTGCGTTTTATTTCATCGGTCTGGTCTGACTTCTATACGACCGGTAGCCTACCATTAGCTGTCCATGCCTTTGCTAGTTGCGTGTTGATATCTGTCTTGGTTGATGAAACACTTCTTCCTTTTAACCCATAGTTGAAGGCATAGTGGGGGTTAATACCTTTCTTAAGGACGAACGTAATCGTTTGACTGTAGTTCGATGTCGTATCCATCACGACACAATAATGGTATATTCATGCGACGTTTATTTATTTATTTTTTTTTCGATTTCCGCTTCCTCCCTCGGGGCTCTTCTTTATCCATATGTCTACCCAAGTCTGTGATGACTTTCTGGTTTACAGCTATTATTTGACTAAACCTGAAAGCCCACATATATGCATAACTCAGCAAATGTTTTTTGTTGCAAGGTACTTCTACTACCGTAACGCATCAGTCAAAACGAAGTCGAATCATTGCTTAAATATTTATATTCAAAACTTCGAATTTTACTTTTGAAATTAATTTTTGCCGTCTTTCAATCAGGCTAAGTTGGCATACTTGTGGATATTAAGAAGAAAAAAGAAAAAAATCAAAAGGTTGCGGTTCCAAGAATCATCTGAGAGGAGGTAGGAACCGCCTATGCCTGAAAGACAAGACCTACTGGCAATAGAAAGAAACTCGTTCTCGTTTCAGCTTTACTTTTGATACTAGACGGGCTTTCTTTCACTTGGTTACTAGCAGAAAACACGCGTATCTGTCTAAGTCTCGTACTTGGTGTAAGACCACGTCTCCTCTATCAGCAGCCTCTATTAAAAACACCAACTGGCCTTATCACCAATGACTAAAAATGCTGACTTTGGACTTATCACCCTCCGAAAACGACCTGTACACTTCGACGCTTTTTTTGGGAGATGTGAATGCTTTTCTAGTGGTTCGGGAAGACATTTCCTCGCTACAGAGTAGCCGTATGAAAATAAGAATAACGTTAAAATTCAAAAAGTTATCTTCTATCTTCGCTTCCTTCTTTCTCTTCTTTCCTTTAGTAATTCCTTATCAGCTTTTACAAAAAAAAAGATGACAACAAATTAAATGCGGTAGAGAAAGAAACAAATGGAGCCAGATATGCTAAACCCAAATACCCACAACCTACGAAACTAAAAACCAAATAAATAATCCGACTAAATCTTCTGGATCCCCAAACTCTTTTCTCTCCGAATCAACATTATCATAAAAAAACTACTTCTTTAGTCTAGTAACGTAGTCACCGACGAGTATTTTGTCAGTGATTGCTAATCATTGAGCGAGGGAAGAGAAGCACACAAACACAAACCATCTCAAGTGTGTGGACATCAGTGGCTTTATTCTCTCTATTCAGTTTGTGAGGTTGTGGAAGCTGGAGTAATTCGATCACGGACGCAACGTTCATGAATGGAACTGGCTCTTCCCCTATATTTGAATCGTCTTTTACTCTTCGTGCACACAAACGTCTGTTTCTTCGTGCCGTTGCGACAAAAAGATAGACAATCGAGAAACTCATTATCTTTTGTGGGTGGGAGGGTCACAAAAAACTCAACCTCCACTTTTGTCTGACGTGGGCGGCATCAGCAGGCTAGTTTCTCACCATCAGTTAAATAGCTGATCGAGACTGGTAACCTCGGCAAATCTTAGGTAAGTGCCATTTTCAATCTGGAATGTTAGATTTTATTTCACTCCATTATTCTCTTGCAGTGGATTAAATAGTATCTCTGCAATTCGTTTACATAAGGTTTGATAAGCCATTAAACAACAGAAATCAAACCAAGCCAGGTTAAAACTGCGGAAAGAGTTACCCAAAGTCAAATTTTTTAGAACTTGTGATTCCGATGCAGGTATCATTGTTATACCTAGCCAACTGGACGAGATATTGTACTTGTTTCTATTCTTGCTGCTGACTTTTCTTTATAACGTATATAGTCGTATTACAGTATCGCTTGTTTATAACGTTACGGCCAGATTATATAATTTTACGAGTTTTTTTTTCTTAAACAGGTGTTAACAGGGTGTTTGCTTAAGTGTCAGTAAAAATATTTAGGATACTTGTAATTCATATTGTTAAGATGTGATAGAAAATGCATTCAAAGGGCTTAAATGTTTATTTTTTATATTTTTATTTTTCATTATTTACTATTCCGTTTTATCAGACCATATATCTGTATGAGTATGTGGAGCGTTGCTTATGACAGAGTGCGACATTTTCCGTTATTGAAAATTGCGAGTCATTTTTCATATAATTTTGCATTACAGCAGAAAATAATCATCAATATAAAAGTTGGAGCTAATATGAAGAACTTACCACAAAAGCCGTTTCTCTAGCGATCAAGAGTCACCTCAAAAGCAATTAATAATTCTGAAATGCTTATTATATAATTCCCTTTTCTATTCACTCTCTCTCTCTCTCTCTCTAATTCTCTCTCTTTATCTCTCTTATCTTCTTTCCATCTCTTTTTTTTCAGTCTTCTAACTTCTCTGCTTAATAATGTTTTTTTTTCTTCTTTTTTAAAATTCTTCAAACTGGCACTAAAGAGTAATTGTTATCAACGAAGAAAATGTCTTGATTGAAGTTACTTTTATTTCACATCAGCGCTAATACCGCAGGGAAAAGTAACAATTCAACTATTCACTCTCTTCGTATGTGTAAATAGTAGGGAAGACTGGACTTTTTAAAGTTTGGTATGACAACCAGTGTTAGAGAAGAAATTCTCTGAATTCAAACCAAGTGTAGAAGGATGGGCACTGCAAGACTATTTTTGTCCAAAAAACGTTGATTGAGATGTATTCCCACTTTACCATATTCGCAATTAACGCTATGTGCGAAATAGACATATAATATTCATTACGATGGAACATATAAATTTCGAAATTAGAAACACGTAACGACTTCTTGTTCAGGTACGAAACCTTTTTATAAACTCTGAGTTAAAGGTTTCGACATAAGGAGGAGAAGCACAATATTCTATGCTGTCTTATTCATTTGGCCCCCATCACGTGCGGCCTCCATAGGGCGCACGTTCCCTTCGAGTCTGTGAGCTCCAAAAGTCGATCCTTCTCGTTTGGCGTCTAGTACTCGACTCTCTTTCTTCAAATTCTCACACAAACCTCCGCGCGCTTCCGGTGCGTGACGTCACCCGTACCCTGTCACCGCGTTTCGTCTCGGACTATTATGACAACTGAGTGATACCTTCATCCGCTCGCGCGCTCCCGCGTTAACACCTGCCTCAATGTTGCACCTAACTAACCCATGTGCTGAGCTGAAAGGTTCTCAGCCTATTTAAACTCAAAGCCATGAACCGAAATCCCTCGGTTATTATATAACACCACGAACAAACCTAGATATGGGACCGGTCGTGTATGAAAAAATATCTGACTATATTAAGCGCTCATTTTAGAAACACATATCTTTCACAGTACTCACTACAGAAATGCATGTGTTTCTCTTCAAGTACTCCAAAATTGTGCCCTTGTGCTTATATATCATCATTAACTATATCAGAAAATTTTCTCTTTTTCCTTTCTTTTTCTTTTCCTGTTCTTACTTCATTCACTATATCAGTCTTTTTCCTCTTTTCTCTTTCTTTATCTTTTCATTTTTTACTTCATTCATACTATGTCATTTTTCTCTTTCATTTTCTCTTAATATTCTTACTTGATTCACTTCTTCAGTCTTTTTCTTTTCCTTTTTTGTCTTACATTCCTTTTTTCTCTTTCTTTTTCTTTTGGTATTTTTATTCTTTTTTCTCTTTCTTTTTCTCTTCGTATTCTTACTTTTCGCTTTTATTTTATTTTTTCTTTCTCTTGTCTATTCCCATTTTTCTTTCTCTTTTATTTCTACTCTTCCTCTATTAATATTTCCTTTTTCTTTTCTCTCTGCAATACTTCAATTAATGTTCCTACCATTCTGTCCAAACATTTAGACAATACAATATTTCGGCAATTGTCCCCCCTCTGAAGAATAACCATTTGCCCGGGCGACCTTTGCCGCACGCCCTTCCTACACCCAAAAGCCCACTGCGTCGTATACTCTGTCCCTACTTTGCACCAATCAGCAGGTTTTATTGCCATGGAATGCTGGGATACATTTGGCTTAATTTGCTGAAAGTTGGCCGCTGCGACTGTTTAGCATCAAATAATCAAATGATGAATTAACAGCTTCTTTTATTTATCTTCATAGACATAAGCCCATGCATTTTACGATATATATATATATATATATATATATATATATATATATGAAAATCATATGAATACATCTAAATAAACTCCTATCTACAGAAATAAACAATAGATATATGTGTGTGCATCTTATAAATGTTTATTTCTGTATTCATCATGTCCGACTTGTGTCGATATCTGCAAGTAACAACAATTCTAGTTGTGAAATTATGAACAAAATATGCATCGTTGCTAACCTAATTTTGGAGATATCAATACATATACACATTCATGAGTATTTGCAGCTTTTAACATATGTAAATATATTTATGCAAATGGATATATTATGCACATGTGTACATAGATTTTGAATATATATTAAAGAGTATCTACGGAATTGTATATGTAACATAAATCAACTTGAAATAATATATGTGCATTTTGCCAGACACAGAAACATATATTATTACAGATTGATTTATGAAATTATATATATATATATATATATATATATATATTTCTCTCTGAATATATATATATATATATATATATATGCCCGAGAGTCATTCAATGAGTAGAAGAGTTCTCATCGCATAGTATTGGGCTGCGAGTTCGAACTCTAGTCACGCTATTACGTTCACTTTCGGGCTAACACCATTAGGAATGGTATGATCCCATTATTCCCCCTTAAATGTTTTATGCTTGAAAACACAAATCGTCATGGTGTTTTGGTTAAAGCGATGGACTGCGGAATCGTAGTAAGTGAGTTCGTACTCCAGTCGCGCAAATACCCCCTTATCCTCCCAGCTATGGGTTAAATAGTACCACTACTGATCTTCTAGGATAATATCTTTGGTATTAAATAACCTACAAAGGTTGATATGCTATTAAACAAAGAAACCAAACCACAAATCGTCATATGAAAATCCCGAAAAGAATATATATATATGGGCAAAGTATTGTATTTTAACTATGTATGATGAAGTAGAATAGACGCTTTGCTTTTGCCTATTACACTGGTCAATAAAAAAAAATTGAAATGGTGTCCCTGCACTAAACATCTTTGTAGCTAATTTGAGTGCACTGAATCTGAAAATAACCAAATTTTTTCTTGGTTAGCTCTCGTTTTTGCTGTACAGAAATGCCTCATTTTTGAAAAAAAAATTTTTTTTTCTAAATATGTTTTTTGTATATATGATACAAACCGATGGTTTATTTCTCAATTCTTATTTAAACCAACAAATATGTGTCTGCTTATTGCGAAATACTATTTTTGCAATGACAATCAAACCCCAAGTCATTAAAACTAATACGATTGAATGTACCAAGACCAACAAGTATTTTCATGAATTTTTTTAGTAAACTATCAGCAGAAATAAATCTTCGTAAACATAATAATTATTGTAAACGTTTTCTCTTTCTTGTCATGTTCAACGTTACCCAAATCCCTTTTGAAACTCCTGCAATAATCAGCCATCATACGTTTGTCCCAACGTCCCTTGAAGCACTCTTCCAATGTTTTGATATACTGATGGAATCGTTCTCCTTAGTTATCACTCATATCATCGCAATTATCCGGAAATTTATCAACCTGAAAATTGATAGGTTTCAACGTCCATTATCTAAATTTGGAAATTAGCCAAGATTATAAATAGATCTTTTATTTTTTTTTTTAATGAGCTATTTTAATACATCAAAAACGGTTGTTAACCATGAAAAATTCAGGTCATTTTCAGAATTAGGACCATCAAATTATTTATAAAAAAACGTGTTTTGTTTCTTAGCACCGAAATTCGTGTTGACCAGTGTCCAGTGGTATATAATTGATCCGTCCAAGTCTTTATATGGGTCGTTTGACATTTGAATTGAATTAATTCTGAAAGACGCATATTTTTGTCAATACTTTCGGCTCCAGTTGTTAAAGGTATTTCAGCTGAGACATTTAACACTTAGACTATCCGACATTAGTTCCATCACCCAATACCTAAGAACACATTCACACCTCTCTAAATAAAAAAATAACTGAAAACACCCCATATTACACAAAAAAGAAACAAAAACTCCAAATTCCAGTCTTCTTTAAGCAAGATCAATTTCACGATGTAGCAGACGTATTCTAAAGTCTTTAACACTTTTCCTGCAATTTTTCTTTCGTTCAGTAAATTTTTCTTTTGCAAATTCCACACCCACTTGTTCTTTCTCGTTCTATTTATGTAAATGCATACGACTCATTATTGTATTTGTCATTTCACTGTTTGTTCCGCCAAAGATAGTTCCAGCTGAGGCCGAAAGTACTTGGCAAAAATATGGGAGCTTTTTCCACTCATTCAATACAGACGTCAAACGAAGACGTGAAAGGCTCAACTCTAAAATAGACAGAAACCATGTGACTGTCCTATTTAATCACACACACACACACACACACACACACTTACACATGCTTACACACACCACCATATATATATGGTTAATTGGTAGGTTGGTTGTTTTGTTTTACAGCACATCAAACAAAATGACATTAGGTCATTTAACACCGAGTTAAATCTCAAACAATTCAGTTTTTCTTTTCACACAGTTAAATGTCAAAACAGATCTATTTCAAGCAATTCAGTTTAGTATTAGTATAGTTTTTGTTTACAAACAGTTAAATATCAAAACAGTTCAGTTAAATGTCAACGCAGTTTAAATGATAAAAACTCCCATCTCAAGCAATTCAATTTAGCGAGAGCACACCGTTCTATTTACGAATTACAAATGTCAAAACAGTTCTATTCTAAACAATTTAGTTTAGCCTAAATACACAGTTTAGTTCTATTTGACCGATAAATAGAACCCTATCAGGTGCTACTATGCAGAGTAGACTTGGGACTGATGGCAATGAAGGAGTAACCCGCATTCCCCAAAGCTCTAGCATTACTAGAACTTCTCCATCAGATTGATTAATGTCATATATCAGGATACTCATTAGGAGGGGGCCCTTCTCTTTTGCAGCGATGCAGTCGGTGTATTTTATAGTCTCAGCCGACTGGGCAAATATATATTGCGAAATTTGAGGTGAATGTTACACCGCACTACAGCTGAATATTTCTTAAAATTTGATAATTAGTCCAGTGCAATCTTGACTTTTCGCAAAGATAGATCATACCTATTTTAGTAGCAATATGCTAGACGAACCAGACTTGCCGGACACTGCTGGAGAAGCAAAGACGAGATCGTAAGTGATGTGCTCCTGTGGACCCCCGCATATGGCCAATCAAAAGCGGGACGACCGGCTCGAACATTCATACAGCAGCTATGTGATGAGACGGGATGTAACCCCGAAGACCTGCCGAAGGCGATGAATGATTAGGATATGTGGAGAGAGAGGGTCAGGGATATCCATGCTAGCCGCACGTCATGATGATGATGATGATTGATATTAAGTAACCACTTCTATTGGTAGTTATTAAGCTTTGTGTGGCAGTGACACAAGGCCAGAAGACAGCGAGAACACAATAACAATGATCTATTGGACTTCTACCAATAAAATGGGAAAGAAGATCAATGATGTATAGAATTTAATAATTGAACATAAACTTGTACATATAAATTGTTGGCATCAATGATCAAGAATTACTTGAGTAGAAAAATACAGAAAATGGGGAAGTGGCTCCAAGGGAAATTGAAACATATGGAGCACATTGCCCTATCGGGTGGGGTTGTAGAAAACACCGACTGCATCTCTCCCCCTCACGAGTGTCCTGGATATGGCATTAAATATTCTGATAGTGAGGATTCAGTAACTCTAGAGCTTTAGAGAATGCAGAGTACCCCTTTATTGCCGTCGCTCCAAAGTTCTCTTTGATAGGGTCCTATCTATGGGCCAAACAGAACTGTTTGATTTTTAAACTGTAAGCAAACAAATGACACATGATAAGTTGAATTGTTAGAAACAGAACTGTTTAATCATTTAACTGTGTTTAAGCAAATAACTGATGTTTAATTGAATTTTTAGTGATAGATAGCAATGTTTGAACCATTTAACTTTCTTGACTTATGCTAAATTGAATAGTTAGATATAGAACTGTTTGATCATTTGACAGTGTGTATCACTAAAATGTGTTTACAAATAATATATAATATACAAATTATATATAATATCATATAATTCAGTATATATGTAAAAACAAGATTTGGCATTAAATAGCCAACGATGGTGGATATATATATATATATATATATATATATATATATATATATATAATACCTAAAAGAGTCAGAAACTACCTACCCAGGTTTCACTTAACTCATCTTCAAGATTATTCTGAATTAGTTTAGGAACGAAGCTTATCTCATGCTTATATATATATATATATATATATATTTTTCGTATGGGCATTTAAAATTGTCGTAGACTCTTTAAAATTCAATATGTTATTGCTATACATTTTATGAGATGACTGCCCATTTTTTATGATTTCAGGTTCAAATGAACAGCTATAGCAGCAATTAGAATACACCCTACTAACCCCGGATTGTCACGGCTGGTGAATTTCGAAAATGATATCTGACACTTTAGAAGAACGATATGCAATAAAATTGGGTTTTAAACCTAGAAAAAATGCCACAGAAACGTATAGAATACTTCAGACTGCTTTTGGAGCATCTTGCTTAAATCGAGCATCAGTTTTTGAGTGGCATAAGAGATTCAAGGAAGGCAAGGAGTCTGTGAGGGATGATGAGAGATGTGGGAGGAGTAAGAAAGTCAATACACCAGATTTGATTGGCCAAAGGGTTAGGGTTATGGTTACTATGTTGAGGTTTTAACGGAGTTCAGGAAGAGATTCCTTGGAAGACGCCAGCACTCATCAAATCGGGTCAGTGGCATTTCCAGCAGGACAATACACCAGTCCATAACTCCATCCTTGTCACAGACTATTTGACCACGATGGGCATCAAGACAATTCCTCAGCCTTCCTATAGTCTAGACCTTACTCCCTGTGACTTTTGGTTATTCCCTAATCTCAGAAGCTGTCGTTATGAGACAATTGAGGAGATAAAAGTGGCTCATTGACTCGCTCACACAAGAGGACTTCCATAGGGCCTTCCAGGAGTTGTAGGAACAGTACAACAAGTGCATTACAGCCGGAAGAGATTACTTCGAAGGGGACTAGAGTTTCATGTGTGTACTATCAATAAACGTGTCCATACGAAAAAGGTCTGAAAACATATCGTATGTACCTTGTATATATATATATATATATATATATATATATATATATATTTATATATAAGAAATTTATGGTTTTCTCTTGCTCACTTGGTGATTTAATGGAGGACCAAATATTGCAGTATTATTAAATAGTTCTCAATATCAATGATAGAGCCTTTATCCAACAAAACAATCTCTCTGTGAATGACAATATATACGTTCCCCCACGGGTGTTGAGCATTCCGACGAAGGAATTTACGGCCACCATTCGCATAATGCAAAGCTCTTCTAATGAATTGAGCACTTTGGTATCCGGTTTGGCAAAAATGTAAACAAACGAAAGCTACGACATAATGCCTTATAATTCCCGAGCTGACGTGGTTCACTTGTTGGCTGAGCGGTATCGTGCCAAGTCTCACGTAAAGTTGGGCGGGTTTCGATCCCAGCTTCAAGCGACACTGAAAAGTTGTGATACGACGAAACAGTCTGTCTGTGAAGGACAACATATATATATATATATATATATATATAACATGATACTGTCCGTACCCCTGGGTTTCACGCTCTGTCTTATGAAGCGTAAAGAATGGAACCCATGGTCATAGATACTACCATGTTATATATATATATTAATCTTTATATTTAATCATTATATATATATCTAACTGCCCAATGTAGGATCCAAACATATACCAAAAAACTTACACTATTTATCGTTTAATTTGCTTAAAATGTCGTAATTTTTATATTGGAAGTACAGTCAGACCCCTCCACATCAGAATTAAAGAACATCTCAACACGCGTACATCCTAATTCCGTAAACATTTAATTAAATGCAAAAATAATTATATTGATTTTTCCATAAAAATCGAAGCCATAGTACGTAATGTTGGTAGTCTCAGAATTAAGGAAGCTTTATCAATAGCTAAGTTACACCCTCAGATTAACAGTTGGTTAGAACTAAATACTGAATATATCATTGATTATCATGCACATTTTAAATATATATTTAAATTCATAAATGAAATAAAATAAAATAAAATAAGATAAAAAAAACCCCAAAATTAAACTAAACTAAAATAAATTGAAATTGATTAGGATAACTGAAGTCACGTATATTCCACATAATGTTTGAACACTTCACGTGGCACCATGGTTACAACGCCCATCATGGCGTTCTAACACCCCAAGTGACACCATGTTTACAACGTTAAAAAAATCCAAACCTCCAATATCGCGTTCATTTATTTAAAAAAAGTATCCGACGATGAAGTTTTACTTTGAAATTAATTAATGGTCCGGGAAACTTGGGTTCAATCCCAGGTCGCGTCATACCGAAGACTTTAAACCTCCTTGCTTAACACTCAGCAATATAAGGTACGTATCAAGGGTAAAGTAGAGCAATCCAGGGAAAGGAGTACCACTCTCCCCTACACTTCGATGTAGTAGCTATTTAAAAGAGAGCCTTGTAGTTACCCTCGACTACGAGCGCCTACTTTACTTAGCATATATATATATATATATATATATATATATATATATATATATATAAATAAATATATATATTTATTTATATATATATATAAATAAATTCCAGGTACAGGAAAATTATTTATATATATATGTATATATGTATATATACATATATATATATATATATAAGCATGAGATAAACCTCGTCCCTTAACCCATTTACAAACTAGATTTAGCTCCAGTAGGTTTTCTTTTGGTTTCAAAGCTGAACTATTGTTTGTAGATTTAAAAGATAGAATGGATAGAAAAAAATGGTCAACGAGATCTGTAAATTAACCTTTAAACGAGTTCTGGAAAGCATTCCACAACTGGAAACAAAAACGCTGGTAGTTGTACCATAATATTAGGTGGGACTCTTTCAGCGGAAGGCATATGTTGATAATATTTGTAATAATAGATACTGAAAGAGACAGAGAGATAGAGAGAGAGAGAGGAGAACGAAATTAATTAAGAATAACACGTCAAGAAAATATGAATAACCAAGAAAAATATTCTGAAATTATCAGATATATAAAGAAATAGGAGAAATGAACGTTCTGATATAGATATTGCAGCAAAATATTTCCTGTTTTATTTCACTATTTTCTGTCATCCTTTAGGCAAATTATTGCTTCTATTTTTATGTTTCAATGCAAATATGCAGGTGGCTTTTCAAAATAAGTGAACATAAGAATATAAAAAGAAACTTAATGTTTACCATTTTCCTGGTGTAGGTTTGAAACATCTCTGTTGAATAATTCTGTACGTTTTTTATTGTTTGATAGTTTTCGTTGGTCTTTTTTGGGAGTGAGATTCCTTCAAACTAGTTTCAGAAAGAACTTATATTGACTTTTTGACACCGACTCATATGTCTAGTCGGTAGAGTGTTCGTCAATGGCCAGTGACACCGGGGTTCAATCCCAGGTCGAGTCAAACCAAAGACTTTAAAATGGTAATTGATACTTCCTTGCTTAACACTCAGCATTATAAGGTACGTGGACCAATACAAGCGAAGGAGTAAAGCCCACCTTGGTGTAGTAGCTATTGAAAATGGAGCCTTCCGATCATCCTTGACTACAGTCGTTAACTTTACTTTTATATAATACGCATCATTATTTTTAGATGGGATCTCTAATTGGTACATTAAAAGATTGTGTATTTCTTGATTCGACGTTGCTGTTAAGTGTTCTCGTTTCGCCGTTTGTCACTCTTTGTTTAAAAACGAATAAATTTTTTCGCTTTTGATATCGGATTGTACTCTTTAATACATTCCAGTAAGTTCATTTTCGTTAACGTGGAAGCCACATATTAAAGTAACTTACTTAATAAAGCTTCATGCAAATTATCTTGAACGATTGGTGGAGATACTTTTAATATATTAGCTTCTTCCGTATCGGATCACATCGTCTTGATTTCAACTGCAATTTGTCTATTTTACTTTGGTAATTGCACTCACTAGAAATCTCCCACCCACATCTACACAAACCATTTTGATATATTTGAACATTAATATTACAGTCTTTAGAAACCGTATTTATATATCGGTCAACACATTACGTATTTATGTATGTAACAATAAAAATACCTTGTGACCTGGGTTGGACACTAAACTGCATCCAGTGGAGAGGCTCCTATTTTGAAGATCTGACGAGAGTAATGTACCTTTTTGTTATCTATATTTACCAACCCTCTGCTCGGGCAGGATATGACACAAAGTCAATTTTTAAGCGGAGTTTAACTGGTTTGAATTCAGAGTTTTCCTTCTCCTTGACTAGTTGCCTCTTCAAAGCTGAAGAACCCAGTCTGCCCGACTAGTGACTCATAGCTGGAGGGAGAATAATTGGATTCATACCTTTCCCAAGGGTATTAGTGCTATGTGAAATGCAATCAGTCTAATTTGAACTCGTGTCGCCGTGTCCAATTCCTACGACGATAACCATTACACCAGGGGCATGTACCTTTTCGTTATCATTACTCCAAGATCTACTCTGATCAGAATTGGTAGAATCTATTTGGGTCCCATCAATAAGAATTATTAGTATTAGGAATACTTGAAATAAAAAGAGTATGATTCAAAAATCTATTGCAATGGAACATTGGAAATATACTGATGATTATAATCAAAACATTTACTAATGAATCAAATGTTGACATTAAATAACCCATAAGGGGTTGATATGGCGTTAAACAAAGGAACCAACGAACGTCACATTATAGTGGGTAATTATCAGAGTAATACACTTAAACCCAGACAATAAAGCAATTTCCAGTACAATTTTTAATTAAATGATAATTTTGTGGTTTCTGTGATTGTCCTGAATGCCTATGTTATTCTTATAAATTCTTGACATAACAGATATATTAATAAAATTCTAATATTGACACATTCACTCCTACCTAAATAGAAGCATCAATAGCATTATGGATCTCTGTTACAACGGAAACAGAACAGGTTCACAAGTTGTCAAGTCAGTCATATTGTGTTTGCCTTATATTTTTTTTTACCAAAATGAATGAATTGAATATTCAAATTGTTTTCTTTTTATGTAGGAGAGTTAAAATAAACAACTGCAAAAAAAACAAAACAAGTTTGACATTTTATCTTTAAAATGTATAATGAGGTGGCAACTACCCCATACAATCAAATACGATGAGGCAGCAACTGCAACTATACGATTAAATTCAATGTACGACGTGGTGAAAACTGCTCGTGTAAAATTAAACACAATATATGTTGAGGTGAAAAATTTTCCTATAACATCAAATACAATGTACAATGAGGTAGCAAGTGGTGTTCTAATATCATGGAATACAAAAACAATGAGGTGATACCAGTTTTAATACCATCAAAAATAATGTATGTTGAGATGGCATCCGTTTTAATACCATCAAATACAATGTATGATAAGGTGATACCAGTTTTAATACCATCAAATACAATGGACGATGTGTTGATACCTGTTTTAAAAACATCAAATACAATGTACTATGAGATGGTACCCGTTTTAATACAATCAAATATAGTGTACGACGAAATGGCGCCTCTTTTAATACTATCAAATACAAAATACAGTGAAAAGCAAGTGTTTGAATATTATCAAATACAATAAACGACGAGATAACAAGAATTCTATTGCCATCGAATACAATGGACGATGAGATGATACCTGTTTTAATACCATCAAATACAATGTACGATGAGGTGATATCTGTTTTAATACCATGAAATACAATGGACGATGAGGTAATACCTGTTTTAATACTATCAAATACATTAGACGATGAGTTGATACCTGTTTTAATACCATCAAATTCAATGTACGATGAGGTGATACCCGTTTTAAAAACATCAAATACAATGTACGATGAGATGGTACCCGTTTTAATAGCATCAAATATAGTGTACGACGAAGTGGCACCTGTTTTAATACTATCAAATACAAAATACGGTGAAAAGCAAGTGTTTAAATATCATCAAATACAATGAACGATGAGATAACAAGAATTCTACTGCCATCGAATACAATGGACGATGAGGTACCAAGAGTTCTAAAACCATCAAATATATTTATGATGAGATGGCATTTTTACAAAATAGAAACTGACAATTTTGAAAGTTAGAATAAAAAAAAACTATATGCCTTTTAAAAAAATAGAAAGAGAATAAAATATTTTATTTTACCTAATATAATTACACGAGTGTCTGAACTGTTGAGAAATGTTGGAACATCACATTGCGCTTGTTTTATAGTTAAAAAAGTAATTGCCGCTTTAAAAATTCCGTTTGCAATATCGCGTCTTATGGTGATACTTAAACAACGATAAAGGCGCAACTATGTCGACCAGAAAGCAGATCCTTAGCCAAACAAATTGAGTGGTATGAAGAGATTAAGAAAAGGAAAGCGATAAGAAAGGGAAACAACATGTTAATATGAAAAAGGAGAAATGGATGGAGAAAATAAAAACACAAAAAGAAATCAAAAGAAGGGAGAGTAAGGAGTGAATGACTGTGAAGAGTTTGTTAGCTTCCGTGCTCATGAGATAATGTTGCAGTCATTCCCAAGAACCAGTTGATTAACCACTGCAATGGTATGTTTACTCTGTGGTGCGCCGCCACTGGCAACAACAGAGACCATCTTGGACAAGTGCCAACAATCGAAACGATATGGAGCGGACCAAGGCAGCATCTAGAGGATGGAGCATTTGTAGTCATGACTTAGGGATGTTGGTGAAGGCGGGCCGGGTTGGCGAGTCGATGGGTGTGGAAGAGAAGTTGATGAGGGGTGGGGAAGGAGAGCAACGGATGGGTGATTTGAAGAGGATGTACGTGGAAAGAGGGGGGTTGAAGTGACGTATTCGGCCATCTTTGCTGTGGAAACTTTGCAATAGGGTCGGGATAAACATCATTAATTTTGTTAAGCTTCTCGATCAATAAAACAGAATTTTATAGGAAGATGGTGACGTAAATATTCGCATATGCCCTATGTGTCCACATCTGCCTGTGTTAATGTTTGTTTTCAAAAACTTACACACACACACACACACACACACACACACACACACATATATATATATATATATATATATATATATATATATATATATATATAAATATATAATAATCGTATTAGTATGCTACATTCGACCTACCTTTGGCAGAAGCATGTAGGCAATGGCTTACGAAAGGTCACCCTGTTCGGTTGAGTTGAAAATAAATTCAACATTTTTTTATTGTTTATTCAAATAGTATATTTGTAATTTTTATTTGTGTAAGATTGATCGTGATTAACAAAAATGAACATGAATGATGAAAATTTAGTTAATTTATGTACATATAAATCCATGTCTATCTATCTATCTATCTATCTATCTATCTATCTATCTATCTATGTCAGGTTGTTTTTTGCTTTTGGTTTCTTTGTTTTTAATTATAAATCAACCTTCGTTGGTAATCTAATGCCAAATTTAACCTTGTAAAAGAACACCAGTGATACCATTTAACCCATCGCTGGGTTTAATAAGTGGGTTCATGCCTTACCCAAGTATATTAGCTCGAAAGTGAACGTAATGAGCTCAGGAATTTGCATTAAATAATCTACAAGGGTTGATATGCCAAAAAACACAACCAATCAACCAGCTTGCCTATCTATCTATCTATCTATCTATCTATCTATCTATCTATCTAAGCCTGTACATATATCTCTATCTATAAATAAGTAAATATCTTCCAGTGTCTTGAATCTGTGTCAATAAAAAAAAAAATCATATGGAGCAGCTCATAAATCAGTGCACCTATAATATATAATTTGTTTTAGTTTTGGCTAAATAGTTTCAATCCCGTTGAGTTTACTAATAAATAATACTGGAATGTATTCGTAGTAATTACATAATTTCCCACTAGAATTAATAAAACCCAGATATTCTAAGTTAAGAAAAAATTAAATGTTAATAATGAAACTGTTGGTGTTGTTCTAAAATATTGGCAATACAGCATCTATTATTCATTGTTTTTCATCTATGTAAACCTGCGTACCTACGTGTACCTCGCAAATGTTTATCTACACAAGAAGCCCTTTTCCTTTTGTCTTTTGCTAATCTTTGCGCTGTTAGAAGAGGTAAATTTGCGATCTATTTTAATGTAATTTTTTTGTCTCTACCTGGTAAAATCACTATGTATCATCGAGCGAATATCTTGAAACACCGCTCTTTGGTCCAGACTTTTGTTCATATTAATGTTTTATGCGTACATAATGTTTCAAATACGTGATATGGTGGTTTTCAGCAAGCTACTGGTTTACAACAAGATATGAAAGTCAAGCCTTGTCTTAAAATAGGTGAAAAAGTAGCATATTAACTGTATTTATTACATACATCGTAGTTGAGGGTGACCCGAAGGCTCCCTTTTCTATAGCTACAACATCAAGGTGTAGGGCAGAGCGCTACTTCTTTTCCTGGAATGCTTCACTTTACCCTTGATCCGTACCTTATAATGCTGAGTGTTAAGCAAAGAGGCATCAAGTACCATTTTTTTGTCTTGTTTTTTTGTCGAACTGAGATTGAACACAGGTCTCCCGGGTCATTGGCTAACACTCTAACCATCATGCACATGGCCTAGTGGGTAGAGTGTTCACCAATGGTCCGGGAGACCTGGGTTTAATCTCAGGTCGCGTCATACCAAATACTTTTAAAAAGTACTTGATACCTTCTTGCTTAACCCTCAGCAATATAAGGTACGTATAAAGGGTAAAGTGGAGCAATCCAGGGAAAATGGTAGCGCTCTTCCATACACCTTGATGTTTTTTCATGTAACAAGCTTACGAAGAAAGTAACAAAATAATGATTCATTGATTTTAGAAACCTGAACATTTCAAATACAGGTAAAAACATTTTGAAATCCGTCAGTTGTTAAGAGAGACTTGTTGGTAGAAGGCCTGGATGATTTAAGAATACCATTTTTCTATGTTAAAACCGATGAGAGCGTTGCAGAAGCCTCACTGATGGAATATATTATAGACCATTTGATTATGAACTCCGGTCAGACAATTTTATTCTCGAAGAGAGACCCATGGTATCATAGAATACGTGGAAAATCTACCTGTGCTCCGAAGGGTGGAGACAACAATGAAAAGTTTCAGGGAATGGAAATCCCCCTAAGTAAATAACGTTCTTGCGGTCCTACTTAAAAGCTGAGGCAAAGTGATAATTAAGGCCCTGAGCGTAATAGGCCGGCAAATCTAGGCCAAAGAAGAAGACTTACTGACGTTACCGCTGTTCGAGAAAAACCAATATCTGAACAAATTATAGAATCACCATCTTGATCAGAAAAGTCATTCTGCAAGTGACTCTATGGCCAAAGAGGTAATATCTAAAGTGCAAGCAGGTTTTAAAGCAATCCGGAACTGAATGTATCAAATATTCACCAGCAAATTCCTCAGCGAAAAAAAAATGCACCATCAATGTAAACTCTTCACAATTTTGACGTTTTTAACAAAACTTTCGACCAAATGTAAACGGCTATTTAAAAACATATCCATCAATGTGCGGGCGCACATGTACATACACATTCTCACATGCACTTATATATATATATATATATATATATATATATATACTTATAGGCACACAAACACACGTATGTACACAATATGCTAATACGACTCCACTAAGAAATCATGTATATATATATATATATATATATATATATATGTGTGTGTGTTGTGTGTGTGTGTCTAATGAATTGGTTTCTAAGTGCAGTTATATATATATATATATATATATATATATATATAAATATTGCCAATGTGAAAAAGTTGATTTTCAGCATTGAATAAAAATTTTCATCGGAAAACAGGCATAACCATAAAAACTCTGCGCAAAATTGTGGATCTATTAAAACGTTTTTTATAATTATTGTATAATAATATATACTTTTTCAGTGTTTTTTATTTTATAGAAAGTCAATTTATAATGTAACTGTGGAGTGACTGTGGTATAGTGGCTAATGTGTTGGATTGAGATATTCTCTTAAGTGAGTTCGAATTCCAATCACGCTATCACGTTCACTTTTGAAATAATACCCTTGGGAAAGATATGAAAGCCCCTATTCCCCAAGCTATTGGTTATAACAGTAATTCCCAACTTGGAGGGCATGCCCTACCGGTGGGGCATAGTAACATTTTAGTGGGGCTTGTTTAGATATCAAGTTTATAGCCTTTTAAGCTTACTTCACGTGAATCGCAATAAAACTTTAAATATATAAGAATTAAATTTTACAGTTGAGCATCGGAATTTTAGAAATGTCAACATGGGTCATAGCCCCAAATCGGTTGGGAATCACTGGGTTAGATAGTATCAATACTTTTCGTCTACAAGGAGAGCTTAGGCATTGAATAACTCACGAAGGTTGATATGCCATAAAACAAAAAAACAAAAAAAAAGCATACCAAACTTATAATTTAATGAGAATTGTGAAGCAAAAACGTATTATCAACCATATCACGTATAAACTTCATCTCTTAAAAAAAGAATAAAAAGTGTTTTCACAAGTATTTAAGAGTCGACATTGATTAGCTGATTTTGAATCAGGGTTGCCAACCTGAAAAAATCTTTCTGCTCTGATCTCGTTTCCGTAAAAATGTATTATGCATTTTAAGACAGGATCCGAGGCTCTAAATTTATAGAATATAACGTTTAACAAATTCGCTATTTAGATACAAAAACATGACAGTATTTGTGAGGTATGATATCATATAACCATTAAAAATACCAATAAACACTTAAAAACGGATTGAAATAAAATGTCGTATTCTAAATTTATAACCTAAAACTGTTGCGGAACAGACACGCAAGAGAGTAAATGCTATTTCCAACGACTAATGAAGATTATAGTTAGACTTTATTCGCTGATTGAAGCGAAAGAAAACTTTATTTTAATGCTTGTGTAAAGGTCACCTTCAATTGCTATTAACATCAATGTTGAGTCATATCGTATTTATTGAATCTATTTCTTAATTCTAGTAAATAAATAGATAAATTAATAAAAGGAAAGATTTTATAAATTAACCTGGAGAGACAAGAATAACGGTCTTCTCTCGGATTGGAGGCATGTCTTACCACGTCAAATGTCCGTTAGTTAGGTGAGAATTTGAACCTCTTCTTCTCTCACTTTTGCCTTTGGTTTTTTCAACGGAGAAGCCGTGGGTTTTTTAGTCTTTGTTCGATGGGCGAAAATGGGCGTAATTCTTTTTTTTTTTCGTTGAACTAAATGGAGACGTTGTTTCCAACTCCTGCGAGATACTTTATTTCCCCTTGCTATGAAAACTATAAATAAAACCCTTTTTGGTTCTTGTCATAGACTTGAGAAGACGTACTCTTTTTTTTTTGTTTTCGCTTTTTAATCAAAATAAGACATTTTTTTAATCGCCTTTTGTACAGGCTTATTCTTGGAGCAATGCATATATTTATCTGCTTTTGGACTTGTTGCAAATTGTTTCAACATTTGTTTATCGTTATAATTTCCAAGCAGCGGTCGTGTCGATACTGCTGTATGTATGCACTACTTGGACACTAACTAAACGTATGGAGAAAAAGCTAGACGGCAACTACACAAGAATGCTGCAAGCAACATTGAAAATGCCCAGGAAGCAGCACCCTACAAAGCACGAGATGTACGGCCACTTACCACCCATCACGAAAACTATCCAAGTTAGACGGACCAGACATGCAAGACACTGTTGGAGAAGTAGGGTCGAACCCATAAGTGACATAATCCAGTGGACCCCTTCACATGGACGAGCAAAGGCAGACGACCAGCTAAAACCTTCATACAACTGCTCGGTGCAGATACAGGATGTAGATTTGAAGACCTACCGGAAGCGATGGACGATAGAGAAGGATGGCGAGAGAGGGTCAGAGATATCCGTGCTGGTGGCGCGACATGATGATGATGATGATGATGATATTAGTTTATCTCGTCTTTCCTTTCTGTTTATTCAGTGTTTGTGCATCAATTGATATATTGATGTTAATATTTTAACTTGGTGAGAAGGAAACGATCAAACATATTTCCTAGCATCAAATAGCCGGTAAATTGTAAGCAGCACATACATTTCTCCAATTAATCTTTTATAGTTATCTCCCTTGAGTAATTAGGATGACTGAAGTGAATGTGAGCACAATTTTGTTAAGTTGTAAATTGAATTGGATATTTCTTTTTTCTAAGAGTGTTGATATTGCGCAGACAAATATCACGCTATGTGCCGCGTTTGTTACCTTATAATAGCATAATTACAAACGTCCGATCATTATGATACCGATGTACATTTTTTGTAATTTAATTGTTAGCATCAAGTAAGTGAATTTATCTTTTTTTCGATTCTCTCTTTAAAACTTTCTGGAAAAGCTTTATATTAATGTCAGTCGCTTACATCGTTGAAGTGAAAGAGTTGAAAATGGTTAGATTTCAAGTAGCAGATATAAATAATATAATTCATGATATTTTGAACGTTATTTGCGATTCTTTCATGACAAGGTTCCTATATTGGGGTGAGAATTTGTCAAAATGCTTTAAAGATTAAAATTCAATGTACAGGTAAAAAGAAATGGATCAGGGGTTGCCATCATGTTAAAAGCGCAATAAGGGTAACCCGAAGTCGATCATTTTTAGGCCTTATTTTTCTGATGCAGATATATTGTGAACAATAAAAGTTTCAGTAAATAAGGCCAGGATTTTCTCGTTCCCCATTGAAACCAGCACTGGAAAAATAAGGTTTAGAAAGTTCCGCTTTGGGTTATTCCAACCGCGCTTGTAACTTGGACTATATTTGATGATAAAAAAAAGACATTATGTCTATTATTTTTTTCTTTCAAACTTTCCTTATATTCATTAAAAATCTCTTGAGTTTTCTTAAATTCTTAGCAATTCACCTTATTTATCTACTATTAATTATGATATAAATTGCATTAAGAAGACGTTATACGAAATCGACCATTAAAAAAGAATCTAAGCGAGGCATTAATTGGGAAGAAAATATTTTTCTGATATTATCGGCTGCACTCCCAGGCCTGACTTAGTATAAAAAGTACTTCAACTTGTGTGAATATATATATACATGAATCACCGTTTTCCATTGCACCTTTTCCAAGGACATCACTTGTAGTATATCTTTTTTATGTTCTAGAAGACTGCTTGTTTTACTGAGTGCTGCGCAAGGACCTGTTTCATTACCGGAAAGCTAATGCCTTTCCATTCCACACACACATATATATATATATAGTCATCCACAGACAGATCTGTTTCGTTTTATCAGAACTCATCAGTGTGGCTAGACATGCTAGCTTCCTGTAACTGGGATCAAAACCTGGTTGACTCAAACGCCAACCCAAGACTCTACCCCTCAGTCACGAGGAACCAGCAGCAGCGAAGTAAATTTTAAACGGTTATGAATCACAATTACTATTGTTTACATACATCCGCTTAACGGCTACCGAGAACTCAATTCATATATGAAGAGTCTTGCATAAACGCTAAAGGCAATGCGATTGGTTCATTCGCCAGAGAACTGAACCCTACGGGAGTAGGGGAGTATATATATATATATATATATATATATAGTCATCCACAGACAGATCTGTTTCGTTCTATCAGAAATCATCAGTGTGGCTAGACATACTAGCTTTCCGTATCTGGGATCGAAATATATATATATATATATATATATATATATATATATATATATATATATGTATTAGAGTCATTCAATAAATAAGTGGAATGCTTTTAATGATTTTTTTCCATAAATATAAACGTAGCATAGTTTGGAATTAGTTTATAGCAAAAATCATTTTAATTATGCAGTAATATTCATTTTGACATAAAAATGGCGAAATGGCGTCCCATGAGATGAAGGGCTCCAGGTTTGAACAGATATCCTTCACTAAATTTTTGGTGGCAGAGAAGATCAGGCCAAGTAAAATTTACAGAAGAATGGCTTACGAGGATCATCAAATAAGTTTCCAGACTTTTTTCGTATGGGCACGTTTATTGATAGTACACACATGAACCGTTCCAACAACCTCTGGAAAGCCTCATGGAAGTCCTCTTGTGCGAGCGTGTCAATGACCTTCGTCACAGCCACTTTTATCTCCTCAGTTCTTTCATAACGACAGCCTCTGAACTTAGGGAATAACCAAAAGTCACAGGCAGCAAGGTCTGGACAATAGGGAGGATGAGGAATTGTCTTGATATCCATCTTGCTCAAATAGTCTGTGGCAAGGATGGAGTTGTTGACTGGTGCATTGTCCAGCTGGAAATGCCACTGACCCGATTTGAAGAGTGCTGGCCTCTTCCCAAGGAATCTCTTCCTGAACTCCCTTAAAACCTCAACATAGTAACCCTAACCCTAACCCTTTGGCCAATCAAATCTGGTGTATTGACTTCCTTACTCCTCTTATACCTCTCATCATCCCTCACAGACTCCCTACCTTCCTTGAATCTCATGCCACTCAAAAACTGATGCTTGATTCATGCAAAATGCTCCAAAAGTAGTCTGAAGTATTCCATATATTTCTGTGGCATTTTTTCCAAGTTTAACACAAAAATTTATAGCATATCGTTCTTCTAAAGTGTCCTTACGTGCAGATTGCATTTTTGAAATTCACCAGCTGTGACAATCAGGTTTTAGTAGGGTGTATTTCAATTGCTGCTGTAGCTGTTCATTTGAACCTGAAATAATAAAAATTGGTCAGTCATTTTATAAGATGTATAGCAATAACATACTGAATTTTCAAGGGTCTACGACAATTTTAAATGCTTGTACAAAAAAGTCTGGAAACTTATTGAATGCTCCACGTATGGCTAAGAAGATGTATGTTTTAACAAAAAGAAAATGTTCTCGAATGGTACAAATATAGGTTTGCCACAACAAACCTGAGTCGAAAATACAGTCCATGGAGGAATTTACTTTGACTTGCCGGTAAGGAAAAAGTTCAGGGCGTAGTTGTTAGTAAAGACGGTCATGTTGACAGCCTTCTGTGATATTGATTTCTTTGAAATAGTTACACCTGTAAACAGTGTTTTTATTGTTAACTTCTTCTTAAGTCACCTTATTTATTGAAATACGCTTGCACACACATACACACACACACAATATATATATATATATATATATATATATATATATATACTCATTTACATTCACAACAAAAGACTGAGACGAATTTTCGAGGTCGGTGCTATTTCCCTTTGTAATTCCTCAAACACTCACCCGGGTTTTTATAATATTTCTTTGAACTTGAGCAAACCCATGTTAAATAGTTACATTATATTCCATCTTCAGTTAACATTTTCCACACGTATCATAATTCTACATTTTCTCTTTTTTCTCTTTCTTTTTCTTTTTCTTCCTACTTTTGATTCGAAATCTTTCTCGATAAGCCAAGGGAACAAATTCTATTCAATATTCCTAATTCGTTAAATGACGCAATTTAAAAACGAATTTTCTGATTAAACGGCCAACTCTTTCTTGATATACAGATTTTCGCTAGATCTTTTGTTTTTTGAAATTTTATGCATCCATCGTTGATTTGACATTTCTAATATCATCCCTTACTGTGCTGATGATGATTCATTAGAACTGAAACGCTATAGTGTCAACTTTGCTTCTCAATAAATCTTTCCTTCTACTTGGATTAACTTGTTATCAATTGTTCTCTATTTCGTCAGATTATACTTTATTATTTACATTCATATATATATATCCGAAGTGTTATTAAACTCTTCCGAAAATTGGATTATTCGATGTATATATGTGCTGTGTGTTAGATGAGAGCATTACTTGTGTGCACCAAGGAAGCTGAACAATTGTAATCAAAACTAATTAGTATTACCACTTTTCCTAATAAAAAAAAATCTGAATGTAAAGAAGGCAAGATATTAAGCTACGATGTCATCATTAGGATGATTCGGATAAAAACCATTTAAGTAATAAAATCAAAAACAGAATCCCATAACATCGAGCAACGGGCAGAATGGAAAGTAAACCGATGATTCTTTTTCTTCCTTTTTTTTTTCTTCTTTGAAGTAACTTATCATAAATTAGGTCAATCTATTTAAAAATGTGGGGAAAAAACAACAGCCACAAAAGAAGAAAATGGGTTTTTGTTCTTTTGTGGTTGTTAAAAAGATAAAAAAAAGTACAAAAAGAAAAAAAAAGTGTGTGCATGAGAGAAAGAACAAAAATGTGAACTTCAGGGTGTGTGTGTGTGTGTGTGTGTGTGTGTGTGTGTGTGTGTGTGTGTGTGAGAGAGAGAGAGAGAGAGAGAGAGAGAGAGAGAGAGAGAGAGAGAGAGCATTAGAGACAGTGTGATAGAGAAACTGAAAAAGAAGAGGAGGAAGTGAGAGTAGGAACAAGTAAACGGCAAGGTATATAGGATGCATATGTAAAAAGGGACTGGTTTTCTAGATTTTTTTAAATGTAAAGAGTTTAACACTATAACATCGTAAGCCCAGTTGACTAGAGCAGTAGAATACACCAACAGCATATCTGCAAAGTGGTAAGACTCCTTCTTTTCGTAACGAATGTCCAGATATATGACATTAAACCATCTGATGTTGAGGCTCCAGCCTTGAAGATTTAGGGAATGTGGAGTATCCCTTTAATGCCATTGCTCCCAGGTTCACTCTGACCCGTAGAGGTTATCATTTTATAGGGTCCTATCTATTGTTCAAATAGAACAAACTGTGCTCGAACAAATGACTGATGTTAAATTGTCTTTTAAATAGCAACACTAGAAATCATTTAACTCTGTGCAAAAAAGATCTGTCTCGTTTAAGTATGCTATCTACAAAATGTGTTTACTTATCCTATATTTATTTGATATATATGTTTAAACAGAATCTGGCATTAATTAACCTATAATGGTTGATATCCAATAAAACCCAATCAAACCAAATATATCATCATAGTTAGTGACCCAATATGAATTTCACTCTCTCTCTCTCTCTCTCTCTCTCTCTCTCACTCTCACTCGCTATCTTTCATGCACATACACATATGCTCATAATACCCTTTCGTAGACATACACACATACAGACACACACCCGAACGCACAAACACGCATATGCGCAATCACACACACACACACACACACACACACACACACACACACACACACACACACACACACACACACACACACACATATATATATATATATATATATGTATACAACAGAAAAAAAGGATGAGAGAGACAGAGAGACATCATATTTAAGATTTAAATAGGTTTATGCATCCATTAATCTTTTTTTTCTTTTACACATGTAAACACCCACACTCACACACACACACACACCCGTACACACAATTATATATACATAACACAGATAGATAGATAGATAGATAGAGAGAGAGAGCATATATATGATTTTGATAAGTTTATGTATCCATTAACGCTTTTATTTTTTACACCCCCCCACACACACATGCACAGATATATATACAGTGTATCACAAAAGTGAGTACACCCCTCACATTTCTGCCGAGATTTAAGTATATCTCTTCATGGGACAACACTGACAAAATGACACTTTGACACAATGAAAAGTAGTCCGTGTCCAGCTTATATAAGAGTTAATTTATTTTCCCCTCAAAATAACTCAAGATATAGCCATTAAAAGCTAAACCCCAGCCAACAAAAGTGAGTACACCCCTAAGAAACTACACCCCTAGATGTTCTTTAAAAACGTTTTTGCTTTACGTCATCGATAAAACAAAAGAAATCAGCAAAAACCTGTAGAAAAATGTGTGGACCTCAGCAAATCTTGTTCTGTAATTAAGAAAACTTTTTACTTTGATGGAGGCACCCAACGTTGACTCAAACTCTCTCGTGAACACTTACTAGTGCTAGCTTACTAACCATTACACAATATGAGGCGCTCGCATATTTTGTTTATGAATCCTATTAAGTAATATTCTTGTAAATATTTTATCTTCGAAGCACTGCAACGTTAATAGCACAAAAACAACGTTTTGAACGGGACTTTAGAATATTGTCTGTTTTCTCATTAATTTTCCTGATTTTCCCTAGAAAACCTGACAACTATGTTGCCTCAAAAACAACCTAAATCCGTTAAAATAGAAAGAAAAAGAAAGTAATCCATCCTTTTGATTATTAAAAATGAAAATAATTGATTATTAAAAATATTGTTTTTAAAAATATAGATATTTACTTTTTTCTGTAGAATATTTTAAACGGGATAAGTATCACTTAATTGATAAATCGACAAGAAAAAATATTTTTTTGAAAAATTAGCTTGAATAAGTTTGGTTTGGTTTAATGGCAGAGTAAGGTTCATGGGTTATTTTATGCCATTAACATCCTTGAAGAAGATTAGCAGTGGAACTATTTATCCCATAAAGAGCGTGGTAAGGAGGTCTATACTTTTCCCAAGGGTATTATTCCGAAAGTGAACGTAATGACATGACTGGAGTTCGAACTCGTTTTCTTTGATGTCGCGTTAGAGATGTTATACTCCCATATGCAGTATCATCACGACACAATAATAAAGACGCACGCAGGAAGACTTCTTTAACAAAATATACCTCTCACTTTATTTGTAAGGGTTCGAAAAGGTTATTCAAGGTTTGCGTGTGAGAGGGAGTTGGAGACCGAACAGAAACTGCAATATTTTGACCCCAACTCTTATGGCCGTCAACGTTGTGTCTTTCTCGTTCTCCAGGGCTGCTCAACGGGAGGACCAGAGGTCCACTATGCTGGGTGATGACTTTCTTTACTGCATCTTATCAACATCTTCTCCGGACCTCAACTCATCAGGGCCCCAAGGCCCCTTCGACCTTATGTGGCTTCCCCTACCACAACTCGTCTATAACTCCGTCTCCAACTGGAACTGTGTTGACTTCTGTCTTGACTGAGTTATATGATAGTTCAACGTCCACTCAGTCGCCTACTCGATATTTGAAATCGCATGTTTGATCGTCATCAAGCGGAAATAACTGTCATGCAGTTCACAGGTCACTCTCTTCCGGGCATCAGTCTATGAGTGTACCATGGGAATTTTTTTACCTCGTCCCATTTCGTCAGCCAATTTCCGCCCACGCGATTTCCTCTCATAACTACCATTAGAATGTGTCACTTCCTTCAGGTGCATCACCTTGGAATGACATTTTTGGTCGGGTCGAAGGTCAAAATACAACAGAGAATCCACAACTGAACGGGGATTCTTCATACAGAGGCGGTGTCAGCACTATTACATTGTAGCACATCTTGAACCCTTATAAATTGCCCAGAAAAAAAGCCTAGATCGGATGCTGCGTATTATTTTGAATAAATACTGAATGCTGCACTCTACAAAAAAGCTTTAGTGGGGTTATTTCCCTTCCATCTTACAAACCATCCCCACTGCCAAACAAAGACGAGCAACACATACTTGGCACTCTTGGTGAACTAAGGACGATTATATAAGCGACATACTCTTCTGCATTCTGTGGCGTTTCGAGGACTGACCGAGTGCAATGGACGATAAGGGCGGATGGCGACAAGAGAGAGAGAGATAGATAGATAGATAGATAGAGAGAGAGAGAGAGAGAGAGAGAGAGAGAGAGAGAGAGAGAGAGAGCAATCTTTATTGTTGGAACGTCTCGATGATGAGAATCGTAGCCAGAATATTGCAATAAACTGAGAAATCAATCAATTAATCCATCGATCAAAGAATGTTCGATATCGTTTTGGAAACACAATGTATGTTTGTACATGTCTGTATATATATATATATATATATACGCCAAGCTGACCGAATAAACAACACACACGGGTCTTCCATTGCAGAACATCTCATAAATAACCGTAATTCTGCCTCGTCCTAAAGTGCAGACTTGCTTACCATTTTAAGCAAGTCCCACTCGGACTATCACCTGAAAGTACTTGAGACCATTCATATTCTCATCCATAAACCGTCCCTCTGTAAACAGAGGGAATGTCTACTGGGTCTGAATTTGATTAGTATTTGATTTACCCCCCTCTTCTAGTCAAACTGCACTTTTTTCTCTTCCACCTCATCACACAGTCCCTGTCTCTTTTCCTTCTTAATCGTTGCCCTAGTTTTAACTGTAATCTGGGAGGACCGAAACCGG
>OY757911.1:50122061-50274561 GCA_963585895.1 Sepioteuthis lessoniana | reverse complement strand
AACAGAGTATGAATAAAAAATTAATTCCTAATTTCGTTGAAATATTGTATATTATAAAGATTAAATTATATATATATATATATATATATTGCGACTAGCAAAGGCATGGACAACTATCGATCGGCCGTCGATGATATGGAAGTCAGGCCTGTCCGATAAAATAAAATGCAGTTTTTTCCAAGTAGCGGTCATGTCAATACTGCTATATGGATGCACCACGTGGACTCTGACATAGCATATAAAAAAAGAGCTTCACGACAATTACACAAGAATGCCAAAAGCTTTATTTAGCAAGTCCTGGAAGTAACATTCCACAAAACAGCAAATGTACGGCCACCTACCACTCATCAAGAAAACCATCCAAATAAGACAGAAATACCAGACACTGCTAGAGAAGTAAGGGTGAATACATTAGCGATGTACTCTTGTGGACCTTTCACATGGACGAGCAAAGGTTGGACGACGAGCTAGAACCTACATATAACAGCTCTGTACTGATACAGGTTGTAGCCTGGAAGAAATCCCGGAAGCGATGGATGATAGAGGAGGATGACAAGAGAGGGTCTGGGAAATTCCTGCTAGAGGCAAGACATGATATATATATATATATATATATATATATATATATGTTTGTATATATATATGTATGTGTATGTGTATGTGTGTTTGCATATGTGCGTGCTCGTGCGTTTAGCTTCAAAATATATATATATATATATATATATATATATATATATATTTATATATAATAAAAAGATATATATTAGATTTATATATTTAATTCATGGAATTTAGACTGTGTCCCCTGTGTTTCCAGGAGTTTTTTTTTTTTACAAAACAACAATCATCAGGCTGATAATTGTTGTTTTATAAAAAAAACTCCATGAAACCCATGGGTTGCAGTCAAAATTCCATGGAATCAAATATATAAATCTAATATATATTTATTAATTATCATTATATAATAGCTCTATCCTAGATATTGAGTACTCTCCATATGATATTGCACTTGGTTTGATACAAACCCACAAAGCGATTTAGTGACAAATAACAGTGTTATAATATATATATATATATATATATATATATACTGAAGTAATTACGGCATATCTTTTTCTTTCATAAAAATATAGCACGTCTTTATTTTGCAGTAATTATTTTATACTAATTCTACAAGAAACTGGAATTTTAGAAAGAAAAATATAAATGGTATATTTATCCATACCAATAATTTTATTCTGATGGCATCTAGTTAGTATTTCCATTAAAATCTACAAACAAGAAGAAGAAAAAAACAAAACAACTGAATATTTGAAAAACTTATTTCAACCATTTTTATCTCTGATATTCATAATGGTCAGGCATATGAGATCAAATATTCCTATCTGATACGAATAATTTGAAAAGCAAGTATATTTGACTCAGATGCATGTCAAAGGGAATCTGTGAGTAATGACTATGAAAGAGTACTCCACATTCAGCAGAGATCTAAACCTGGAGGTTATCAATCAGAAGAATAGTCTCATACCCCCTTTTTGGGAGGAGGATTAACCCCTTTGCAGGGAATACAATCAACGTATTGTAAGCCTCACCGATAGGGCTGGCAATAAGCTTAGTATTGAATAGTACAATGCCATATTTTGGTAGCATTCAGTGTTAGAGAACCCAGGTAGTAAGTTTAGTGTACTACGACACAAGGCCTTGAGTGTAGAGTGATATGTGTAGTAAGAACTTTATGTATTAACAAGGTCTATCTACCGTGGCATATATATTGTTTACGTACCCGATATGCCTAAGTGGTCACCCATTTTACTGACCAGACTCAACGCTGCTTAACTTCAATGATTTAACGTGAACTGGTGTGTGACTTGACGTACGTCTTCTAGATAAACCTTCAATTAAACCAGAATTAATACAGTATGACATAAGGCCATTTTCAATAACGATATTCAAGACCTTATAATACAGGCATTTTAATAAGACCTTCATCGAATTTTTAAAGTAAAGCAAATATATACACGTCTCGCTGCTTATCTATCAATTTAATCCGCTAGGCTGACAGAAATTTTCTGTCGGCTTCTGACAATTGTTTAATGCCTGGCTAATTAGGGATATATGAAGCTTTTTCGGTCAGCTTATGTCTTCCGTTGTTAGCCAATTCAAATATACGCACACTGTTCCTAGTCACTGTCGTCTTAAATCCTTCTGATGACTTTCCTGGCAGTTAGGGACGCTACTCAACATACTATTCGACGCTCTCTCTAAATCCTTTCGCGAGCCATTTCAATCCTCACAACGCCCAATCAGGCAATTGAGTTAATTTCCTTCTAAACACTGATGGCCAGATCAGTCACGTTTGTAGCTTTAATTAATCTGTAAATCCATCAACCAATTGCTAATCTGGGTTTGTTATTCACGGGTCCCTCGTCCAATTTGTATTAACAGACCGAAAGGCTGATCGTCTCGTCAGTCGTGTCATCTTGGTACCAGCGTTTCCAAAATGAATCCGGAAGGTACAAAAAAAAAAAATGAAAAAAGATCCAGTTCCTCCTTTTCTTGCTACTTCCTCACGTCGCCTTCTGAAAACACATTCCGATTCTTGTATGCATCCCTTTTTCTCGAGCCATCAAGTTGATTTTTAGCTGCTATTGAAATGTATAAATAAATTTTCTGCTGTCTTTATTTTGTGTATCGGTATGATTACACATGAAACGTATGTAAATATAAAATCCCTTTGTTAGTGTACATCTGACTAGTACAGCGAGTAAAGCTAGTCGTTTTATATCAACAGAAGACAGTTTATCTATCAATGAAGTTTATAAGATTTTGACAGAGTCGTTAAACTTTTCATCACATTTTATTCACTGGGCTGAAAGATTTGTCGGCGGGGCTAAGAATATGCTGACTTCAGAGTTGTCCTAAGTATGATACTAAACTGGTTCTGATTGCGTTCCAATTTTAGAGGTCTGGAGAGTGTGGAGAACCCCTTCATTGCCATTATTCACATGTTCACTTTTATCTGTAGTAATAGTAACAGTTAGGGTGGGTCAAACAACTGCAAATTATTTGCCTTTGGAATGGTTACGTGAAGGAGTTCGAGCCAAAAATTTCGCGGCGACACTATTATTTGATTCCATATAAAGAGGAAAGATGAAGTAAATACTTATAGCTTATAATCTCCCTAAAGAAACTGTTACAGCCATAATGAGGCTCTATAGAAACATGAAAGTCAAATCGCGCTCTTTGGATGGAGACACAGATATCTTTGACATTGTTGTTGGAGTTCTGCAAGGAGATACATTTTCACCTTATCTTTTTATAATCTGCCTAGACGACGTACTTAGAAAGTCGATAGATCTTATATAAAAATGGCTTTATACTAAAAAAGGCAAGAAGCAGACGATATCCAGCAGAAAGGTTAACGGAGGCAGACTATTCAGATGACACAGCGCTTCTTGCAAACACACCTGCCAAAGCCGAATACCAGCTGCATAGCCTGAAGAAGGCAGCAGGTGATATTGGTCTCTACGTAAATGCAAATAAAACGGATTACGTGCGTTTTAATCGAGAAGGAGCCGACTATAATCTTTTACTAGGGATGATTATCAGTTACTTGAAACTATATAACTGTGTGCAAACAAATGACTATTTTTTGAATAGAAATACTTATGTGAAACAATATGATACTGGTTTTAGTTATGAATACTTGAAGCCGTACTGCTGAGTCAAAATTATTTATATTAGATAGGAATACTTGATATCATATAAAATGTGGAAAAAACTCTTAAGAAATAATTGCTGGAAAAATGTAAATGTACATGAACAATGAAAGTGATCCCGTAAACTCGAGGCATAAAATAGTTCCAGATGGGTTAACAGGCCGTTAAAATCAAACAACAAGTCAATCGAATACGCATGCACGCAGGAAATGGATACGGTGCACTCGTATTCAAATCTGGGGCGACACATTTTACATAGCACTAATACCCTCGGGAAAGTTTTGAATCCAACTCTTGTCTTTCAAGCTATGGGCAAAATGGACTGTTTAACCTTCGTATAGCAAACGCTATAAGAGAAGGAAAATTCTGAATTCAAACCTGTTAAACTCCGCTCAAAATTGACCTTGTGTCGAATCATGCTCAAGTGGAGGGGCTGGGTGCTCTCTCTCTCTCTCTCTCTCTCTCTCTCACACACACACACACACACACAAAAATGTATACTTAGATACACAGTTCATTTCCTTGATTTTTATTTTTGAATTTTATTTACCCTTTTAATGGTTTTCTATTAATTCTAATGTGAGTTATTTGTTCTCAGAAGGCAAGTAACGATTATTCATCACAAAGCGAATGATCAATTACTCGAGTAAAACTTCTGGCTCTTCTGAAGATTATATAAAAGTAAAACTTCGTTATTCAATTAATAGATCATTTTATATATCATTAATATATCTTTTTCTCTACATTTCTCTCGTACCTATCGCTATCATTTCGTGACTGTCTGATAACTTTTATACACTTTGAAATGATATCCGTTTCTATATGCTATATCTCTATATTTCTCTCTCTATATATTTCTATATGCTATATATGTTTCTATACATTATGTCTGAAATATGCATATGTTCTATATTCATATATCATATCTTATAATAATATCTGTTTCTATATACATATATTATATCTTATATATGCATATATTCTAATTGCATATATTGTATCTTATAATAATATCTGTTTCTATGTGCATATATTATATCTTATATATGCATATATTCTGTATGCATACATTTATATCTTATAATAATATATGTTTCTATATGCATATATTTTTATCTTATTTCTTTCAAATAACCGTTGGATAACTACAGGTACAAATATTTACTTAGATCCAACAGGACGATTAAAAATTAACTTTCAGTTTTAAATTACTTCTAATAATTAATTTCGTGTAAACATTTTACTTAAGAAACAAATTATAAGAATTAAAAAAAGGGAGTTACCTTTCAATCACTATATATATATATATATATATATATATATATATCGTATTGTAAAGACATCTTGGAGTGTCGTTATTGAACATCGGCCGTATGTTATGTTAGTTATCGTAAATAACAGGATAGTTTTTAGTTCAATAGCAATTTAATTTTGCAGATAGGTCAAGTCAAATTTTAATCACAGATAATCGTAAAATCACCGGAGTTAACTCTGCTTATTATTGATTGATTCTAACGGCATGTCAACCAGTCTAGGGTTATTTATGCCTAGAGGTTAAGGAGTCGCGTTCATTGTATGTTCTTTTTTTGAGCTGTTGTTTCTAAATAAGTTTTTCTTCACACGGTTTTTTAATACCAAGTATATAAATCTTAAAAAGAACTGTTAGAAACGTAGATGGAACCCTAAGAGCCACTACCAATGGTAAGGCTCAAGTGATGCTGGAGCTTTGGGGAATGCAGAGTACTCCTTCATTGCCATCACTCTCATATCCACTCTGGCCCAGAGTGATAGCACCTGATAGAGTCCAATGTATAGGTCAAATAGAACTAAACTGTGTGCTTATGGTTAACAGAATTCTTTGAAATAGAACAGTTTTGACATTTAAACTGCGTACTTATGTTAAGCTGAACTATTTTTAGATTTACCTTTGAAAATAAATAACTAATGCTTTATTGAATTGTACGTAATACACAACATTACTTGGGACCATTTAACTTAGGCTAAACTGAATAGTTAGAAATGGAACAGTTTTTGATGTTTAAACTGTGTACTTAAGCTAAATTGAATTGATTGAAATAGAACTGTTTATATGTATAAAAATGACTTAATTCGGTATTAAATGACCCGAAAAGGGTTGATATACCATAAAACAAAACAACCAACCATCCTACTGCTAATACCACTCCAGGTTAAAGTGAACCTCGGAGTAAATACAACGAAAGGGAACTCCAAACTCCAGAACTAGAGCCTCACCACTAGATGTAGTTTAGTGTCATAGTGGTTTCAAGTATTCTGAATAAGCACTCATAATCTTAATATAATTTTGTTTTCTAGTGACTAAACAGGAAATTATCATAGTTTTAAGTAACTGTTCTAAATACAAATGATTTTTCACAGTTAAAGGTCTTCAAGTATTTCTATCAAATACTGATAATTTCCAAACAGTCCTAGTAATCCATATATGAGGCCTTATCAGCTACTAACACCACGGATCAAAGTGGACTTTGGAGTATCGGTAGTGATAGGATATTGATTCCCTAAAGCTCTAGAACTGTAACCTCAACAGAAGATGCCATACCCAAGACTCACCCAGGTTTGCAGGGGATACAGTCAGAATATTCAAATTATCAACGATAGGGTATATGAACCTGTTTAGTACGATAAGTAAACACTTTGGAACAGCTGGTATATTAACAAGGGTCATTCAATAGATAAGGTGAATTTTACCTTAGGATTTAGCAATAGGAAGTACTGCTCAAAGTCGCACCATTTTAAGGGAAATCAATTGAAATGGGCTCTTTTATCTCTCAGAAGACTGTCAGTATGATCTTACCAACTGACTGTTGCAGCAGGAAACTTTACTTTACCAGAGAGTCCGTGTCTTTTCACTTCATTGTCTGTCTTTTCGACTTTGGCTTAAAGTGGAGCACCCATATTTAGCTTACTTGTAAAAATGTTTTCACTAAAAAAAATGCTTCTCTGTACACATTCTTCAGTAAATTTCACATGATTTGGACTTCTCAGCCACCTAAAATTCGATAAGAGATCTCTGTTCAAGCCTGGGCTGCTCTGATTTTCTACTGTTTTGAATAGCCTCAAAACAATTATTCCTGCGAATTTATTTTTGCTATAAACCAATTCCAAACAGAATTTAAATTTATAGGAAAAATTCTTTAACAAAAAAAATGCTTAAAAAACTTCCCTTTATTTACTGAATGACTCTTGTACCTTTATGAATAAATAGGAATTTCTATTCCTTGTTTCTGAAGCCCCGCTAACATAAAAAAATACATAACGTCAGGTACACGTCGTGTAATGGTTATTCTCATGGGAAATATGTAACACGATCGGCCATGATGAATATTATAATTCAAAATATGATGAGATTCTGTTATTCAGAAAACGAAAAAATCTTTATTCAGACAGTATCCAATTCCAGCAGTTCGACGCAAACACAAGGGAGAGAGGAAGAGCTTGTAAGGGTATACGAACGAATCTCCCTTGCAGCAACAAAACGGTATCCACCGCGACCCAACGTCTAATCCAAGTTGTCTCTTTGGGTTTCAAAACTTAACTCCCCTTGAATCCAAAAGTATCTTCTATTATATATCTTCTTAATTATTGCATCAGCTAGTCATATTCGAAACTGAGTCATTAACTTTTATTTTCTTCACGATCATGAACAAATCAAGGCTTGACGCCTTGATTTGTTTATGATCTGTATCATGTCTTCCCCAACGTTATTTTGAAGTGAGGTATTTAAATCTGGTCACCACCTGTACACGGGTTTGACCTTTGCGAGAAACTACACTTACACTCAAAGAGTTGTAACCAGAGCACAACCTCACCGAAGTAAATAATGAAATAATAGATATAATCAATCATCAATGAAATAATTGATATAATTAATTACCACCGTAATTATTTTACACTCCTCCCATAAACACGAAACAAATTTTTGACATCGACAAAAATTTATCAAAACTTATGGAACGATATCTAACGATTTTCCTTGGTAATTAGTAATGAATTTTTTATCTATTTCTCTCTCATGTTGCGATGACCAAAAAAAAAAAGAAAAAAAAAAAGAAATAGTAAAAAACAAACAAAAAACAAAAAACAAAAATAAAAACAAAAAATAACAATTTACAAGAACATAAAAACAAAAGCTAAAAACCATGAACTCATTCAAACTGTCCCAAAAAATGAAGATTGAAGTCAATAAAAGAGGCTATTCCTATCGTTCTTTTCTTTTTCTTTTCTTTTTGTTTTTCATTCTTTTTCCTTTTTTTTTTCTTTCTTCGCTTTTCTTTTACATGTTTGTTTTTCTTTCAGTTTTCATGTTCTTTTCATTCCCTTTTCTTTGTTTTTTTTTCGTTCTTTTCTTTTCGCTTTTCTTTTACTTGTTTTTTTTCTTTCAGTTTTCATGTTCTTTTCATTCCTTTTTCTTTGTTTTTTCTTTCTTTTCTTTTCGCTTTTCTTTTACTAATTTGTTTTTCTCTCAGTTTTCATTCCTTTTTCTTTGTTTTTTCTTTTCTTTCTTTTCTTTTCGCTTTTCTTTTACTTATTTTTTTTCTTTCAGTTCTCATTCCTTTTTCTTTATTTTTCTTTTCTTTCTTTTCTTTTCGCTTTTCTTTTACTTATTTGTTTTTCTCTCAGTTTTCATGTTCTTTTCATTCCTTTTTCTTTGTTTTTTCTTTCTTTTCTTTTCGCTTTTCTTTTACTTATTTGTTTTTCTTTCAGTTCTCATTCCTTTTTCTTTATTTTTCTTTTCTTTCTTTTCTTTTCGCTTTTCTTTTACTTATTTGTTTTTCTCTCAGTTTTCATGTTCTTTTCATTCCTTTTTCTTTGTTTTTTCTTTCTTTTCTTTTCGCTTTTCTTTTACTTATTTGTTTTTCTTTCAGTTCTCATTCCTTTTTCTTTTTTTTCTTTTCTTTCTTTTCTTTTCGCTTTTCTTTTACTTATTTGTTTTTCTCTCAGTTTTCATGTTCTTTTCATTCCTTTTTCTTTTTTTTCTTTTCTTTCTTTTCTTTTCGCTTTTCTTTTACTTATTTGTTTTTCTCTCAGTTTTCATGTTCTTTTCATTCCTTTTTCTTTGTTTTTCCTTTTCTTTCTTTTCTTTTCGCTTTTCTTTTACTTATTTGTTTTTCTTTCAGTTCTCATTCCTTTTTTTATTTTTATTTTCTTTCTTTTCTTTTCGTTTTTCTTTTACTTATTTGTTTTTCTTTCAGTTCTCATTCCCTTTTCTTTGTTTTTTCTTTTCTTTCTTTTCTTTTCGCTTTTCTTTTACTTATTTGTTTTTCTCTCAGTTTTCATGTTCTTTTCATTCCTTTTTCTTTGTTTTTTCTTTTCTTTTCTTTCTTGTATTTAATTGCCAGGCCGTTGGCTTAATGAATAGATTGTTTTGCCAATGGTCCGGGAGACTGGGGTTCAATTCCTGGTCGAATAATACCAAAGATTTAAAAAATGGTACTTGATGCCGCCTTGCTTAATACCCAGCATTATAAAGTACGGATCAAAGATAAAGTGGAGCAATCCAAGGAATGGAGAAGCGTCCTCCTCAACACCTCGGTGTCGAAGCTATTGCAAAGAGAGCCTTCGGGTTACCCTTGACTAAGACCGCCAACTTTACTTTTACTCTTCTCTTTAAAGAAGACAAAGCAGTTCTGTTCTTTCTCATGTCTTTTTTTTCTCTTTTTCCTTTTTTTTATTTTCTTAACCCATACCAAAATTTCGAATGTCTATTTGACTTATCAAGAATCTCTCCTTTCTTTTCTATTTCTATTTTCTTTCTATCCAATGAATTTTACTTTACTAATCATTACGTATTATCTTTCTGTCTTTTTTGTTTGTTTGTTTTACTATCTTCCACTGTTCACTTGCTCATTCACTTTTTTTTTCTTCTGATGTCTTCTTTCTTCATCAATGAATCACAACCAAATTTTTTTTACGTCTACAAGTCTCAGTCTTCCCTTTCGGATAACCTAAGCTAATATTCACTAAACTGAATAATAAAATGATTAAAATAATCAATTATCAGTAAAATTATTAATATGATTAATTACCACCCTGATTATTTTACAAATGGACACGGCAACCCAAGTTCAATTTCCGGACGTGGTGGTTTGCATTTCTCATTGCTCTAATGCCTTCAGTGAAGGTATGAATTTGATTACTCTATTTCCAGTTATTGGTAAATTGTTGGGCAGACGGTGTTCTTTAACTCTGGTATGGCAACCGATCTGAAAAGGAATTCGTTATCATGGAACATATTTTCTATTGATTGAATTATAAAATTGTCCCAAAATGTAATGTATACCTAAATTGACAGTTGGCGTTAATAACTATCACCTTCCTTTATCCTTTTCTTGATGTCATCATCATCATCACCTCGTCGTGCCCTTCGCACGGATATCCCTGACCCTCTCTCACCACTTCTCCCTAGCGTTCATGGCCTCCGGCAGATTCTCAGGGTTACACCCCGTATCCACACAGAGCCGCTGTATGTTGGTTCGAGCTGGTCGCCCTGCTTTTGCTCGGCCATGTAAAGAAGTCCATAGGAGTGCATCACTTATGAAATCGTCACTACTTCTCCAGCAGTGTCATGCATGTCTGGTTCGTTTAACTTTGATAGTTTTCGTGATGGGTGGTAGGTGGCCGTATAGCTGCTGCTTTGTGGGTTGTCGCCTCCAGGACTTGTTCAGTATTATTCGCAGCATTCTTGTGTAGTTGCTATCAACCTTTTTATCCATACGTTTCGTTAGCGTCCATGTAGTGCATCCATACAGCAATATCGACACGACCGCTGCTTGGAAGAAACTCCATTTCATTTTATCGGTCATGTCTGAATTCCATATGACCGATAGCCTATTAAAGGCTGTCTATGCCTTTGCTAGTCGCGTGTCGATGTCTATCTCGGTTGACGAGACACTGCTTTCTAAGTAGGTTAACTTGTCAACTAGTTTCAGAGAGCTACCGTTTTGTGTGGAAATGTCGTCTGTTTGATTAGAACACATATATTCCGTTTTGTGTGCATTGACATGGAGGCCAATGCCTGCAGCGGCTCGTTCCAGACTATGTACAATTATAAATAAATATATATATATATATATATATATATATAGCAGTCAATAATAATTTATTTCTGTGGTTTACCCGGGACCGAACTTTACGTTGAGAGGTACTTCTCGAATTTTTATTTTGGATATTTTTTAGATAGCAGAGATTCAGCTTATATTTTAAAAAAAAAGAGAAAAAGCAAAAAGTCATTCAAATGTTCTTGAGTTTTAATGAAGGGAACAATTTTCAATATGTTAATGAAAATTAAGAGATTTTCACACACACACATACAAAGATGGTAACGACCTTTACTTTTATAGCACCACTTTTTCAAGGTGTTATTTGTATAACGAAAATCTGAAATCGATATCAATCAAGTATTGTTTTTTTCTTCTCTTTTTGTTTTTGTTTTTATGTGAAAATTAATGAAATAAAAATAACTTTGTCTTGAAAGGATTCCACATAAGAATCTGAATCTCTGATTTTCTATATTATAATAATCCAAAGATTTTTAAGCATAAATTTTAAAAAATCTAGAAGGGAATACGTATTCCGACATTTGCTTCCAGTATTAACGCTCTCAACAAATAAACAAGATATGTCATTTGTCCTGAAAGTTTTCACAAATCGAAATTCAGTTAATATAGAGAATCAAATTCTCATCTAAATGAATGATTAAAAAGTAATAAAAAAATTTTTGCTGCTCAGCGAGAGTACTATAGCTATATATATATATATATATATATATATATATATATACACGAGAGTGAGTAAATAAGTAACGCCTTTTTCTTTTAATATACGAATGATTATCGACAAAAAACATGTATCATACACCAAAATGAAGCTGGTTTTCTGTGGATCACATCCCCACTTCTCAACAGAGTCACCGTTTCTCTAAACAGCAATTTTTCTCCATCGAATGAGAGCATATATCCCTGCCTCATAATGTTCTGTGGACTATTCTTTCTGATTAATTTCTTGCCAAGAGGAGAAACAATAAAAGTGAGGGCCAGCTTGCCAATCGATAATGTCCTCTCTCTGCATGACAATGCTGGACCACACACAAACCTTAGGACAAAGAAGGCAATTGCCTCATTCAGGTAGACAACTTTACTGCATCCTCCAAACTCACCAGATTTAGCACCTCCAGACTATCATGTCTTCGGTCCCATGAAAGAGAGTTTAAGAGGCTAACATTATGTTATTGATGAGGAAATGAAAACTGCAGTGATGAAGTGCCTTAAAGAACAGTCAACAGAATTTTAAGAGGCAGACATACATGCTCTTATTCCAATGAACATTGCTATTGAAAGAAACAGTGACTATGTTTAGAAGTATGGATGTGATTCATAGAGGACCAGCTTCATTTTGATGTATGATATATATTTCTGTGTCAGTGATTGTTCGTGTACTAAAGAAAAAGGCATAACTTTTTTTACTCACCCTTATATATATATATATATATATATATATATATATATATAAGTGTTAAAACATAACGCTAAAAGCACCGCTAAATCCTCAAAATATATACAGTAAACAAAAATATAGATCAATATATTATCATTTAGAGTCAGATGGACGAATATAAGTTCAATTGACAACCATAGACTTGAAACTTAGAGTCGTGAATTTTTACTCTGCTTTACATTTCTATAATATCTATCTATCTATCTATCTATATTTCCACCAAGGACCGAGTCACCGGTCTTTAATCAACCTAGTTAGCTTAAGTTTCCTCCAACCAACCATATTGATGCCAAGTTTTGTGCGGACGCCTGATAAACACTCAAGGGAAAAGACCAGGGACCCCATTCTTAAACCATCCACCCGAACAAAGCTCCAAGTAGCTCGAACAAGGAGTTAGGCCAACACTCCCGGGTTATTGGCATTGTGGGTACGGTGTTAGGCAATGGCCAAGGTTGAGTCATACTAAAGACTCAAAGAATGGTACTTGATACCACCTTGCCAAACACTCAGCATTTATATGAATGAATCAAGGATAAAGTGGAGCAATCCAGGGAAAGGAGTGGTGCACTCCTCAACACCTCGGTGTAGTAGCTAATGTGAAAATGGAGCTTTCGAGTTACCCACGACTACGATAGCAAACATTATTTTATATATATATATATATATATATGTATAAGAGGTTTATGGTTCTTACTAGCTCACTTGGTGAAGTAATGGAGGACCAAATTTTGTAGTATTGTGAAATAGTGCTCAATATCAATGATGGAGCTTATATATATATATATCATATTACAAAGTCGTAGTTTAAAGCTTTCTGCATTCGTCAGACTGAGTGAAGGTTTAAAAAAAAACACCGATTAACTTGGTTAATTTTTTGTCCAAATTGTGGGAGCCATTTGTGTGCTTTCATGCCTAAGTTTGTGTACATGTGCGCCATTGAATGTTAGTATTTTTATGTATATGCTGATGCTCACGCGTACATATATACGTATGTTTGTGCATATACTGGCATTGGTCTTTACATATGTAAGCGCAAATATACGTATATATGTACGCGCGAGCAACAGCACATACACAAACATACTAACATTCAATGGCAGACAAACTTCAGTACATACATACACATACTTATGCACATGTACATACAAATAACCGCCAGCTTTTGAACAAAAAAATAACCATACTAATCGGTCTTTTTTAAAAAAAAACTTCACTCAGTCTGACGAATGCGGAAAGCATGAAACCCAGAGTCGCAGACACTACTATATTTTAGGTTATATATATATATATATATATATATATATATATATATAACCGAAAATATTCGTATTATGAACTCTTGATTTCCAGTAGTTGGAATCTCATGTGGATCACACAATTGTCAGACGGAAATATTTTAGGTTTTTAGATCTGCTCGACAATAGTTTCACTGAACACTTTCTATAAACATTTTTTTGAAAATTTGGACTTCTTTCATTATTATTTTACTTCTTGTAAGTTTTTCATACCAGTGTTAGTCTCCTCGGCTCTGAAGTAATCTTCTCGGTAATCTGGCTTATCTCAACAATGCTTTACTTTGGGTGGCTTTGATTCGTTCTCCAATTTCCAATTCTTTCAATCTCCTTTCCAAATGTGCTAATTACAACTGGTATGACGGTCACCCTTATATTCCACTACTGTCTTGCTTTTCAGGCAAGGTCCTAGTACTTGTCTCTCTTATCTATTTCTTTAATTTACACTCTGTAGTCCGCCTGGAAGGTAAAGTTTTCTTTTTTATATTTTTTGGTAATTATCAGAAGGTGTGGTCTCCTGGCCGAGATCAGGTGATCTGTTTGTTTCTCATAGTACCAGATACTTTTATGTATCTCATTTGTTTGTACACAGTGATATGATTTCAAGAATTTCTATTGAATAATAATTTGTATACAGGTATACGAAAATTGTTTTAAATTGTTTAACTGAAAAAACAATGCTTTTTTCCTCTATATATTTTTTGTATTTGATGTTTTATTATTTAAACTAGAAGATTCATTAAAATTAAAATTGGTGTAATTTTAACCTTCATGTCCCATAGTTTTTTCAATTCCCTAGCAAGGTCGAGGTACTTATCCTTCTTTTCACATTCTTTCAGTTTTATTCTGTAGTCAGCCGGGACAGCAAAGTCGACAATTTTACAAGTTCTCTTCTTTTTGTTGATTATTATTACGTCTGGTTTCTAGGCGAGATTAGGCGATCCGTGTGTATGACAAAGTCCCATAGGAGTTTATGTGTGTTATTTTCTAGGACAGATGCTGGGTTGTGCATATACCATTTGTTGGTATGGTCAAATTTAAATTTCTTGCACATCTCCCATTGGATCACCTTGCTGACCCAGTCGTGGATAATCTTATATTCCGTCTGCGCTAATTTGGTGCATTCACTTATTATGTGATTGTTGATTTCATCTCTGTCACCGTATAGCCGACATAGTTTTTCACTCCAGCGTTAGCTGATTGTTTTCCACAGGAGTCTACAGGACCTTTCTTAGTATTTTGGCCGATCTCAACAATAATGAAGTTTAGATCGTCTCCGCTTGCCCTGTTATTTCCAAGGAATCCAGTCTCTGTATCAAGCCTTTGATGACCGTAGCGAGCAAACCATTTACATTTGGTATCACCGTCAATTTCATGTTCCTCAATTTTTTCAGTTCTCTTGTAATGTGTCGGTACTTTTCACTTTCTTCCAGTTTTAGCCTCTGATTAACCTAAAAAGCAAAGTCCACTATTCTGCAGGTTCTCTTTTTTTGTTGTTGACTGTCATTAAGTCCGGTCATCTGTCCGAAATTAGGTGATCCGATTGTATCTCAAAATCCCAGAAAATTTTGTGCACCTCATTTTCTAGGATGGATTCAGAGTTGAGCATATACCATTTGTTTGTATGGTCAAATTTAAACTTCTTACAAAATTCCCAGTGGATCCTCTTCTGCAACCAGTCGTGTCGAGTCTTCTTATTATTTTGTTGTGCTGTTGTTCTTGTTATATATATATATATATATATATATAGAGAGAGAGAGAGAGAGAGAGAAAGAGTAAAAGCTATGTAAATAAATAAATGGATTGGCAAATAAATTAAGAGAAAGCTCCAGTGATACATCCAAGCGATGGAAAACAAATTGCAAATATCAAACAATCTAATGTCACTTTCTCCCCAATGAGACAGCGTCGGATTTGCTCGAGTTTTTGGCTTCAATAAACTGAAAAGGACAAAAGAACGTGGACAGTAGAGCACGAACAAAATGTCCTTATAAAAAAAAAGAAGTTTCCCGTTGGTTATCAATAGGAAGAGAGGCGACACCTTTTTTGTAGTGTCTGTTAAGACCTAATTCAAGAATGGAAACCCTAAAGACGAGAGATATGAGTGAACACAAAGCAGGAAAAGGAAGGGAAGAAGGAAGAAAGAAAGGAAGCGGAGGGAGGAGGGCGAGAGAAAAGAAGTAATAGTGAAAGGAAACTGGGAAGGAAGTAATGACAGAAGGAAGGAAGGAAGGAAGACGAAGAATTAAAAATCACTCAAACAAAATAAAAAAACAAACAAAAAACCCCCAAAACCAAGAAAATACAGCTAAGGAAGCAAGATTGAAAAGATGGCTTAAAAGAAGGAAAATAAGACAGCTAGACGACGAGTAAACCTATTGGGTGTCCTTTGTAGCAACAGTTCTTTCAATTTATGAATGAATTTAGAATGTTAATTTGTGTTTTATGTTTATCGCTGTTTTGTTTTTATAATACTACATTGCATCTTGTGGTGAGGCTCCAGTTCTGAAGCCTTGGAATACCACATAATTGCCATTACTCAGAGGTCGACTCTGACTCGGAAAAGTTGTATCATCATATTATGCTATTTATAGGTTAAATAAATCTGTTTGAAAACTATTAGTTTTTTTGGTTTAGCTTGGTTTGGTTTTATGGCATATCAACCATTGTAGGTTATTTAATGCCAAATCCTGTTTATACGTTTGCATTATATATATATATATATATATATATATATATATATATATATACATGATTTGTAAACGTAAGTTAATAAAGTTAACAGGGTTCAGTGTATTGTTACATATCACTAACAATTCAATTAAACATGAGTCATTTGTTTTTGCTTTTAAATGACCAAGCAGTTATTTTTCAAACAATTCAATTTAGCATGTAAACAAAGTTAGATAGTTCCAAGTATTATTATGTATCACTAACAATTCAATTAAACATCGGTCATTTGTTTACATACAGATAAATGATCAAACAGTTCTATTTCAAACAATTCTTTTCAGCATAAGCCATTTTTGCTCACAGATTAAATGTCAAACAGTTCTATTTGACCCATAGGCAAGACCCTATCAGGTTCTTCCAACGTAGGCTAGAGGGGACCCGGAAGCGATGGCAATGAATGGGTACTCCGCATTCCACAAATATTCAGCCCTACTGGAGCCTCACCATCAGATTGTTTAATGTCATATCCAGGACATTCGTTTAGGGGTGTCTTACCCCTCCGGACACATATGTCACCTTCGTGTAGTACTGGATTTTGTTGTCTAGTTTAAGCTATAATCAGGCATACGTGCATGGACCCATATTTGGGTCCATGTCCAGCTGGGCTCATCAGGCCCACATTGCACAAACATGGGCCGATGACCAGCATAATCAAGCAGGGCTCCAACGTCGGTTCGTGCCCGACTTTTCCCTCTCCTAATCCCCACTATAATCGACTTTCATGTAACATAGTCATACATGAATATGTGAAATGTACATAGAATATTCATAACATATATACATAGAACATAGGAATCCCGAAACACGAAAAGCACTAACGACTTCTTAGTTCAGGTACGAAACCTTTTATTACCTTTGAGATAAAGGTTTCGACATAAGGAAGAGAGATGCACAATCTTTCTATGCCGGCTTTTCCATCTGCCCCGCCCCCGACACGTGTGGCACCCGCCACAACCCTCTGGCCTGGCTTCGGCGAGCAAGCGAAAGTCACCCTTCTTCTTCGGACCGCAAAACTCAACTAAACTGACTTTTTTCAAATCTCCCCAAATCCTCCGCGCACGCTTCCGGTGCATGACTTCATTCACATCCCCTGGTCCTGGGATATTTATTTTGACATCTGTGAACATCATATCCTCCCCGCACGCGCGTTAACACCTGCGCTCAAGTTTGCTCCCAACTAACTCATGTGCTGGGCCGAAAGGTTCTCAGCCAAACTAAACCCAAAGGCAAGATATATAAAACGAAATCCCCCGGATATTATATTACACTTCGGCTCATTTGACTTTGGGTCAAGTCCTGTATGGTAGGAGGCAGAGACAAATACAGACCCACCTCCGGAGAGATGCAGTCGGTGTATTCAACATCCCCCGCCGATTCGGCAGTAAAATTATTTGTATTAGATAGAAATACTTGATACCATATAATAGTCTGCTTATTAGTTGTATCAAGAATCGTTTCTTGAAGCTGTAATTGTTTACTAAGGGTTAATATTATCATTAGTTACCTGAAAACATAATGTTTTTAGATTTTTGGTGTTAGATAGAAATACTTAAAACCATATAACTGTGTGCTAAGAAATTAATAGTTATAAATAGGAATAGTTACTTGAAAGCATATAATTATGTACAAATTATTAGAATTAGATGAGAATACTTGAAACCATATAATTGAGTATGGATTATTTGTATCCGATAAGAATACTCGATGCCATATAATTGCGTATAAATTATTTGTACTGGATAAGAATACTTGATATCATATAACTGAGTTAACAAATGGTTAACACATAGTAAAAAAAAAAACAAAACATGAGCGAATGAAAATGTGAAAGAAGGAAGGAGGGAATGAAGGAAGCAGAACAATTTTCAAACTGATCTATTTGAACCATAGATGAAATTTGAAGAGGCTGTACAACTCAGGTTTCGAGTGGACCAGGGAGTAATGGCAATGAAGGGATTCTCAACACTAGTCAGAGCTCCAGAATTGGAGTCTCTTCATCAGATGCAGTTTAGTATCATACCCAGGGCATCTTTTTTGCGGGGGGGGATCTTACCCCTCTTTAGTATCATACCCAGGTTATCTCTTTTTTGAGGGGAGGGGGTCTTACCCCTCTTTAGTATCATACTCAGGTCATCTTATTTTTGGCGGGAGAGGGTTTTACCCTTCTGTTGGAGATTCAAACAACATATTCTAAGTCCCGCAAATATGGAGAAGAAAAATTGAAAGTGACAAGATGAGCAGTTAATCTGCTGAATTACCATTGTAACAGCAGTCTATAATAATGATGCTTTTCATTTTAGGAAGAAATTTCGGATTTTAATTAGCAGTATATGTTTACTCTGCTGTGTGGAGAGGATTAAAACATGGCATTCGGCACTAAGACTGACCTGAGAAATTATCAGTAAGTTGCCGTTTGCATTATAAGCTGTCTATTGTATAATTCCAACCTTAACTCTGCTCACCACATTAGCGCATCTTAAATACATTCCTCAAATAAAAATCTCACTGCAATATGTCATTTTCTGAAGGGTTACGATAGCCTACGTATGTACAAACCCAATTAGAATTTTAGTAAAGATGTAACTTATTGATAAGATGCTGTAGAGAGAACCAGCACCCAGCAGAGGGCTATGGGTCCTCTGGACCCCCGATTGAGCAGCCCAGTAGAACGAGAAAGAAATGTTGCTAAAGACAAAGGAACTGGGGGTCAATATGTTGCAGTCTCTGTTCAGTCTCCAACTCACATCTCACATATAACCCCTTTCGCAACCCATTTGCAACCATTTCGAATAAAGTGTCAGAGGTATATTTTTCGAAAGAAATGTGTTCGTTCGTCATTATTGTTGATTTTGCTTCCGCAGGTATATGTATCATGGTTGTGACTATGCAACAAAGATATGTGGAATTGATAAAAACGTATTTTCTGAAATGGAGGCGCTCCTGGTGTAACAGCTCTCATCGTAGGAAATGAATTCGACAATCTGAGTTCATTTGTTTTTGTCTTTTTATTTAATAGCATATCAATCTTCAGTTTGATGGTTATGGTGGTTAGGGAATCTCGCTCATTGCAAGATTATACTTACATTTTTGTATGGAGTTGATATTTAAGCGTCTTATAAAATGAGAATAATTTTCAAACAGATCTATTTGATCTATAGATCTGTTCTTTGTAGGTTCTACCACAACGAGTTACAGTGGACCTGGGAGTAATGGTAACGAAGTGCTTCACTTTCCAGACTTCCAGAACTTGAGCTTCATCATCAGTCGTCGTTTGGTGTCATACTCTGGACGCTCTATTTTCTCGGGGACGTCTTAATCGATTTTTAGGGATGCCGTCAGCCTCGTCGATAGAACTAGGAGAAGAGAAAGAAATGTGTGCAAGTTCTTTTTTAAAGAGTAAGAATAGAAGAAAGCTTCAATATAGCTTAAGAAAACGCATTCAGAAAAAAAAAAAAAAAAAAAAAAAAAGAAATAAACCTGTCAATATTAAGACGGGAACAGGATAAAAGAAAAATTCTTGCTTTTAAAAAGAAAGATAAATGGAAAAAAAATAAACGTGTTAGTATTACGACAGGAACAGAATAAAAGAAAAATTCTTGCTTTTAAAAAGAAAGATAAATGGAAAAAAATAAACGTGTTAGTATTACGGCAGGAACAGGATAAAAGAAAAATTCTTGCTTTTAAAAAGAAAGACAAATGGAATATGACATCAATGTATTTCTTGGGTATCTTTGTTGTTGCATCTTTGGTGCTATGTGGTGGTGAAATGTTGGAAGTGTGACTTTTCATTGAATTCTGATTGTGCCGAATTTTGGATCGAGTCCCGAGGATTTTGATTAGCTGACCAACTTTCGAGTCGGACGACTGAAGCAATTGAAGCGACCGAGGGCACGTTAAACATGAATCATTCCAACCGTCGCAATAATGATGAATCGTTTCTTTATAAGCAACAACCTAGCCGAAGCTTTTAATAATAAACCCTCTACATATACATGCACACACACACACACAAACACACACACACACACACACACACACACACACACACACATGACCGTGCGCTCATGTATATATATATGTATACGCACATCTATATATATATATATATATATGACTGTATTGAGGCGAAATGAAGCATACATACCCAGTCTCTATATAGGCTAATATCCGCCGAATAAAACCTGATTTTTATGTTAGTCGAGCTACCAATAGGAAAATCAATGCAAGTTCCGCTAGTCTATGGCAGTCCAACATCCGGTCACATGATCAAAACCAGACGTGTCGTATCCTTTTGGAGTGATTGGGTGAGAAGAAGAAGAAGAAGAAGAAGAAGAAGAAGAAGAAGAAGAAGAAGAAGTTTAAAGGAATACAGGAAAAGAAAAAGAGTGATCAGTTTAATGAGAAAGGAAAGATGTCATTAGAACGGTCAATGAGAGAGAGAGAGAGAGAGAGAGAGAGAGAGAGAGAGAGAGAATGTGTGAGTGTGTGAGAGTGTTTGAAAGGATAAGGAATAAGAGGAATGCAAACAATAAAAACAGAAAATAGAAAAAAAAGGGTGTCCAAGAAAAATAGATAGCTTTATATATGGTAAGAGTGAAAGAGCGAGATAGATAGATAAATACATATATATATATATATATATATATATATATATATATATATAGAGAGAGAGAGAGAGAGTGTGTGTGTGTGTGTGTGTGTGTGTGTGTGTGTGTGTAATATATAAATAGAAAGTGAGAAAGGCAGAAAGAAGAAAAAAGAATAGGTAAAAAACAGGTGATAGTGAAAAGAGAAAAAGGAAAACGTGAGATAGATATTAATGAGAACCTACTGGCAAAGAAAAATGTAAGAGAAAGAAAAGTTTAAGAGAAACAGACAGTGAGAATTTGAGACAAAAAAGAAGAAGAAGAAAAAGAAGAGAGAGAGAGAGGGAGAAAAAGAATTAAGATAAAGACACAGACAGAAAGTGAAAGAAAGAGGGAGAGAGGGAGGGAAATAATTAAAATAAACAGAGAAAGATAGAAAGATTTAGGGGGAAAGAGAGAATAGGGGAGAGAGAGAGAGAGAGAGAGAGGATTAAGATAAACAGTGAAAAGAGAGAGAAAAAGTTATAAAGAAAGGAAACGGAAAGAGAGAGAGAGAGAGAGCTCACATGAGAAACTGAGGAAAAGAGAGAAAAGAAATTGATAAAAACAGTGGAAAAGAGAGAAAGAAAAACTGAAAGAGAGAGAGAGAGAGAGAGAGAGAGAGATGAAAAACCGTAGAAAAAGCGGGAATGAGAAAGAAAAGAGAGTGATAAAAACATTGAAAGGTAGAGAGAGAGAGAGAGAGAGAGAGAGAGAAAAGAGAGAAGGAGGGAAAGAAAGAAGGCGAGAGAGAGAGAGAGAGAGAGAGAGAGAGAGAGAGAGAGAGAGAGAGATGAAAAACCGTAGAAAAAGCAGGAATGAGAAAGAAAAGAGAGTGATAAAAACATTGAAAGGGAGAGAGAGAGAGAGAGAGAGAGAGAGAGAAAGGAGACGGAGAGAAAGAAAGAAGGAGAGAGAGAGAGAGAGAGAGAGAGAGAGAGAGAGAGAGAAAGGAATAACGTAAGAAATTGTAAAGAGAGGGAGTGAAAGTAATAAAGTGAGAAACTGTGGAAAAAGAGATATCTAGAGGAAAAAATTGAATAATATAAACTGACAATAGAAGAGAGAGAGAGAGAGAGAGAGAGATAGAGAGAGAGAGAGAGAGAGACATGAAAAACCGTAGAAAAAGCAGGAATGAGAAAGAAAAGAGAGTGATAAAAACATTGAAAGGGAGAGAGAGAGAGAGAGAGAGAAAAGAGAAGGAGAGAAAGAAAGAAGGCGAGAGAGAGAGAGAGAGGGAGAGAGAGGTGCTTAAGTGTATGAGCTTAATGAAACAAGTAAGTAAACCGGAAGAGCACACGCATCATTCGCAAGTGATGCCGGGATCGGAGACTCAGTTATTACAGCTGGGTTGGCACCGTAGGTGATCACCAATTGTGTTTTCCAATAATTATATTATTTCTTCAGGAAAACGATCAGAATTCACAATGAAAACGGTTGTGACGGTTTGTGTTTGGAAAGGGGCAAATGAGTGTTGGAAGTTGGAAATCGTTGCGGGGAGAAGGACTTTCAATGAGGGAATTAGGTGGTTTGACTTGGCCTTTCGCCAACCTTATGAAGCAGTTCCTATGAGGTGACAGACCAAACTACACCAGGACGTTTCAATCATTTCTTTAGCGATGCGATGGCTTTTCGGTTAGGTTCCTTTCTCCGATTACTTGCTTGTTTTCCAGCTCTAACGTGTAGACACGCAAATTCCTTGTTTCATGGCAGAGATGAAGCATTTGCATTGAACCAAGGCATGATGTTGCCCTCGCCCACACATGCATGCAGAGAAATTATCACACCCACACGCACACGCACACACACTTATATATATATATATATATATATATATATGTGTGTGTGTGTGTGTGTGTGTGTGTGTGTGAGTCTGTGTGTGTGTGTTTCTGCACACGTGCAACACAAAATAGCCGACATAATGCTTATTTCCATATCATCATCATTATCATCGACATCAAGTCACGCTGACTGCAGGGATTTCCTTGACGCTTTCTCTCTACCGTCTCTATTATTCACCCCTGGTCTTCTAAACTACGTATTATGTCCGCACAGAAAGTATATATGCTCGTGCTGGTCAGCCATTACTGCCACGTTCATATGTAGGGGTTCATGGAGAAACGTTACTAATGAGTTCGTCTTGCTTCTCCAGGTGTATCTCGCATGCCTTGTTCATCTTACTTGGATGGTTTTTGAGATGTGAGGTAAGTGGCCGTATAGCAGTTGATTCATGGGGTGTTGCTTCTAGGATTTATTCACGATAGCACGTACCATTCTTATCTAGTCACCAGTACTTTTTCGCTATGAGCATTTTTAGCTTCCATGTGTTGCAGCCATACAGTAGTATCGACGCAGCCACAGCGCGGAAGAAATCCCATTTTATGTCATCAGATAGATCAGGCTTCCATATGATCGATAACTTATCAATAGCAGTCCACACCTTCGCTAGTTGTCCCCACAAGTTCAGAATGGGGCACAAGAACAGTTTAAGCGGGTGCCTCGCAAGAGGCAAGCCTATCCAGGGATGAGCCTAATATTGTTCAGTTCCATCTTTGTCAGTAATGGAGTGGAAAAAGGTACTGCTTGTACGGAGAAGTTTCTTGAATTGAGCTTTTATTCATACCCACAAACCACTCGACACAAGTAGCAGGCGGAATCAGTATTGGGATGTTACACAAAGTGAGATTAGCGTGGTGTCGTCCGCTGGAAGTAAGCCTTTCTGCGTGTGGTATGAGCTTAATGTTATATAACATTCCTCTTCAGGGGAACCTCGGACCGCAGATGATCAGTCTTAATCTCATCCCTTTTTAGCAAAAAGCAGGTGACACCTAGAGGGAACGCCGTCTGGAGCATAAAACCACACGGCACAAATGCCTGCAGAAAGTTTTTGGATCACCCCCACAAGGAGTTGGAAAATAACTCATGACCAATTGAATGTGGGGTCCTAATAGGAAGCAAACTTCTCGGAGCATGTAAAAATTGCCCACTTCAGTCAATATTCTCCTTTAGGGTTGCCTAAGGCACCAAGTAATTAACCCGGCCCTTACACCGCTTTGGTCTGCGGGTAAGAACTGCCTGGGTTGGTTGGTGATGTTTTATCAACCCTTGTGGGTTATCTAATGGAAAATTCTGTTCATATATATATATATATATATATATATATATATATATATATATATATATATAAGATTTGTAAGTTTAAAGTTTGTTGGGATAGAACTTATTTGTTTGCACATCGTTAAATGGTTTCAAGTATTGCTATTTGACTCTAGTAATTCTATTTTTTAAGTATTCCAATCAAATAAAAATTATTTTCACACAGCAGTATGGTCTTAAATAACTAATAATAATTCTGAGTAAATGATTGAACAATTTTATTTGGCCCCTAGATTGGAAACTAACAGTTATAATCTCTTCGAGTCTGAGTAGACCTGAAATTGATGTTAATGAAGGATTATTCCAATTTCCTCAAACGCAAAGACTGTTGCCTCATCATCAGACGTAGTTTAATGACATGCCCAGGACACTTCAAGTTTTGTTTTTCTCAACACGATTAGCGCTCAGCCATAAACGTAATGACACAAACTACCCAACACAAATGCCAGGCGGCAGCGTTAAGACACATCATCATCATCATCATCAAGTCGTGCCGCTAGCACAGATATCCCTGACCCTCTCTCGCCACTTCTCCCTATCATTCATCACCTCTGGTAGGTCTTTAGGGCTACATCCCGTAACCCCACATAGCTGCTGAATGTATGTTCGAGCTGATCGTCCTGCTTTTGTCAGGCCATATGTGGGGGTCCATAGGAGTACATCACTTATGAGCTTGTCCCTGCTTCTCCAGCAGTGTCCTGCATATGTGGTTCGTCTAACTTGGATAGTTTTCGTGATGAGAGGTTGGTGGCCGTATAGTTGGTGCCTTGTGGGGTGTTGCCACCAGGACTGATTCAATATTGCCCGCAGCATTCTTGTGTAATTACTGTCAAGCTTCTTCTCCAGCCGTTTAGCAAGCGTCCAAGTAGTACATCCATACATTATCGATACGACCGCTGCCTGGAAGAAACTGCGTTTCATTTTATCGGTCAGGTCTGATTTCCATATGATCGAGAGCCTATCGATAGCTGTCCATGCTTTCGTTAGCCCCGTGTCGATGTCCTTTTCGGTTGATGAGACGCTGCTTCCTAGGTAGGGGAATTTGTCTACTAATTTCAGAGGGGTTCCGTCTAGTGTGGTGATGTCGCCTGTTTGATTATAGCGCATATATTCCGTTTTGTGTGCATTGACATGGAGGCCAATGCCTGCGGCGGCTCGTTCCAAACTATGCAGTAGTGTTTCGACTTGGTTGGGTGTATTTGCCAGTATCGTTATGTCATCGGGGTAGTCGGCGTCGGTAATTGTTTTTGCAAGGTGCCTTCTGCTTCTTTTCTTTGTCAGCTCGAAGCCGTTTTCTCTGATTTTATCAATCGATGTTCTAAGCACATAATCTAGACAGATGATAAAGAGGTATGGGGCTAGCGTGTCTCCTTGTAGTACTCTTGCAACAATGTCGAAGTATTCTGTGTCTCCAAGGCCTTCGATTCCATTCACAGAGGAAAGATGGAACAAATCCTACTAGCATACAGCCTACCAAAAGAAACCGAAGCAGCAATAACGATTCACTATAGAAACACCAAAGTGAAAGTACGTTCACCAGATGGAGATTTGTAAAGACACACGATCAACGCTTAATGTGTATTATATGTACTAGTCAATGGGATTTATTACTGTTCGGCTCGGTTCGTTTTTTTTTTGTTTAATGGCATATCAACCTTTGTAGGTTATTTAATGCCAAAGCCACTCTCCTAGAAGAACAGTGGTACTATTTAACCCATAGCTAGGAGGATAAGAGGGTTCATACCTTTCTCAAGGGTATTTGACCGAAAGTGAACGCAATAGCGCGACTGGAGTACGAACTCGCTTACGACGATTCCGCAGGCCATCGCTTTAACCATTACACCACGAGGACACCCCATTCATCACAGTCTAATAATGATTAAATTACATTACGCTTTTAAAAAGTATGTGCTATTCATTTGCAATTTCATTGTTTTTTTTTTTTCATATCTAAAAACAATAGTTTTGAGTATATATTTTATAAGAAAGCTATTTAAGAGACACAGATTTCTTGAATGACTTTCAACTTAGATTTTGTTCATTTGTGTTTTTCTTTTATTGTTAAATCATCAGAACTATTTTCGAGTATTTACTTCAAGGTAAAAGAAAAAATGAAATCTCTTTGGCTACAGTGACAGTTTGTCATTGTCCGATTACTTAAACTATTCTGCTAAAACGCTCATTTAATTTTGCCACTTAATTTACCTAAACTCACGGAGAAATGCAGGATACGACACAATTTTAAATTGCCCTGTCACCTGGCGCGATAGAATACATCAACTGAATCTCTTTCGAAAGGTAAGATCCCTCCCTCAACGAGTGTCCTGTATATGATATTGAATAATCTGATGGTGAGGTTCCATTAATGCTGGAACTTTGGGGAATGCGGAATATCCCTTCGTTGCTATCGCTCACCGTGTTATATAATTAAGGAATGATTTTTTTTATATTAATCATTTTTCGTTAATTATATTTTATCATTCAGTTTGGTTGGGCTTTGAACTATATGGGTAAAGAGCCCAGGTGCATAATCAATTAGTGCAGTTTACGCTCGCGCGCAAACGATATGACAATCACTATTGTCGTAATAAACCCCCAGACAGGATATGAGGCTGGAGGGTGGATGACGTCATTCCCGGTAGAGATGGTCTAGAGAATTTGAGCATTTTGAAAAAGTGTCTGCGAGAGTTGAGATAGGACCATGGAGGCAGAGAGTTGAGTTTCTGCCATTGAGGCGAGAGTTGAATTTTGACCGTTGAAAGATGTTGTTGGGATCTTCGGATCTCCACCGACTGAGATCTTAAACACCACAAGATGTTGAAATGGGGTCAGATAGTATGGTTAATATAGGCTTTTAAGAATTGCATCTCACTTCTCGTGTCACTATGGCCTGAAGTCAAGAAATTGATAAACTGTTCGTACCTAAAACGACAGAGTCCGCCTGCATTTGTATTTGCCTGTGTTTTGTATTTATGAATATGTTTGTATTAAGGTTGTGATAGACATCATCATGGTTTACAACAGGTCCACTCTGGCCTGGAGTGGTAGCACCTGATAGGTTCCTATCTATGGATTAAAAAGAACTAAAGTGTGTACTTCTGCAAAACTGAATTGTCTGAAATGAAACTGTTTTTGTACGCTAAACTGAATTGTCTGAAATAGAAATGTTTTTGACAATTAAACTGTGTACGTAAGTAAAACTGAATTGTTTGAAATAGAACTGTTTATTTGCATAAATATGAATTTGGAATTAATTATCCTACAAAGGTTGATACGCCATAAAACCCAACACCCAACCAAAACCAAAAAATGAAAAAAAAAAATAGGAGTAAACACTTGTTATATGATAGCCGAGGGATTTCGGTTCATGCCTTTGAGTTTAGTTAGGCTGAGAACCTTTCGGCTCAGTACATGGATTAGTTAGGTGCAACATTGAGGCAGGTGTTAACGCGGGTGCGCACGGGTGGATGGAGGTGTCACTCAGATGTCACTATACTCCGAGACAAAACGGGTGACGGAGTGCAAGTGACGTCACGCACCGGAAGCGTGCAGAGGTTTGTGGAGAATTGAAAGAAAGTCAGAGTTGAGGTTAGACACCGGACGAAGACGGTCGACTTTTGGAGCTCGCAAATGCGAGGCGAACTTGCACCCTATGGGGGCCGCACGAGATGGGGTCCAAATGAATAAAACAGCATAGAAGATTGTGTCTCTCCTCGTTACGTCGAAACCTTTAACTCAAAGTTAATAAAAAGGTTTCGTACCTGAACAAGAAGTCGCAACGTGTTTTCGAATTCCGAGATTCCTATGTTCTTTATATATTCTATTGAAATGAACATTTTATGTCTATTTCCGAAATAGACGTATCTGCTGATGGTACACACTTCCGCGCACAAATTCATAGCCGAGGGCCAAGCAAGAAATTACTTGGTCTTTGGTTTTATCCCCCTCATAAGAGGCAGCGCAGTAATTAGCATACAAACAATGAAACTGACCTTTGCTTGCTGTAGATGAGGTGTGAATAGGTGTTACCTTGGAGGATAGCTCCCTAAAGTCAAGTATTTTAAAATATAGCGGCAAAAATCGAATCTTGCGCTTAGTTTCACAATAAATAACATTTAGAATCGATTATCATTTATACTAGCAAAAATATGGTTTGGTTTGATTTGGTTTGGTTAGATGGCATGTCAAACATTACAGGTTATTTAATGCCAAATCCATTTTATTTACATATAAATAGTCCTATTTCAAATAATTCAGTTTAGTATAAGTACACAGTTTAAATGTCAAAAACATTTCTATTCCAAACTGTTCAGTTTAGTCAAAGTTAAATGATTCCAAGTATTGTTTCACTAACAATTCAATTAAACATCAGTATTTTATTTACACTGTTAAATGTAATAGTTCTATTTCTAACAATTCAGTTTAGCATAAGTATATGGTTTAAATGACACAATAGTTCTATTTCAAACAATTCAGTTTAGGATAAGCTCACAGTTTAGTTCAATTGGTCCCATAGATTGAACTCTATTAGGTGCTATAAGTCAAGGCTTGGGTGGATGTGGGAACGATAGAAATAAATGGGTACTCTGCATTCCTCAAAGCTCCAGCGTTACTGTAGCCTCACCATCAGATTTTTTAATGTCATATCTAGGACACTCGTTGTGGGCCTCTTACATCTCTGCAGAGAAGCAGTCGGTGTATTCTGTAGCCCCAGCCTAATTGGCCAAGCAAAATATCCTCCCTCCGCCTGGTGCAAATATTCAAGTTTTAATGTAATACGAGAAACACTACTAAAACTATAAAAGAACGCATATAAAAAGATTACACGTATTTCTATTTTGTTTAAAATTATTTGTATATGAAATGCATATAAAAAAAAACTTAAATAAGAAATAGCATTTGATATTATTTAAGATTAAATTATTGTGATAAACATATTTAAATCAGGGGAAGGATAATCGAAGATTAGCACAGCTTGGACGCTAGTTCTTCCCATCACTGTCGGCTTTCTTTGCTATATTTAATTAATCTAAGTATTCAACTAAGTTAGACAGTGAAAAAAATTAACGTCATTTAACTTTTTAAGAATTACTTTTAAGATTTATGGATGTGATTTTTGCTTATTGTAATACTAATAAAACTAAACAATTAGAAATCAATATTGTTATATAATTAAGGTAAGGTTTAATTATATTAATCATTTTTCGTTAATTATATTTTATTATTTAGTTTGGTAAGGCTTTCAACTACTCGGTATCTCTTAGTTTAAGTGCAATAGTCAGATGGCGCAGGCTTACTCCCGCGCGGAAAATATATGACAATTATCATCTGTTATAATAAACCCCCAGACAGGAAATAGGCCGGGACGACCGTTGGAGTGAATTAAGTAGGTGGTTGACATCGTAACCGGAAGAGTTGGTCCTGAGAATTTGAGCATTTCGAAAACGACAGTCTAGTTGACGTTCAACCGTTAAAGTGCGCGGCTGGGTTTTTCGGATCTGATCAAAGCAGATCAGATTGGCAGAGATGAGTTGAGATCTTAAACACCACAAGATACACCGTGTGCGGGAGTGGGGTTCAGCATAGTATGGTTAGCATAGGCCCTTAAGAATTATGTCGCTTTCCTCGTGTCACCAAGAACTGGAGGTAGAAATACATTTGTTCGTACCGTCTGTATTTGTATTATTATTATTATTATTTTCATTCTTTAGAGTTTTTCACACCAGCGTTAGCTGAGGGTTTCTCACTGGAGGTTGAGTGACAAGTCCCCTCTAGTCTCCTCGACTCTTCTCTGTATTCTGGCCGTTCTCAATATTGCAGAAGTTTTGATGGTCTCCACTTGTCCTGTTATGTCAAAATCCTCCAGTCTTTGTACTTTGTGGATTCTGTGCTAAGAGATATTATTATTTACTCTTTACAGTTTTTCACATCAGCGTAAGCTGATGGTCTTTCACTGGAGTGTGAGTGACTGCAAATCTCCTCAAGTCTCCAGGACTCTTCTCAGGATCCTGGCCGTTCTCAACAATGTTGTGGTTTGCTGGATTTTTGATGGTCTCCACTCGTCCTTCAACTTCCAAGTCCTCCAGTCGCTTTAATAATCCTTTAGTTACTATACCAAAAGCACCGATCGCAATTGGTATAATTGTCACCTTCATGTTCCTTTGTTTTTTCAATTCCCTAGCAAGGTCGAGGTACTTATCCTTCTTTTTCTTCTTTCAGTTTTATTCTGTGGTCAGCCGGGACAGCAAGGTCGACAATTTTGCAAGTTCTCTTTTTTGTTGATTATAATTAGGTCTGCTCTTCTGGCCAAGATTAGGTGATCCATCTGTTTAAGTCCCATAGGAATTTATGTGTGTCATATTCAAGGACAGATGCTGGATTGTGCATATACCATTTGCTGGTATGGTCAAATTTAAATTTCTTGCACATCTCCCAGTGGATCAACTTACCCACCCAGTCGTGTGTAGGCTTATACTCCTTCTGTACTAATTTGGTGCAGTCGCTTATTATGTTATTGATGGTTTCATCTCTATCACCGCATAACCAACATTTTCTATTTTATTGCATCTTATCTATTCTCACTTTGATATGATTGGTTGTTATGGCATTGTTTTGTGCTGCTATTCGTAGAGATTCTAATTCTCTTTTAAAGTTTCCTTTTTTAGCCACGTCCAGGTTTTTTCGTGCCAGATGTCGTTTATTAGTCGTTTAAAGCGCCCATAGAGTTATTTTTCTTTCGATTTTTGTTTACGAGTTATTGTCATCCTATTGGTCACCGTGTTGTCAGTAACGTTTCTGATGGCTGTAATCTGTCCTTCTTCGTGTTTTTCTATGTAGTCCTCGAGTCGTTGTATCAATGCGTCAAAGCTGTTTTCAATGCTGGCAAGTCCTCTTCCTTTTTGATACATATAATCTGTCAACGTCGTCTCTGGGATGTAGTGCCTTATGCATGGTCATTAGTTTTCTTGTTTTTAGGTCCATTTGTTTAAGTTCTTCTCTGGCCCACTTTTATTATTTTTATTTTTATTTACTCATTAGAGTTTTTTTTTTTAGATCAACGTTAGCTGATGGTCTTCACTGGAGTTTGAGTGACAGCAAGTCTCATCAAGTCTCCAGGACTCTTCTCAGTATGCTAGCCGTTCTCAATAATGCCGTCGTTTGGATGGTCTCCGCACGTTCGCCAATTTCCAAGTCATCCAGGCCCTTTAATAATCCTTTAGTTACTGTGCCAAAAGCACCAATCACAATTGGTATAATTTTCTCCTCCATGTTCCATTATCATTATTATTGAGATCATGGTAATTATACAACAATATTACCCAGCAAGTATTTTTCGAAATCAAATATTTAAGAACAATATGCAAATTAGCCTCCACGTTCACTCTGTAAATCACTATTGGGTTGTATATATAAATACAAGTACTTGTTACTGACAAGTACTTACGGTGAACACGATTAATTTTCTTCAATAATTAAGAGTTGAAGAAAAATTGAATCATAGAGAATGTTTCGTAAATAACTAAGGGAACTACGAAATCGGAGATGACGTAGTTTCAGCTAGAGGCAGACAGATACATTTTCTCCATTAGAGTGAAACTGAATGTGTTACACAGTCCTAAAAATGTTGACTAACTTCTGTATTTTGCTTTGAACATTGCTTATTAAACAGGACTATAAAAGACGGCAAAAATATTAGATTGAAAATTAATAACTTACGTTTTATTGTTGCTTTTTAATAAGTTTTCAACATTCTTCCCCAAAAGTAAGCGATAGTTTTAATTATTCTTAGCTTCAAATTGTTAACCATTAAACCTATAAAAAATTTTTTTTGATTATAACATCTTAATTCTTTTATTATTCTAAGCTATATGTACATATATTAATTCATCAAAATTTTATATATATATATATATATATATATATATATATATATATATATATCAGCCAAAAGCATTTCCGTTGTTAACTAAGGCTCGAAGTTAGTGCTGCGAAGTGCTTCTAATGTAGTTTATATTTTTTATTTTTGTTAAACAGCGATGACTCAGTTTTTTAAAGAGAAAAATCGAAAAGTTATTTTTAATTTTATCAAGTTTTAATGAAGTGTACAATTTGCAATGTATGTTAATGAAAACACACACACACACACACGCGTGCACATACACACACGCGCGCACACACACGCATGTGGTAACCATTGCCATTTTTATAGCATCTCTTGGTAGGGTTGGTATTTGTGATACAAAAGTCTGAAATCGATATCAATCAGGTATTTTTTTCTTTAAAAATTAATTGAATAAAAATAACTTTTCTAAAAAAGGTTTCTGTATAATAATCTGAATTTAATTATTTCAAAAATCTGAAACAGCTAAAAACAAAGCAATAAAAAAACAAAACAACAAACAACAAACAAATAAAATATCTAGTAAGAAACGTCGATTACCGACCCTTTCTTCCAACATCCTCGCTTACCAACAATCAAACATATATTTAGTATATCCTGAAGTTTTTTCAGAAATCAGAATTTTATCAAGATAGGGAATTTATTTTTCATCAATATGAACAATTAGAAAATAATTATTTAAAACGTCGCGGCAAATTGGGGGTGGGTATTATGTCTCTATATAGATGTGCAAGCGTTCATTGAGTAATGATTACCGTCGTTGGAAATAGACAAGGTGACCCGAGCTCACATCCTGCACGAAGCTTTTTACGTTTTAGTCAGCTCTAAAATCTTCGAGAAAGGTAGGAATCCAACTATTTTCCCCATTTCTGTGTAAACAGTAGGGTAGACAGAACTCTTTTGCTTGGAATGTCAACCGGTTTAGTAAAAGAAAAATTCTGACCTTGCGTCTCATCCAGTTGGTCCGAAGGGGTATATATATATATATATATATATATATATGTACATATCACAATCATCAAACCTGATCTAGCTTAGTAACATCGAGTGTTTTTCACACTCTTTTCCCATCTGAATTTCTTTTAATATTGGCTGGTGTACTTTGATTGATATCATAAATTCTCGGAAAAACTTGAAAGTTAAGATTTTGATCTCTTTCTCTCCACCTTCGCTTCTCTTTCTCTCTCTTGCTTTCTCTCTGTCTCTGTATCTCTCTAGTTCAATGACTCTCGCTCCCTCAAAATTCAACAGTATAATTAGTCGTCGTGCAATTTATTTTGCTTATAGAACTGAATCATTAAGTTATGATGTAATTCACCAAGCAACAAGAGCCTTGTAAACATGGTTTGTTGAAATGAGAGAGACCTAGCAAGGTTGCCTGATGACGAATGAAACTCTGTAAATGCATATGGTTTTATTTTAAAAGTTAGAATAACAAAATTATGATGGAGAGGTGTGGCTTGGCAGAAAATAAGTACGATAGATATATATATATATATATATGTGTGTGTGTGTGTGTGTGTGTGTGTGTGTGTGTGTGTGTGTGTGTATCGTTTTGGAAATTTATTCAGATACGGAAATTGCTGGCCTGGAGGATGTTGCTGACGGTGAAAATAGATAGTTGGTCAGAATCAGAAAAAAATAGGATCTCAGACGCGAGTTTGGGAGAAAATGAAGTAATTGAAGAAGATAAGAGTCTATTTATCTTTACCTGAAGAGATTCGTTTATCTCACTGTTTAAACGACAGAGAACTTAGAACACTGGTAGACGTTGATCCTGTAATCGTATATTTTAGATGATATAAACTAGAAAGTTTCAAGTCTGCAGTGTAATGGTTACCTTGGGTAATTATGAATTCAACGCACGTTGCTTTTTTTATTTAGCAGTAAATAAACTAATAATGTTATATAGTCAAAAAGCAATGAATGAAGAGGTATAATAAAAGATTATAAAACTTTTCATGAAAATATATAACTCTCTTCTTTATTACTCGAAGGGTTGAAATTGGCTGTAAGTGAGTGAATGAGAGAGAGAGAGAGAGAGAGAGAGAGAGAGAGAGAGAGAGAGAAAGGGAGAGAGAGACGAAGGACACAAACTGACAAAGGACTGCTATATAGACCTTTTCTTAACCCACATTGTGATTCCATAATCAGGGCCTTACAGCCTTGCTTCTTTGGCAGAAAGTTCTTAACAGGGGTCCGCCGAGGAGCCCATGGACCCCGACACACTCTGAACACTCGCTGGCCGCTCACCGAACCTCTTGACTGCTCAATTCTCGTCTGTCCGACTGATCATGACTGACAGTTCTCTGTGTGGGCACCCATGTATATATATATAATTTCATAACGCTCTCGCGTTCCTTCCAGTTCGTGATTCACATGATCTGGTTACACTCACGCATTGCTAGTTTTCCGGTAATCACTTTGTTTACACAAGTGCATCCTGTGTAGAAATTCCGAACTGACAGCTCTTTCAAAGGTCAATATGCTTCAATAAGAGCTAAGACTCAAATGAAACATATGAAGATGACTACGGGAAGAAAAGTAAATTTCCAAAGTCTTTCATGATATGGAGTTGCATATGATTGAGAAGAGTAAGGAGGATGACAATCTTTAGCTCAACAATCATTTTGCACATGGGTACATAGAAATCCTGTATAATTTTCTCAATCCATTGATAGAAAATATGTTTGGTGATGATGAAGTCATTCTCAGGAAGATAATGCATCTTGTCAAAAGCGAACGATTTATGTCTAAAAAGTAACGGGACTTGGTGTCATGTTTAAGCAACGGGTGAAAGAGGGATAAACAGACTGTGTTATCCTTCGTTATCATATTTACCACCCACTCCGCTCGGGTAGGATATGACATAAGGTCAATTTGTAAGCGGAGTTTAACAGGTTTGAATTCAGAGTTTTCCTTCTCCTAGACTAGTTTGTGATGCCGTGAAAGATGACCTCAGAAGTAGGGGGACCTTCAACAAGCAGAACTAAGCTTAAAGTCGATTGACTATCGATTGTGAGTCACTGAACATGAAAAAGACAGTTTTTCTATGATTTTTCCTGAGAATTTTGGTATACGGAGAATCTGCACTAAAATGGTGCCAAGACTCCAAAATCATGATCAGATGGAACGCCGCAAGCAGATGTGACTGGACAACTTCAGACTGAACCAGGCTGGCTTTATAGAATCATCACTGGCGAGGAGAGATGGATTTTTGAGTACGAGCTGAAAACTAAGTGCCAGTGTAGTCAGTGGCTCAAGAGTAGTCGTTGAGGCTAAACAAAGCGAGACTCTCAAAGTTAAAAGTCAAAGGGATGTTGATCCCGTTCTTCAATGTAAGGAACATCGTCAACAGGGAGTTCTTGCCTCAGAACCAGACGATTAATTAGTAAGTGTACAAGGAGATCCTGCAGTGTATTCATCTCTGAGTGAGCGAGAAGATACGAGAGTTGTAGCAGGAGAAGCAGGCAGGTTCCCCACGACAATGCACCAATTCACAACTTCTTTAGCACACGCAAGTCTTCGCCGAGAGGAACATTACTGTTCTTGATCATTCACCTTATTCACCTGGTCTTACAACAGGTGACTTTTTTCTTCTCCCTAAGTCCGAGGAGATCATTAAGGGACCCATTTTGAAAGCATGGAGGACATTAGAAAAACGGAACGACGGATTGGAGGGATATTTCTGTAGGATCTTTCTAGTAGGGTATGGTATAGAAGACTGAGAAAGCGCGTTAAACTTGAGGACGGTTACGTTGAGGGGAAAATCATGTAGTTTGTAGTTTGAAATTGAAATAAATTGTGACAGCAATCCCGTTACTTTTCAGATATATTTTGTATTTCTTTAAATAATGATTGTTATTGCCCTGTCAGCTGGGGCTGAAGAATACACCGACTGCATCTCTGCCGACGAGTGAAACGTCCCAATCGAGTGTCCTGATATGACACAAAAAACCTGATGGTGAGGTTCCATAAATGCTGAGCTTTTGGAAATGCTGAATACCTCTACATTGGCATCGCCCACAGGTTAACGTTGGCCCAGAGATGTAGCTCTTGATAGGGTCTATCTGTGGGCCAAGAAGAACTGTTTAACATTTAAAATGAGAGCAAACAATGACATGCAGAATTGAATTGTTTGAAATAGAACTGCTAAATCATTTAACTGTGTGTAAACAAAGTACTGATGTTTAATTAAATTGCTAGTCATACATAGCAATACTTGGAACCAATTAATTTTGTTGAATTATGCTAAATTTTATTGGCTAAAATAGAATTATTTGATTATTTACCTGTTAAACAAATGACTGGTGTTTATCTGAATTATTAGATACCTAGCAATACTTGAAAACATTTAACTCTGTGCAAACAAATGATTTATTGAATAGAGAATCATTTGTATTAGATAGAAAAAAGTGAAATCCTTTTACTGTGTGTAAAAATAAATGAGCACAGGCTCGTTCAAAAATGTTATCGACAAAATGTTTAAAAATCATATATTTAATATATATGTATGTAAAAATGATTTGGTATCAAATAACCTATAATAGTTGATATGCCATAAAACAAAACCAAATCAAAACAGACCAAATCCTATATATATATATATATATATATATATATAAAGTATTTGGCATTAAAAAACCTACAATAGTTGATATGCCATAGAACCCCCCCCCAAACCTAATCATATATATTCAAAATATATGTATATAAAAAAAATTGGCATGAAATAACCAACATAGAACCAAACCAAACAAAACCAAACTAAGTTTAAGTAAAGTTGGTGACCCTAGTTAAGAGGGACTCGAAAGCTCCCTTTTCAATAGCTACTACACCGAGGAGTAGTGGAAGGCGCTACTCCATTCCCTGGGTTGCTCCACTTTACCCTTGATCCCTACCTTGTAGTGCTGAGTGCTAAGCAAGGCGGCATCAAGTAGCATTTTTTGAGTCTTTGGTATGACTCAACCTGGGAATAAACCCCAGTGTCCTGGACCAGCGGCGAACACTTTACCCATCAGGCCAATGATTGTCATAATAGATCGAGCAGGGTCAACTTTTTTATTGAATTTCTTAATTCCCATCATCATAATATTGGGTTAATCCCTATTTTTTTATCTGCATGGATTGAAAAGAATATAATATCAATTTAAATGATAGTATGTTTCCAATATATTTCAAGAAGCCAGAATACAGATGGACATGTTGACACAAAAATTCAATAAGATTGCGGCGAAAATAAGCTAACATTATGAAAACAAAATTATAATCAAACATGCATTTCAATGTATATTTCTCTGTAAAACACGTACAACACACTTGTTAGGACTATAGATCTAACTTTCGATCATCCTGTCTTTAATAGAGTGATATAAGTGGTCAGAAAAAAGGTAATTAAGTAGTTATCGTGTATAATACGAACTCCTAACATTTGGAAAAATAGTACGTCTTATACACAAATATATATATATATATATATATGTGTGTGTGTGTGTGTGTGTGCCGTTGGAAAACTGTCTTTCATTCAAGCAAGTTTGATAAGATAATAAAGACACATTTTGTCTATATAATTTTATTGAGATCCTTTAAAGTTTCCTGATAAGTGTCTTGGTATCAGGTTGAAATTGGTGAATTACATGATATAGACAGTACCCTAAACCATAATCAATCAATAAACCTTTACAACAAAAACCAATTAACATTTTGTTTTTTGCTGAGCAAGTGGTGTTCTATACCTGTTGATATTACTTTTACAGAAATGAGGATATAGAGAATTTTTCAAAAAATGTGAAAAAATACTCTGTCTACCTTAGCACATTCCGAATGACTGGAAAAGTTCACAAGTTTTTTCTACTATCAGTTTTACGTAGATAATTAAAAAGCAATATTGCTACACAGATAATCTTGCAAGGTAATATCAGATAAATGCCACAAGAGATGTAAGAGACAATTACTAGCCTCGTAAAATTTGGCGTAAACAATAATATATCTTGTTTGCCGGTGTACTTGTCATTCGCTCTATGCACAGAGGAAATATGAAAATATTCTCTAAATTTTTGCTGAAAAAAAGAACATTTTTTATAGATGTATATCTTACTCAGATGATCGAAAACATTATGACTTGGGAAATGAGGCAAGAATAACTGCTACAGAATCATAATAACTGTGTATGTCAAGATCTGAGGTATATATATATATATATATATATATTGCAGAAAAACATCTTTTTGATGCGCAAAGGATAAATAAGCAGTGTTCTTGGGATCCTTGGAAATTCCGGCTTTTTCAACATTATATTCCTATATATCATCATCATCAAGTCACACTGCTGGCACAGATTTCCATGACTCCCTCTCGCTATACGTCCCTATCACCCATTGCTCCCGGAAGGTCTTTTAGTCTAGATCCTATGTCCTTACAGACCTGTTGTAGGCATGTTTTTCTCGGCCATCCAACACTGGCACGACCATGTAAAGCGGTCTAAACATAAACGTCACTGATGATTTCCTTCTTGCTTCTCCGGCAGTGTCCAACATGCTTTGTTCGTCTTACTTGGATGGTTGTAGAGATAGGAATTAGGTGGTTGTACAACTGTTATTTCGTGAGATGTTGCTCCTGGTATAAGCAATTTTGCTTAGTGCAATTGGAGAAAAGACGTACAGAGTCTTGGAGGATTTATGTAATTCCATAAATATATCTATGGTCGAGAATTTACCATTATCACGGACTATAAACCACTGCTTGGCTTTTTAAAGATGATCGTGCGATATCACCGACAGGAAGTGCTAGAGTGCAACGTTGAGCATTGGTTCTAGCAAGTTATCACTATCAACGAGTGTACAAGCATGCTTCAAAAATTTCCAATGCTGATGGAATCAGTCGGTTAGCTATAGAGGACTATGTTACGCCTTTACCTTGTCCGGAAGAAGTAGTACTCTTCATGTCAGCTTTAGAGTTAACCCCAGTCACGTCAAAAACTGTTGCTTTTTTACACATCAAGAGACCACGTGTTATCACAAGTGCTTGAATGGATCTAGCATGGGTGGCCGGAGTTTTATAGGAGCAAATTGGCCCTCTGACTTTTAGACTGCGGTTAGAGGATGGTCGATTATGGAAAAGACATGTCGATCATATTGGCGTGAATATTCCGACAGAACCTGTCGTGAGAGGCTCAGAAGTATCCAGGAAACCTCTGGGGAGTCGGGAACAAACAGTTACAAGCACTCAACATCTGCTGCACAACTTCCTGCACCCTACAGAGATAGCAGCCTCTCAACAACCGGTGACAGCTTGGAAGATGAACATCTCAGAACCCAGATGAGAACACGTTTTCAGAAACGCAAAGCCAAAAGACAGCACATCAGTATGAAACTAGACACATAAGGGAAACGGCCCAGTGCCATGCCCTTAACTGGGGAAATTGTGGCTCAGGAATATCCAGAGGCTATTGATGATGTGACTATGTCCGAGAGTCGGACAACATTTCCCACAAGTAATGGGAGTTTTTGCCGGAGTTCCGGGGAGGGACCTATGGATGTTTCTTGGGGTCATTTGTGCAGATGCAAGCTAAGTGGGGAGGGATGTAGTATATTGCTTTGTAAGAAACGAAAGCACCGTTTCGGCCATCTTTGAGTTGTGGAAATAAAAGGCGGAAGTCATTACTTCTCGGTGTACATTCACTCTTTGGACTATTTGCGTTTAATGTGTTAACCAGACTACAACAGGGGTCTTACCACTCTGGAGAGAAGCAGTCGGTGTATTCTACAGCCCCAGCCGACTGGGCAATTTTTAAATGGGGATTCTTGCAGGCAAAGAGAAATTGACTGATTGAAGTAACTCTGAAAAATAATAATTAGATTATTTTAATTCGGTTTATCTAACGTCATTACAAAACTCTTTAAGGTTATTTTATACTAAAATTTGTCACATTTCATTCATATACTAACCGTTCCATTGCAATCATTTTTAAGTGGTATTTTTTTCAGTAATAACCATCTGTTTGTATACAGTTCGATGTAATCCGATCTAATGCTCAAAAAGAGATCTATTCAATCTTTTCAATTGGTGGAGTCCAACAGATACTACGACACCAGTTCAGAGTGGATCTGGAAGTAGTGGTTGTAAGCAGAAATCCTAGTCCTCCAGATATAGATCTTCATCACCAGAAGACACCTCTAAACACTGAATGCTGTTAGTGTTTTACGAAAATTTGAATATAAACGTAAAAGTAACGTGATTTCTTAACCTCAAGACATAGCATAATATCTAGATGAGTTAATATAGCGTTAAAATCACAGCCAATCAGTTAATTGATCAATCACTCGTTTTAGGAAAACCTAGAACAAAAAAGCCCCCACCCCCGCACAAAAAAACAGATAAGTATGGACAACACATGTAATATATTATATTATGTATAAATAGGATTTGGCATAGAGAACCTAAAATGGTTGATATGCCATAATAACAAACCAAGCCAAAGCATATATACTTTATATATATGTATAAAGAGGATTTGGCATAAAGAACTTAAAATGGTTAAAATGATAAACCAAAACAAGCCACATCCTCCCTCGAAGGTGGGTATACCATTAAACAAAGAACACTAAACCAAGTCAAATCCTTCTCTGCAAGACAAGTTTAATATTAAATGGACTACAGCTGATTTACATTCAAAGTTTTCCTTCTCTTAAACCGGTAGCCTGACCAAGGTTAAAGGACCCAGTCGACTCTATCATATGCCCATCGCTGGAGTGGGTAGAATGGATGTGCTCATGCCTTTTCCAAGAGGATTAGTGAGAAGTCAAACGCAAATAGGTTTGTACTTGATTTGAACCATCATATACTGAATCTGCAGAGAATGGAGGATGGGGTAAAGGTATTCACCCAAATGAGGTGATTGTCTATCTTGTCCTGAAGCTTGTGTGTGGTCAAGCATTGTCAAGTAGAAGGAGGACATTATCGATTGGAAAGATTTAGCTCTTTCAGACTATCATATCTTCGGCACCATGAAAGAGGGTTTAAGAGGCAAGCATTATGCCAGTGACGAGGAAATGAAAACTGCAGTGAAGAGACTCAAAGAAAAGTCGACAGAATTATATGAGGCGGAGATACATAATCTCATTCGAACATGGAACATTGCTATTGAGAGAAAAGTTGACTATGTTGAGAAGTAGGTATGTCATCTATAGAGGAATAACTTCATTTCGGTATACATTTTCCTGCGTTGGTAATTATCCCTGTACAAAAGAAAAAGGTATTACTTTTGATTCACCCTTGTATATTCATATGTATATTTGTAATCCCACACAAATTCTTATCTTAAGCAATTACAAACCCTTATATACAATGACTATTCTTATATATACAGAAGAGTTTTCTTTCTGTTCCTATTTCTGTGATAATTTACTAAGTGTAACATGTCACTATCGGGTGTAGATCATGGATTTAATGGTTAATGTGCTGGATGTAAACGAGTTTGAACTCCATTCGCACTATTACACTCCTCTTTCGATTAATGTCTTTGGGAAAGGCATGAACCCCCTTAACCTCCGGCTATTTGTTAAATAGCATCACTGGTGTTTTCTAACAGGATGGATTTGGTATTAAATAACCAACAGAGGTTAATGTGCCATTGAACAAATTACTGTCACTGGTCCAGATTGGGGATTGGGGACGCTACTCGGAAACTTTCCTTCTGCAGTTTTGATTTCAATGTTTTCCTTTTCCTTGACTGGTTGCCATACCAGTCCGCTTAATTCTGTATTCATCGCTAGTGGGAGAATAGTCGGATTCTTACCTTTCCCAAGGGTGTCAGTGTAAAATAAAAGTCAAACAGCACTGTTCATTATTCGAATTCAAGTAGTTGAATCCACTTCGTGCGGCGACTACTGTCACATCATAATCTGCTTCGTTTCTACAAGGGAGTCTTTCCCTTCTTTTATTTGAGGAACTTTTCATAATTTAGCACAAATTTGGAATTACAGAGAGTCTTTTAAGAACCAACCAAACAAACAAAAAAGACAACAAAAGCAATATTTTCTTAATGCAGTTCTTTAACCATTACGCTACGTGAGGTGCTCTTTCATTTCTCTTAATCCAGTTGATTTTTCATTGGTTGGTTGGTGGTTTTGTTTTACGCCCCATCAACCCTTTTCGGTTAATATTGCGTCGAATTAAATTTCAAACAAATCAATTTTGTATAAGTATACATTTTCTCTTCAAACAACTAAATATCAAAACAGTTCTATTTCAAACAATTCAGTTTAGCATAAGTATACACTTTAGTTCTATGCAAAAACAGTTCTATTTCAAACAATTCAGTTGAGAATAAATACACAATTTTGTTCTTTTTGACCCATAGATAGGACCGTATCAAGTGCTACTATTCAGGACAAGAGTGGAACTGGAAGTAATGGCAATGTGGGGGTACCCTACATTCCCCAAATCTCCTGCATCACTGGAACTTCACCATCAGATTGTTTAGTATTATATCCAGGACACTCGTTGGAGGTGGATGCCTTACCCGTCTGCTGAGAAGCAGTCGGTGTATTCCACAGCCGACTGGGCAATGACTTTTCATTGGATTTACACTATATGAATTTACTTATAACATGCTGTATGAAACAGTGTTCTTATGCAGATGTTTCATAATGCACTTATCTTATCCCTGATCAAGCAAATTTGACCTCACTCCCAACTAAGTTCGTCAATGGTCGTTATCTCATTTTTTCCCCGAATTCCCTTAATGTGATCCTTAATTTTGACAGTCACTTGTCTCTCCGGATTTCTAGATGATTTAGCGCTTCATCAATAGTCTTGGTACATATTTGCCAAAGTTAAGAGTCGAGTGAACTCGAGAGGCAGAAGGGAAGAAGAGGTTGATTTGTGGTGAAATTGCGTGTTTTTTTTTGTGGGCGGGGGGTCAGAATACAGATGTATGTGCAAGCATGTGGTTTGTCTCTGCGTACGCGTATGTGTATACATGTGAGTGCGTGAAATATTTACAAGCATTTAGACACGATTCCGTGTACGATAACATCGGCGTTATACAATCTCACCAAACATAGATAACTCACAAATATTGAACGTATTATGGGAGCGGAGGGAAATGATCTTTGTATATACAAAAACACAATTACACCGCACATGCGTATGCAAAAAGAATGTATAAATAAGCTCATATATACAGGCACATATAATGATATACAGGTACGCACATACAATGTTAGTGCAGGCAATAACGATAATAGTCACTTTCTATTCTTCGTTCTTTTAGTATATTAGCGCGCGCATTCGTACACATATCATCATCATCATCATGTCGTGCCGCCAGCACGGATATCCCTGACCATCTCTCGCCACTTCTCCCGATCATTCATCGCCTCCGCCAGGTCTTCAGGGTTACATCCTGTGTCTTCACATAACTGCTATATGTAAGTTCGAGCTGGTCGTCCTGCTTTTGCTTGGCCATATGTGGGGGTCCATAGGAGTACATCACTTACGATCTCGTCCTTGCTTCTCCAGCAGTGTCCCGCGTGTCTGGTTCGTCTAACTTGTATAGTTTTCGTGATGAGAGGCAAGTGGCCGTATAGTTGGTGCCTCGTGGGGTGTTGTCGCCAGGACTTGTTCAATATTGCTCTCAACATTCTTGTGTAGTTGCCGTCTAGCTTCTTCTCCAGCCGTTTAGTTAGCGTCTATGTAGTGCATCCATATAGCAGTATCGATACAACCGCTGCCTGGAAGAAACTGCGTTTCATTTTATCGGTCAGGTCTGATTTCCAAATGATCGAGAGCCTATCGATTGCCCTCCATGCTTTCGTCAGTCGTGTGTTGATGTCGTTTTCGGTTGATGAGACGCTACTTCCTAGGTAGGTGAATTTGTCTACTAGTTTCAGAGAGGCTCCGTCTAGTGTGGTGATGTTGCCCGTTTGGTTGTAACACATATATCCAGTTTTGTGTGCATTGACATGGAGGTCAATGCCTGCTGCGGCTTCTTCCACTTTAAAAAAATGTCAAAGGAAAAAAAAAATTATTATAAAGAAATTAAATGGGCATAAAAAGAGATAAGGTGAAACATAAATATGGAGAAAAGAAGGAGTTGAAATTAGAAGGAAAAATATTGTGGAGAGAGTATGTCAACATTTGGTAATTGGTTGTTTGGTTGAGTTTTATGGCTTATCAATGATTGTTGGTTATTTAATGCCAAATCCATTTTTATACATAAACAGTTCTATTTCAAACCATTCAGTTTAGTCTAAGAACACAATTTAGATCTATTGGACCCATAGATAAGACCCTATCGGGTGCTACCACTCCGGGACAGGGTGGATCTGAGAGCGATGGTAATAAAGGGGTAGTCTGCATTTCCCAAAGCTGCAGCATTACTGAAGTCTCACCATCTGATTGTTTAGCGAGATATCCAAGACACTCGTTCGGAGAGTCTTACCCCTCTGCAGTCATGCTGTTGGTGTATTCTACATTTCCAACCGACTGGACCCGGCAACATAGGGAACGGTGTATTATTCTTGACTGATAAAAACACAGCTTGATTTGTCGTCGTAGATGTTGTTGTCGTTTTTGTTGTTGTTATGTATGCGTATGAATTATATTACAGACACGACGACGGGAGGCGCGAAGCGCAATACTTAATGACTTAGATAATGGACACAATGATCTGACTTCAAATTCTGGATGAAACTTCTTGTGTTTAACTTTCGTGCTAATGCCCCTGAGATTGACAAGGATCCATGTCATGTCCCACCACCTCTGCTTGAACAATAGGGCAAACTGGATTTTTAGTTTTACTAGAGTAACCAATCTAGGAAAAGGAAAACTCTCAATTTAAACAAGCGCTACTCCGCTTAAAATGTGGCCAAATATCAAACCCTGCCTGTGACGGGAGTATTGGATAAATAGATAGAAATCACCCGTGAATTCCATATGTTCCAGTTGTAACAGAGGTCCATCATAATATTCGTACTTTTATTTGGGAAAGAATGAAATATTCTTATCCAAATTTCATAGTTATCTTCATTGTCTTATAGTTTTTTATTGTGTTCATTATGTCAAGAATTTAACTGAGACAAAATACGATTAGCGCAATTTGTCATCATCATCATGTCGCACTACCAGCATGGATCTCCCTGACCCTCTTTCGCCACCCATCTCTATCGTCCATTGCTCCTGGGAGGTCTTCAAGGCAATATCCTGTAACAGCATAGAGCTTTTGTATATAGGTTCTAGCTGGTCGTCCTGCCTTTGCTCGTCCATGTGAAGGGGTCTACAGGAGTGTATCGCTTGTGAGTTCGTCCTTACTTCTCCAGCAGTGTCCTGCATGTCTGGTTCTTTGATAGTTTTCGTGATGGGTTATAGGTGACCCTACAGTTTCTATTTTGTGGACTTGTTCAATATATCTCGCAGCATTCTGGTGTAATTGCCGTCAAATCTTTTCTCCATACGTTTAGTTAGCATCCATGTAGCGCATCCATATAGCAGTATCGACACAACCACTGCTTGGAAAAAGGTGCGTTTTATTCTAACGATCAGGTCTAACTTCCATATGACCGATATTCTATCCTTAGCTTTCATGCCTTTGCTAGTCTCGTGTTGATGACTTTCTCTGTTGATGAGACATTGCTTCCTAGGTAGGTGAATTTGTCTACTTGTTTCAAAGACCCAGCATTTAGTGTGGAGATGTCGCCTCTTTGATTAAAGCACATGTATTCCGTCTTGTCTGTGTTGACATTGTTGGTTATTTAATGCTAATTCCATCTTCCTATGTATAAACAGTTCTATTTCAAACAATTCAGTTTAGCTTAAGTCATCATCATCTTGTCGTGCTGCTCGGACGGATTTCTATAACTCGCTCTTGCCATTCGTCTCTATTGTCCATCGCTTCCAGTAAGTCTTCTAGACTACATCCTGTGTCCGTACAGACCTGTTGTAGATATGTTCTAGCTCTTCTCTGTATAGGAGTCCGTGGACTAACATCACTTATGAGTTCGTTCTTACTTCTCCATCAGTATTCCGCATGTTTTGTTCGTCTTATTTAGGTGGTTTTGGAGATGGGAAGTAGGTGGCCGTTCAGGGTGGTGTCTATTGATGAGGTTAAAAACAGCCATCGAAAGATTACCTTGATTCTCACTTAGTATAAATACATAGTTTAAATGTCAAAAACTGTTCTATTTCAAACAAGTACATTTTTTTTTATTTTAAAGATAACATTTTTAAACAAGCCTGAGTTGGTTTTTTTGTACACAGTTAAGTGGCTTAACTTCATTTCAATCAACTCAATTTAATGCGAGTAAAGTCTTTTGTTTACACACTGTCATTGGTTTGAATAGTTTTTTGTTTACACACAGATAAATGTTAAAACAGTTCTATTTCAAACAATTCAGTTTAGCGTGTTAACAATGTTAAATGGGTCGAAGTATTGCTATGTAAGACAGACAATTCAATTGAAGACCAGACATTTGTTTACACATAGTCAAATGATCAAAAAGTTCTATTTCAAACAATTTAGTTTAGTATAAGTTCACAGATTTTTGTTTACACATCGTTAAATCCAGACACGGTATTCTATTCAGTTTCTGTCTAATACCCTTAAAAAAGTTATGAACTCACTTACCCCACAAACAATGGGTTTAAATAGTTCTACTATTGTTCTTCTATGAGTATAGCTTTGGTTGTAAATAACCCTCGAAGGTTTATATGCCATTGAACAAAGAAACCAAACCGAAACAATCCATATGAAACCATATAATTACTTGCAAAATAAGACCTATTTTAACATTAAATCGTCTGGCAAGTGTTGAAATGTATAAAACCAACCAACCAACCAACCAACCAACCAAATCTCTAACATAATCACCGCAACTCAATATACCAAAAAACAAAACAACAAACAAACAAACTCTATTACCATTTTAAAAAGTCAATAAAAAATTATCATTCCTTTCTTGGTTGATCAAAAAAAAAATTCATCACCCTTATACAATTACCTATCAATATATTTTTCTCTTATATATTTATTTATATATTTGAAAAACTAAATATTTTGAAAAACCTTCACGTCAGCCTATACATAAAAAAAGAAAATAAAAATACTTCACATCTCAAATTAATTCCATAAACTAATGGATTTTTTTCACAATAAATGAAAGATCGACTCATACACGAGATTGACAAGAGTATATAGACCTATATCAATCTATATTTAATTAATGTTTAAGATTTTTTAATCTAAATCTTTAACACGATTCTCATTTCATTTGTACTCATTGCACTCCTTCCATATCCACTGATCAGATTATATTCTGTTCAGCAAGTGTCGAACAAAGGTCATTGCGTGTGATTATACAGCAATTAAAACAGCTCAATAAAGAAATGGTTTCAATTTTCGTAACTGATATATAAATAGAGAAAACAGGTGAGTAAAAGAAAAATAAAGAAAGTAAACAAGAATAATGCTTATAATCCAAATTAGGGGGATTCAAAATGTCCACGGGATCGAAAATTGAATTCAATATAAAAAGAATCTTATAATTGTATCTATGGCTTGATTTGGATGCAAAAGATGCATCTTTTTATTTATGGTAAACGAAGAAAATTTTTACAGTGATGAGAAGACCCGTTCACCCTGGACAGTACAAATCGAAAACATTCCACTAACGACAACAGCGATGTTGCTAATAGCAATGATGTTATCAGTCATAAAATTGGTGTGGCGATATTTGCAGTGATATATTTGCTGAGAATAGAAATATCAACATTATGATATATATTATTTATTACTACAATGAATATAATACTGTTCACATGAATTAGGATTCGATTATCGTCGACGTTTAAAGATTATTACAATTTATTTTACTATAATGGATTGTTCAGTACAAGTCTAAAATTTAAAAGCACTTAGTAACGATAGTTCGCCAATGGTCCAGGAGACTTGGGTTCAATCCCAGGTCGCGTCATACCAAAGACTTTTAAAATGGTACTTGATACCTCCTTGCTTAACACTCAACAATATAAGGTACGTATCAAGGTTAAAGTGGAGCAATCAAGGGAAAGGAGTAGCACCCTCCCTACACCTCGGTGTAGTAGCTATTGAAAGGGGAGCCTTCTGGTCACCCTCGACTATGGTCGTCAACTTTAACCGGGCCGTTGGCCTAATGAGTAAAGTGTTAGCCAATGGTCCTGGAGACCGAGGTTCAATTCCTGTTGGAGTCATACCAAAGACTTTTAAAATGGTACTTGATACCGCCTTGCTTAACACTCAGCATTATAATGTAAGGATAAGGGTAAAGTGGAGCAATTCAGGGAATTAGCCCTTCCCTCCCCCTCGGTGTAGTAGCTATCGGGAAGGGAGTTTTCGGGTCACCCTTTACTTCGACACAGGGCTAACGAAGGCATGGACAGCTATCGATAAGCTATCGATCATATGGAAGTCAGACCTGACCGATAAAATGGAAAGCAGTTTCTTTCAGGCAGCGGTCATATCGATACTGCTATATAGATGCACTACTTGGACGTTAACAAAACGGCTGGAGAAAAAGCTAGACAGCAATTACACAAGAATGCTGTGAGCAATATTGAACAAGTTCTGGAGGCAATACCCAACAAGGCACCAACTATACGGCCACCTACCTCCCATCACGAAAACTATCCAAGTTAGACGAACCATACATGCAGGACAATGCTGGAGAAGTAGGGACGAGCTCGTAAGTGATATACTTCTATGGACCCCCACATATGGCCGAGCAAAAGCAGGACGGTCAGCTCGAACATACATACAGCAGCTTTGTGAGAATACGTGATTTAGCCCTGAAGAGCAGCCAGGGAGAAGCAGCGAGAGAGGGTCAGGGAAATCCGTGCTGGCGGCACGACATGATGATGATGATGAAGGATCAAAAGTACTAGTCAGTATTAAAAGTCTCTTCGAGTCTCCAGGACTCATGAATATTTTTACAGTACTGTGGTCAGGAAAATCTCGTTTCTTCCAACAGTATTTTTCCAGGTCTTCGGGAAACCCTTCCAAACGCACCAAATACAATTGGTATCAACGTCAATTTCATAATCCACAGCGTTTTCAGCCCTCTGGCAAGTGTAACACTATCTTAGTGTTATAAGTTGACAGGCGATATCAAATTAAATACTTAGGACTTATTAGATATTTTGTTGAAGATTACATATAGTATTTTGGTAAGGTAGTGTAGAAAAATATAATGATAATGTACACCGCGTGTGAAAGTGGGTCATGGTGACAAGGACACCAAAATTGTTTACTGACGAGATGAAACGGCCGATCTGGGCTTTGATCTGGATTTTGATTGACGGGTTAGAAACAAACAAAATTCTATTTCAAATTCTAATGTCAGCTGAGTGCAAATGTACGAAAATTACGGCTAAACGCCTGACACAAGGCCATTAAAACAATATTAGAATATTATCAGGGGGCTCACTAATCAAAGAAAAGTGGGGCCGAGCTTCCCCCCCCTACCCAAGATGTGTAATGCAGGGCCATAGTTTTTGATTGGCTGTTCGGTCAAACACGGGTCTCAATGTGAGGTTTCTCTACAAAACCCCCGATGATTGCGCTCTGGGACCGTTGGTCAAGCGTTTCTATTGGCTGACCAATCAGAGCCATGTATTCAAGGGTGTGGACCCCCATAAAAGAGGTTTCTGAAAAGAGTTGTTAAGAGATTGAAATCTGGTTCCGCAGACGGGAGACTTGAAGCACTTGCCACCCTCTTCACCACCACTGCCACTTTACCCAGAGTCCTCAACTTGACCGTCCCTAGCAACATTAGTTTGCTCAAAACGGACTCGAGGCTAACTGTTATCGCCAGTAAACTTTTATCCGAACTAAAAGCCCTTGTTGCTGTTATTGTACATGATCCCTTTTTTTTATCATTGTATAATAAATAAATGTTATTTACAAATGTTAACAAGAGTTCTTGACGTATTGAAGTAGTTGACTAGCTAACAGCACCGGTAAAGTTGGCTGTCTTCCGACCCAGCCTGAACCAAGAGAAGTCCGAATCAGCTTTTCTCCAACTTTCCCGTGTGTCGAACAACGCAACGTGGACATGGAAATGTGGACAAGCAGAACCACCAGAAACTTTGACCTATAAGTGGCTCGCAGCGTAACATGCACTTAGAGGACCACGCAACGTCCAAGTATTTGTCTATCGTTTTGCTTTCTTTCGTTTTCACTTTATGGTCCCCTGGAACGGCAAAATTCTTTAGATGACAAGTTATGCTCTTTTTGATAATTAAAATTGTTTCGTCTTCTGGTGAGGATTTGTGGTCATTTTGTATCTCAAACTCACATAGAATTTATTTGTTTCACACTTGTAATAACCGGTGATATTACCAGAAGTCCGAATGACAAGTTTCCTCAACTCCCCAGGACTCTTTTAATTAACTTACTTCATCTCAAAAGGCTGTAGTCGTGATACTCCGAATTTATCCTCTGATCTCCATTTCCTCAATTCTACTACTATCATATTAATGACCTAAATATTTTATTTTTATTTTGATACTCTTTATCTTTCATAGTTTCCTTGTTGTTCTCGCTCTTAAGTTCTTAATTTTAGATAGCACTTTAACTACCGTAAGTATCTCTCAGCGTTATAGCCCAATAAATTAGATCATTGCACAATTACTGTCAGCCTAATCGACTAGGTTAGTAGAATACAGCAATGCATTTCTGCAGAGGGGTAAAATACCCGCCAACGATTGTCCTGGATATTACATTAAAGCCCTGGAGCTTTGGGGAATGCGGGGTACCCTTCAACGCGATCGCTCTCATGTTCACACGGACCCGTAGTGGTACTACCTGATATGGTCCTATCTATGGATCAAATATAACTATTTGATCACGTAAACTTTGTACAAACAAATTACTTATATTAAATCAAATTATTAGAAATAGATCTATTTGTCTATTTAACTGTATATAAACAAATGCCCGATGTTTAATTAAATAGATGGTGATATATAGCAATATTTGGAAGCATTTAACTGCATGAAAATAAAGCTACTAATGTGAATACTCGAAACCGTTTACCTGTAAGTAAAACAGAATTATTGGTATTTCATAGTAATAATTGGAAACAATTGACTGTGTGCAAAGGAACAAATAGTGTTGAATAGAATAATTAGAGTGAAATAGCAATTCTTGAAACTACTTTAATGTCTGCAAACAAATGATTAATATTAAACAGAAAAATTTGTGTTAGATTGCAATTATTGAAACCATTTACCAATGTAGAAACGATATCAATATATCTATGCCAATAAATTAGTACTTACACATTCAAAAATAAAATTATCGACAAACTGTTCATTCACAAATTATATATATATATATACAATGATCATTAAATAAATTTCAAGACTTTTTTCGTATGGGCACTTTTATTGATAATACACACATGAAACTCTAGTCCGCTTTGAAGTAATATCTTCCGACTGCAATGAACATGTTGTAGAGTTCCAACAACTTCTGGAAGGCCCCATGTAAGTCCTCTTTTGTGAGCGTATCAATGACCTTCGTCACAGCCTCTTTCATCTCCTCAAGTGTCTCATAAGGACAGCCTCTGAACTTAGAGAATAACCAAAAGTCATAGTGAGCAAGGTCTGGACTATAGGGAGGCTGAGGAACTGTCTTGATGCCCATCTTGGTCAAATAGTTTGTGACAAGGATGGAGTTGTGGACTGGTGCATTGTCCTGGTGGAAATGCCACTGACCCGATTTGAAGAGTGCTCAGGTTTTGTCTCGAGTAATTTTCTCGCTCTTCTGAGATACATTTTTTAAATTTTTTCTTTCATTTCCGCTTGTTTGATGGTGTCAGCTTCCAATATCCCTTGTATTTGTAGGTTCCCTTTTTTCCAAGTGTTCTGATGACTTCTTGATTTGGTTGTTTGACTCCTTCCGTTATGTGACGTTTGCCACTTTTCATTACTAGCGTGGCGCATTTTCTATGCCAAATTCCATTCCTACATTTTGAATGTATATTCCCACAGTTTTTATAAGGGTTTCCAATTCTTAATTTTTCGCATTTGCGTTAGCTGATGGTCTTTCTCTGAATTTTGAGTGATGGCAAATCTCCTCAAGTGTCCAGGACTCTTCTCTTCTCTTGCCCTCAAAAATAATGTAGTTGTTTGGATGGTCTCCACTCTTCCTCTTATCTCCAGTCCTCCAGTCTCTTTAACAATCCTTCGGTAACTGTACCAAGAGCATTAAATACAATTGGTATAAACGTCACTTTTATGTTCCACCGTTTTTTCAATCCCAAGCAAGGTCGAGGTATTTATCCTTCGTTTCACTTTCTTTCAATTCTACTCTGTGGTCAGCCGGGACAGCAAAGTTCACAATTTTGCAAGTTTTTTTCTTGATTATCATAGGTCTGATCGTCTTTTGTATGCCAAAATCCCTTAGGAGTTTATGTGTCTTATTCTCCAGGACAGATGCTTGGTTTGCGTACACTATTATTATTATTATTATTATTATTATACTCATTTGAGAGCATTAGCTGATGGTCTTCCGCTGGAGTCTGCGTGACAGCAAGTCTCCTCAAGTCCCCAGTATTCTTCTTACTCTTCTGACCGATCTTAACAATGCTGTAATTTAGATCGTGTCCACTTGTCCTCTTATTTCCAAATCCCCCAGTCTCTATTAATAGCCGAACATTCAAAAACTTTGAAGGTGATCCACTGGAACATGAAGGTAACGGCGATACCAAATGTAATTGGTGCGCTCAGAATAATCTCCAAAGTCTTGGTGAAGTGACTGGAAGAATTAAACATCAGAGGACAAGTGGAGACCATCCAGACTATAGCTTTATTAAGATCTTTCGTTTAGTTGTTGATGTTGTTGTTGTAGTTGTTGTAGTTGTTGTTGTTCTTCTTCTTCTTCTTAATATTGATAATTACTTTGCATATCCTTACAAAGAGAAAGATGAAAATAAGAACACAATTAGAAAAAAAATAAAATTGCGTGGAAGATTGTAATAGATAAGAAATTAAAGAATAATTAGAATCCTGTTAAAGTTAATTAACAAATGAACGAAACATATTTTTATCAATGAAATTGATATTTATTAATTATATCACAGAACTGTTGTTACTGTTGTTGTTGCTGCTGTTGTTGTTGTTGTTGTTGTTGGCTTGTTTCTTACAAATAAATAATAGAGAAAAATGGACAGCTAATCTCTTGCAGTTAACACACCTTCCCAGTCCCGTTGTTCAAACGTGTAAATGATCTAACTTACACATTTTCTGTTTGTCCTTCCTCGATAGCTCACCTATCAGCTCTTTGTCAGAGGTTAATGGCAACATTAATAACATTGATCTAACCTTAATAAAAAGCTAAAAAATAAGCAGAAAATTTAGCGATACATTTATAAGAATGATGTTCCATAAGTTGCTTCTGAAATCTTTCGTTTACTTTTTCTTTTCATTCATGTAATAATAATACTTATAAAACTACGGTGCATAAAGGTGACAGTGATACCAATTGTAATATGTGCGCTCGGAACAATACTCAAAAGACGAGTTGGAGCAATCCAAACAACGGCACTATTAAGATCGGCCGGAATACTGTGAAAAGTCCTGGAAATTTGAGGATATTTGCGGTCACTCAGACACCATTGAAAGCCTATCAGCAAACGCTGGTGTGAAAAACTTGCAATGAATAATAATAATTCGGCGGTATATATACTAAAATTGGAACGATACAGAGAAGATTAGCACGGCCCCTGCGCAAGGATGACAAGCAAATTCGTGAAGCGTTTCATATTTTGGGGGGGAGGGTGAGATGTATGTGGTGGAATGGTTATCATCGTAGGAAATGGACACGGCGACACGAGTTCAAATCCTGGACGAGACTGATTGCATTTCACATAGCACTAATACCCTTGGGGAAGGTATGAATCCAATTATTCTCCCTCCAACTATGGGTAAATAGTAGGGCAGACTAAGTTCTTCAGCCTTGTTGAGGCAACTAGTCTAGGTGAAGGAAAACTCTGAATTCAAACCTGTTAAACTTCGCTTAAAAATTGACCTTGTATCATATCCTCCCCGAGCGGAGGGGTTTGATAAATATGAATAATAATAATACTGATGGAATTGAAAATCAGTGGGAGAATCGAGATCATCCAGTCCACAGTATTGTTGAGATCAGCTACAATACTGGGGAAGGTCCAAGAGGTTTGAGGAGACTTGCAGTCACTCAGATTCCAGTGAGAGACCACCAGTTGACGCTGATGTAAAGGGCTCTCAACGAGTTTATAATAATAATAATAATAATAATGTGCGACGGTGATACAAATTGTACTTGGCGTGCTCGGTTGATTGGTACAGGAACTGGAGGAATTGGGAATAAAAGGTCGAGTGGAGACCATCTAAACTACAGCATTGTAGGGAACAGTCAGAATACTAAGAAGAGTCCTGGAGACTTGAGGAGACTTGCTGTCACTCATACACCTGTGGAAAACCATCGGCTAACGCTTGTGGGAAAAACTCTCAAAGGAGTAAAATAGTAATAATAATTTGGAGCATGCCAGTCAATTAAAAACTGTAGAACATGAAAGTGACGATATTACCAATTATAATTGGTGCGCTTGGAACGACCCCTAAACGCTTGGAAAGGGCAGTGGAACAATTGAAAATAAACGGAAGAATTGAGACCACCCAGACTACAGAAATGCTTGGATCGGCCAAACTACTTAGTAGAGTTCTGGCGATCTGAAGAGACTGGCTGTCACTCAGACTCTAGTGAAAAACTCACAAAGAGTAAAATAATAATTTACTAGAAAAAAACAAACAAACATTGAATTTTGCTGTTCCAGCGTACCATAGATTGAAAATGAATAAAGCAATAAGATAAACTGATATTTGGATCTTGCCAGAGAGCTACAAAATTTGCAGAGTAGAAAAATGACGGTGATACTAATTGTAGTAGGAGTGCTTGGAGAAGTCACCAAGGAATCGAAACCATCAAGACCACGGTGCTGTTGAAATCAGTTAGAATACCGAGGAGAGTTATGGAAACCTAAGCAGACCTCCTATTGTTCAAAATTCAGTAAAATCACCAGTTAAAACCGGGGGAAAAACTCGTGTAGATAAAAATGATATTGATAAAAAAATAACATATCTCGACTACACAAACACATGTAACCTAACAGAACGGTTGCCCAGTCGGCTGGGGCTGTAGAATACTCTGACCGCTTCTCTGCAGAGGGGTAAGACCCCCACCCGACGAGTGTTCTGGATTTGACACTAAACAATCCGATGGTAAGGTTCCAGTTATGCTGGAGCTTTGGGGAATGCGGAGTACCCCTTCATTGCCATCGCTCCCTGGTCCACTCTGGCCCAGAGGAGTAGCACCTGATAGGACTCTATCTATGGGTTAAATTGAACTAATCTGTCTACTTGTGCCAAACTGAACTGCTTGAAATAGAGCTGTTTTGGTCATTGAAACAGTACTTTCGCTAAACTGAATATTTTGAATTATAACTGTTTGACTAAACTGAATACTTTGAAATTGAAATGTTTTCGACAATTAATATGTGTACTCATGCTAAACTGAATTATTTGAAATAGAACTGATTATTCGTATAAAGTGAATTTGACTTTAGATAACTTACTAAGGTTGATATGCCATAAAACCCTAACAACCAACAAACCAACCGTAACTAAACGGCGCATGGAAAATTGAAATTGAAAAAAAAATGGGAAGATAATATTCTTGGAAAAAGTATGATTCTTACTTTCCGCCCAACTATGCGTTGAAAAGTATCACTTCTGTTCTTCTACAAGGACTGATTTAACATTAGATAATCCAAACAGGTTGTTATGCCATTAACCATACCAAACAAAACCTAACCAAACACCCTATACATTAGGACGGGTATTTCTTCAGCGTGAAATTCTGGATTACCACCGACTTTTGATTTGTATTTACTTCATCTAAATTTTTATCTCCTTTTTCTCTAACAACTCACTCGGGCTGTCTACGACAATGAGTAACTAGCACTGACCATTGATAATAAAGGTTAAACCCTCAATAAAAAAAAATAGTCATCTTCGTGGCAGGGCTGTCGAAATCTGACCCGGACATCTTTGGTTTTGCTCACTTTACATCACTTCATTCGTAATGTCTCGGAGAGAGAAGGAAAGGTTGAATGAGGGATGAAATTTCATCTTTGACCGCACGAATTTGTGGCAGGACCTATGTAAAATCTCATGGTCACATTTCTACTGACACTGACACCGACCTAATACTCCACCCCGGCACACCTACGACACTGCCCTCTTTGCTGCTCTGACAGATCAACGTATCTTGTTGGTTATTTATTTATGCATATTCATGACTAAACGACATAATCACACATATGCATAAATGCGTAGAATGATCATGTGCTCTGCTGTCATTGAACTACGTTTAAAACAGATTCCTTCCTTCTGAAGTTAGGACATTCGGTTAAATATAAAACAATAAACAAAGGTAAGACAGAAAGAAATCTGTCAGAATTTTTTAGATGAAGCATGATGTACAATATTTAGTGTGTGATTTTACGGACTGTTATCCTCATCTTTATTGTTTTTTTGTTGTAACATAACGTTTCGGCCGCTATACTCTCCAGTCTTCCTATGGTGTATCTTGTTTATCTGGGCAGAGAAATGATTCAAACTGGGACATCATTTTTGAAGTTTGTTGATCAAACAAGGCGTTCAATGAATATCTTGAATATTATATTTCTTGAACGCCTAGTTTGATCAATTGTCGAACTTTAAAGATAATTTCCCTGTTTGAATCCTTTCTATGCCTAGATAAACAAGGGACACCAGAGGAAGACCGGAAGATACAGAGGCGGAAACGTTGTTTACAACTAACAAGAATAAAGATGAGGAAAACAGTCCGAAAAATTTTACAAAAAATATTCAAAAAATCTAGACAATTATAAGGTGGGCAAGTATACTTAAGAAAGTATGAATAATTTAACGATTTCATCCCCCGCCCGCATAGAATTATTTTATGCTTTGCGGCAAGGGAATCGAATTCAGTGTATGTCTATATTTACATATTTGTGGTGTTGTTTCTGAAGAATTTATTTACATTCGGTCCTATCGAATACTAATAATTTTTAAACAGATCTATTTGATCTATGGATGGGACTCTTACTGGCTGGTTGGTGTTTACGGCATAGCAATTATTGTAGGTTATTTAATTCCAAATCCATTTTTATACAAATAATCGAGGGTGACCCAATTGCTCACTTTTCATTAGCTACTACACTGAGCAGTAGGGGAAGGCGTTACTCTTTTCCCTTGATTACTTTTACCCTTGATATCTTCCTTATAATGCTTAGTGTTAAGCAAGGAGGCATCAAGTACCATTTAATGAGTCTTTGGTATGACTCGACCTGGGATTGAACCCCGGTCTTCCGGGTCATTGACGAACACTCATTAGGTCAATGTACAAGAAAAATTGTTTGGCTTAGGTTTATTTCTTTATCAACTCCTTATGAGTTATTTAAAGCCGAAATGTATTTACTTGGTAATAAATCATACCTAATAATATCTGTTTAATTGCTTAATATTACACGTAAAAAAATAAGATATAACCATCCAGGTATATTTGATTTACTAGAAAACTTGTTTGGCTTAAGTTTATTTCTTTATCAACTCCTTATGTGTTATTCAAAGCCAAAATTTAATTAATTTCTAAATGCTTGAATACAACTTCGATTGCATTTTTCTAATATTACAAGTTTTTCATCATTTGTTTTGCACTCTGTTATATATCAATAATTCATATCTAATACAAATACTTTTTGCAGTTATAAGGCTTCAAATATTCTTATGATTTGGTCTACTTTCTTTGTTTAATGCATATAAACCTTCGTGGGGTATTTAATGCCAAAGCCATTCTCCTAGAGAAGTAGTGGTACTATTTAACCCACAGTTGAGAGGATAAGAAGGTTCATACCTTTCCCTAGGGTATTTGTCTGAAAGTGAAAGTAATAGTGCGACTGGAGTTCGAACTCACTGATTACGATTCCGCAATCCATCGTTTTAACCGTTAAACCAAGACACCCCACCTCAAATATTCTTATCTTATGCTAATAATTTATATGCTGTCCATTAAGTTGGGGCTGTAGAACACACCGACTGCATTTCAGCTGAGGAGTAAAAGTCCCTCAACCCGTGTCCTGGATATGACATTAAACCATCGGCTGGTCAAACTTCAGCACTGAAGCTTTGGGGAATACTGAGTACTTTTTCATTGCCATTACTCCTTGGTTCACACTTACTCAGATTGGTAACATCTGATATGGCCTTATCTATGGGTCAAATAGATGTGTTTGGCATTTAAACTGTGTGCGAATAAATGATTTATGTTAAATCGAACTGTAAGAAATAGAACTGTTTGGCTAGTTAACTGTGTGTAAACAAATGACCAAGATAATAGTAATTACCCTATGCTTGACTCATTTTAAAAATAAGATTACCAACAAACTATTGACTTTGGAATCATATATAACTGTAAACAAACAAATAGTTCATTTAAAAAATTTATCTAGAAACTATGCTTTTATAAATCATACATTATATGTATAAAGAAGATTTGGCATTAAATAACTTACAATGGTTGATATACCATAAAACCCAAACCCAAGAAACCAAAAATCAATTATATGGTTTCACGCAACTATTTCTATTCAATTTTGTATAGCACACTGTGTCATTATTAACAACGAGGAACACGTTTATATATAAAAATATAAGATTATATTTTCATTTTCGACGATGATACTTGTGTGGAGCAGAAAGCAATCGCAAAGAGTTCGCGCATAAGGAGGAGCTGTCGGGGGATGGGCGAGCCAGTGAACAACTGTGGGCTGGTGACATTTCGGCAATCACCTTGTTGATATTATCCTTGAGCGGATATAATCCTGTCAACATCCTCTGATACACAGCACCTGTGGACATGATGACATTTCGGTGATCACACCGGTCTTATCAATATATCTGTCAACAGCATCCGCCGTATTCACACCCGCAGGTCACGTTAATATATTACATTAATAATAATCATATTTTTGCATTTTGTTAAATGGTTTCAAGTTAGTAAGTAATGATAATACTTGGCGAACAATTAAAGCTTCAAGAAGCTATACTTAATGCAAACAATTGGAACACAGTTGTATAGCATCAAGTATTCCTATCCAATGATTTTCAGACATGTCTATTTTACTAATAGATCTGACCTAAACTTATATTAATACTCCTGATCAGAGTGGATCTGGATGTAATCGTAATGAAAGGATTGTTCCATACACACCAAATCCTGGAAATGGTGCCTGATCTCCTAATACAGCTTAGGGGTGTCTTCGTGGCGTAATGGTTAAAGCGATGGACTGTGGAATCGTAGTAAGCGAGTTCGTATTACAGTCGCGCTATTACGTTTACTTTCGGGCAAATACCCTTGGGAAAGGTATGAACCCCTTTATCCTCCCAGCTATAGGTTAAATAGTACCACTACTGTTCTTCAAGGAGAATGGCTTTGGCATTAAATAACATACAAAGGTTGATATGCCATTAAACAAAGAAACCAAACCTGATACAGTTTAGTATCATACCCAAAATAAATGGGAAAAGTCTTAACCGTCTGCGGAGGATCCTATTTACCAACCCCTCCGCTCGGGGAGGATATGATACAAGGTCAATTTTTTAAGCGGAGTTTAACAGGTTTGAATTCAGAGTTTTCCTTCTCCTAGACTAGTTGCTCACCAAGGCTGAAGAACCTAGTCTGTCCTACTATTTACCCATAGCTGGAGGGAGAATAATTGGATTCATACTTTTCCCAAGGGTATTAGTGCTATGTGAAATGTAATCAGCCTCGTCCAGGATTTGAACTCGTGTCGCCGTGTCCATTTTCTACGACGAAAACCATTACACCACGGGCATTTGCGGAGGATGCAGTCGGTACATTCAAAGACCTACCGACTAATAATTTACAGCCCCATCGACTGGGGCTGTAGAATACGCCGACTGCATCTCTGTAGAATGTTAACCAACTGTTGTTCAAGATATGATACTAAACTGCATTTGTTAGTCAAGCTCCAGTCCTGGAGCTTTGGAGAAATTGAAGTACCTCTTTATTTCTTTTAATCCCTGGTCCACTCTGATCTGGATTGGTTGTAACTGTTACGGTCAAGTAAGTCGGCGATCTTAGTCGAGGGTGACCCTAAAGCTCCCTTTTCAATAGCAACGACACCAATATGTAGGGGAAGGCGTTACTCCTTTCCCTGGATTGCTCCGCTTTACCCTTGATCTTTACCTTATATTGCTGAGCGTTAAGTAAGGAGGCATCAAGTACCATTTTTAATTCTTTGGTATGACTCGACCTGGGCCATTGGTGAACACTCTATCATGCCAATGTCCGGTATCAAATAAAAATATCTAATTTTCTATAGTTGTCACCATTTATCTGTGTGTAAACAAATAACTGATGTTAGATAAAATTATCAGTATTACAGAAATAATCAAGACCGTGCAAACAAATGAATTATCCGCTATAGAATTATTAGTGTTAGATAGCAAGCGTTGAAACCAATTAATTGTGTGCAAATAAACGAGTTCAGGCTCATCTAAATATTCTTAACTACAGACTTTTTGTTTATAAATCTTATATATATATATGTGTGTGTGTGTGTGTATGTTCGTGTGTGTGAGTTAAATAAATATATATATATATATATGCCATAAAACACCAGCAACCAGTATGATACTTTACACTATATTGTTTGAAGTAACTGATAATAATCCTTTCGAACAATTTTAACTATAATTCTTCACCACAGTAATTTGCATACAGTTCAATGGTTTCAAGTATTCATAATTAACATTTATAATTCCGCTTAATAATGATAATCATTTCTTTGCTTTCCCGTGTTCTTATACAATACTAGTCAGCCTAGATGACTCAAAAATTGGACCCTAATTTATTCTACCACACAAAGTCTGAGAGGATCTGGGAATAATGGTATTGAAGAGGTGATTACATTCACCCTCGTCTTTAGAAGAAAATTGAGATTTTATTTTTAAAAATATTAAACGTGTAAACATCTATGGGCAATAGTGTATAATAAAAAAAATGATTCTGTGAAAATTCAGTTAAAAATTAAAGAAATCGACTCAGCTTGAGATAATCGGTAACACAATAAATTGACGCGACTCACAGTTTGAAAAGATCTGTTCTTGATAGTGTGAACAATCTTTAATAGTTTCCAAATATTTTTTTCCTGTTTTCAAGGACGGCTGCTATGTTCTTACAGACGTGACACTGATTAAAGGATGATTTTGATGCGAGTGATTGTCTCGTAGTTGGGGGAGGCAGGCCAATACACCCAATAATAAACAGAATCCCTGATGCTTATTCATTTTTATAAAAGTTTTTTCCTATCGTAAGACGTGATATTTTAAAGACAGACTTGTGATATTTTAAAGACAGACTTGTGATATTTTAAAGACAGACTTGTGGATAACTTGAAGGGGATTGTTTCTATGGATACTTGGAATTGTTTTGGAGACTGAATATCAACTATAGTGACAAATGGAATATGAGTTAATAAGGATCTGTCTTAGAAAATTAAATGCATAAAAATCTCAGGGTCTTTCAGAGATAAACTCACAACCCAATCCAAGCTAGAAAACCAAAGCTAGTTTTGACTAACATCAAGAAAAAACTCGTCATCTCGTGGATTTTGCAGTTCTAACGGACTGCAGAATCAACATTACAGAAAGCGAATAACTATATACCTAAACCTTGCTAATGAGCTGAAAAGTTGTGAAACATGAAGGTAAAGATACAAGTCATAGTTATATCCTTGAAATCGTCTCAAACAACGTGGTAAAAAACAGTGGTAGAAAAGGGGTGGAGTGTACTCTCAACCCCAGTGTATATATATATATATAATTGCTCAGCATTAAAAAAAGCATTCATGCCCAACAACACAACTACGGAAAATTCTCACCGACAACACAAAAATATTAGAACATCAAAATAATAAACAAAAACTTCAGATTCTCGAAGCCCTACATATGAGAAACATGCTACCAACACTTAACAGAATTAATTTTCAAACCAGTGCTAATGTACTTAAATGTCTTTAGCTACTGGCACTAATTATAGAATTACATTTAAAAGCAAACGCCATAATCTTCAACGGCAAAGATGCCCTTACACATCAGTAATAGGCTAAAACAAAAGCTACATCACTTTTGTAATAGATCCTTCCCTGATGATGGCCCAAAGTCGGGCAGAAAGTACTATGGATACATACAACTATGGACAATACATAAATCAATTCCCCCGAATACGATAAAAGTAATACGGGAATTCCAACGGATCCAGAAGAAAATATGTAGACATAAAATGTCTATTATGCTTAATGAAATTTGCATATATATATATATATATATATATATATATCAGATTTCATGATTCAGTTTTTTTTTCTCTTTTCATGGCTGAAGTTTTAAGAGGCAAACGTGCGTGTGAACAGAAAGCGGCAAAGAATCAAAGATACGAAAAGTGTCCTGTTTCGAAAAGATCGAAGAAGTTTACTCTAGACATTATGTTCTTTATCTATTTCTTGCTTTCATAGTTTCAGGGACTGAACGGAGAGAATAAAAAAAAAAAACAGAGGATCTTACGCTTCAGCGGTATATTAGTGCTTTCCCCTTCCTACCCAACGATTAGCAGTTCTCGGTGACAACTCAATATGGTTTTTCAACTTTTATGATATATTGGAAGCTCTCATTTGAGCCCTAGATACGTCTGAAGTGAAATATGAACGTAAAATTTGTCATACGCCGCGTGACAATACGTCTTCCACTTATAATTTATCAAAGGTATGTTCTGAAGTGTTTATCTCAAACTGTTTACTACTATGAAGCTTGTTGACTAGATAAAATAATTTATAAAGAAGTTGGATATCTATTATATCTGGAATTGACGGATATAAACATAATTTGTGTGAAGCAACGTCACATAAAGATTGAAATTGTAAATTATAAAAAAAAGCAAAGCTAAAAAGAGAAAACTAAAGAATCTGAGATGAACACTCAGAAAACTTCAGAAGCAGATTCAAAATAATTCATTGATGAAAAAAGAATAAAGAGCAAACTAAAAGAAACGATGACAGACGAAAAACCAAAAAAAAAACAAAAAACAAACAAAAAACAAAAGAAAATAAAAGTAACACACATACACACACACACACATACATACATAAGACACTGTGATTACTTAGAAATACAGATATCTAAAAAAAAAAAGAAGAAAAAATTCAAGTAGAGATTCATCATATAATGTTGAAAGAATTATCAAAACATAGGTTAGATACATAAAAAAAAGAGCGATCGGAAAAAGAAACGAAAGAATTTAAAATTCAATAGAAGAGATACAGTGAACGAAATTGTGAATCAGGACGGGAGAGAAATGGTAGTTTGACTCCAGGCAAAAGATAGAAAACTTGCAAGAATTACTTTAAATAATGTTAAAAAGTCGCCGCAGAATAAATCAGAAAACTACTGACGATAATAAGAAGGAAGTACAGATACATTAGAGAAATTAAACCAAAAGGTTTTAGTCAAAGAAAGAAAACCAATAAATAAAAACGAAATAAAACAGATACAACAGAAAATAAAACAAATATAAAAAAGTTACAGACAGTGAGTTGAATAATAGAGGTGAAATCGCATGTTCTAAAATTAAATTGTAGAAACAGGGGAAATAAAGATAGCAGAAAAACAAACTAGATACGACCAATAACCAAAACTTTTGAGAGGAAATTAAGCAGGAATAAAAAGAAACACGATAAATCGGGGTAGGAGGGAGTTGTTGAATCTATGCAAATTATGGACTTTCTCCTTCGTACGGGTTGTACACTTAGAAGAAAGCTGAAGAAAGTGTACGCCGAAACGCTACATCAGAAGCTCAAATGATACAAGGTTTTTTCAAAAGACATTGAATCTGGCTTTATTATTTATATTTCTAGATTGGCACGACTAAGCATTTATATAATACCATTATATTTATATATGTTATTATCGTTCTGTCTCTGTCTCTCTCTCACTAAATATACTGCATCTTTTTCAGTTGGGACTGAAAAGACTCGGAAAATATTTCTTGCATCCAGAAGTCATACAAAACGGTGAACGGATCAAAGATAGAATAGGCAAACACGAAGTTGCTGCCGTATCTAATTAAACACACACACACACACATATATATATTGTGATCCACAGTCAAACTGTTTCGTTGTATCAAAACCCTTCAGAGTAGCTAGAACTGCGAAATGCTTCACACCGAGATCGAAACCCAGTAGATCTTACGTCAGTCGGATATCTAACCACAGAACCATGGTAAATCCCAGCGTAAGCGAAGGAATTTTTTACGTATATCTTTATTTTAGCTATCAACCACCGGAATACCCAATTCATGTGAAGAGTATTACATTTCATTGTGTGTGGCGGCCGGCAAATTTCTCACACGTGTGTTCAACCCACAGAAAGGAACATATATACTATCGTGCACAGACTGACTATTTCGTTTTATCACAACTCTTTAGTGTGGCTAGACCCGTGAGACGAAAGGCAAAAAGTTTGAGCCCCATGAATTTCTTTAAAAACACCTTAAAATAAGATGTTTTTACATTTTTAGATAAAACATAAAATATCAGATTTGAATTCTGTTTTCAGTCCTTTTCTCAGCTTCCGTCTTACACATATTTTCCCCTTTCAACTAATATGTTCAAATCTAGAATTGTCTGTTAACAATACATTTTGGTAAATTATAAATATTTTGTAGGAGAAACATTACATTTTGTTTTTACGTTTAACTCTTTAGAAGACGTTTTGAGGGAATATAAATTTTCAACTAAGTTAAATCTAAACTCAGCACAAACCAATGTTGTAACACGGGTAGCTGATTAGAAAGGACATTCGTTTTGGCAAAAACATAGCCGTCTCAAGAGAAAAATAAAGATTGTCTGATTACAGAGGTATTTTTATGTTTTTTTAGATTTTCTTTTCAATTTTGAATTAATTTGCAGAAAATTAATAATCAAATCATCTAAGCATTAAGATGAGGCAAAAAAATTGAAATTTTATTCAAAGAAGGCTACTCTCAAAGACAAATCACCAAAAGGTATCTCGACATTGGGTGCAATATCCTTTACATAGAGAATTAGAAGCTGGTTCAAAAGTTGAAAGAAAAAGAGCTGGTGCGCCAAAAGTAACAACTGCTGTAGCTGATAAACATTTAGTTATTGAGAGCAAAAGACCTAGAACAAAGGGTTGACTGCTGAAGTTAATTCATCTTGACAGCAACCAGTGTAGCTCTCAACTGTAAAAAATCGACTAAGATCAACGGGGATCAGAGAGTGCATAGCCATCAAGAAACGACTGTTACTGAAGGTGAATGAGCAGAAAAGATTGTCATGAGCACAAAAGCATAAGAAGAGAGTGAGAAGGTATTGTGGTCAGATAAGTCGAAATTTGAACTTTTGCTTATTAGAATAGAGTGTATTGGAGGAGAATTATTGAATGATGTGTGGTTTGATTAGTAAAACGTAGTGGTGGGTCTTCTATGGTCTGAGGTTGTCTTGGGGAGAGGGCTAGAGATTTGATTCAGGCTAATATAATCATGAAAGGAAAGAAAGAAAGAAAGAAAGAAAGAAAGAAAGAAAGAAAGAAAAAAGAACAATATCATACAATTTTGCAAAACACATGAGATGCAGTCTGGTTTACCTATAAACGGAAAAAAATACCCTTGGGAAAGGTATGAATCCAATTAGGACAGACTGGGTTCTTCAACCTTGGTGAGGCCACTAGTTTAGGAGAAGGAAAACTCTGAATTCAAATCTGTTAAACTCCGCTTAAAATTGATCTTGTGTCGTATCCTGTTCGAGCGGAGGTGTTGGTAAATAGGGTAAACAAAAAACCATACTTATACTAAACTGAATTGTTTAAAATTTAATTCGGCATTAAATGACCCGAAAAGGGTTGGTGCACTATAAAATCAAACAACCAACCAACATATCTTGCTCAAGTGTATTTGTCCAAAAGTCAATACAATTGACCACCGAGAATTTGAACTCGCTTACTTCGAGACCTAGGATAACGCTTTAGTTATTACGCCACGGATTTTCACCTATATCCATTTATTGTTAAGTGATGAAGAATAAATGGAAAAAGTGGATAAACTATAAACACAGACAACGGATTCAGTTTAGAATATTTCGTTCTAATTTATTTAAAAGAATTTTTTCAAATGAGAAAACTTTTTTTTTTCTAAAATTTATCAAAAAGAGGAAATAGATAAGAGTGTATAAATGTGAATATGAAAGGAGGTAGGGACTAATGACAAGAGAGAGGAAAGGGAAAAGGGAAATAGATCGAGGGTTGCATGATGGTTGTAGGGGTTGTTGGTTTTGACTTAATTTCGGTGGGAGAGGAGAGCGAGATAATATGAAGAAAGGGGAGGGTTGTGTGAGGAAGGAATGGAAGGTAAATAAAAGAGGCTGATGATATATATGTTGTAGTGGTGTAGGTGGAGGTTTAGGCATATCTTGTTTCGTTAAATAATGTTGACTGCATTGGAATATCTAATTGAGAAAGAAAATCGAAAATATGGAGGCACTAAAAAGAAAAAAAAATATTTGGAGTCACGGTAGGAGAAAATTCTTTGTCTTGTTTTTATTTTGTAAAAGATTTAATCCATTTTAACAGTATTTTATTGTAAAGTGCGTATTTTTATGATAAAAATAAACGGAAACGAATAGTCGTTACAGAACTTTTATCTTTCTACTTTAAAAAAGGACAAAAACTATCTCATTTTATTTTTTTCATTCTATAGAAATGCATAATACCTCAAACTTTTTGACTGTCGTCTACATATTAATATATAAGTTATTACATAAGTTATTATACAGTTTATTCAGTTCTAGTACACTTCATTATTTTAATTTTTTCAGAGTCACGCATTTTCTGAGAGCAAAAATACTGAACTATGAATTTCAATCAAATTTTGCCCTATGCTGGTAAAAACTGGTAATGCAAAAAAAAAAAAAAATATGTAGTATAATTGGTTAGTTAAGGCTAGCAATTGACACAAAATAATTACATAATATTATTGGTTAGTTAAGACCAGTAATTGAGATAAAATAATTACGTAATATTGTTTATTAGTTAAGACGAGCAATTGAGACAAAATAATTACATAATATTATTTGTTAGTTAAGACTATCAATTGAGACAAAATAATTACACAATATTATTGGTTTGTTAAGACTAGCAATTGTGACAAAATAATTGCATTATATTATTTTTAGTTAAGACGAGGAATTGAGACAAAATAATTACATAATATTATTTGTTAGTTAAGGCTAGCAATTGAGACAAAATAATTTCAAAATATAATTGGTTAATTGAAAGTAGCAATTGATACATAAGAAATGATATTATTGATTAGTTAAGAATAGCAATTAACACAAAATAATTGCATAATATAATGGGTTAGTTAAGACTAGCAATTAAAACAAAATGATTACATTATATCATTAGTTAGTTAAGACTAACAATTGAGACAAAATAATTACATAATATTATTTGTTAATTAAGACTAGCAATTGAGACAAAATAATGACATAATATTATTAGTTAGTTGATAGATAATAAAGAGGTATGGGGCTTGTATGTCTCCTTGCAGTACTCCTGCTACAATGTCGAAGTAGTCTGCGTCTCCATCTGAAGAAGTTACTTTCACTTTGGTGTTTCTATAGAGAATCACTATAGCTGAGGCGGTTTCTTTTGGTAGCCCGTATGCGAGAAGACTTTGCCTCATCTTCCCTCTGTGAATGGAATCAAAGGTCTTGGTAAATCAACAAATAATATTGTCACCTGTAGGTTTTTTGTCCGTACCCCTTCAAGAATTCTACGGATAGTCAATATGTGTGAGGTCGTGAATGTATTTCTCCAGAAGTCATTTTGGTTCTTTTTAAGAACGTTGTCAATTTTGGGTTCTATGCGGCTTCGTAGTAGGGCATTATATATTTTGGCTGCTATGGATATAAGTGTTATACCTCGGTAGTTCTTGGCTAATCCGAGGTTCCAACCCCTAAGAAAGGAACACTTCTTTGTGACTCTAAACTGCATCGTATGGTGAGGTTCTAGTTCTGGGTGGTCCAGTCGGCTGGGGCTGCAGAGAAGTATGACCCCTCCCCAATGAGTGTCCGAGATATGAAACTAAACAATCTGATGGTGAGGTTCCTGTCATGCTGGATCTTTAGGAAATGTGGACTCCCCCTTCATTGCCATCGCTCCTATGTCCACTCAGGGTCGGAGTGGTAGTAACTGATAGGGTCCTATCTACGTGGCAAATGGAACTGTTTGACATTTAAACTAAGTGAAAACAAATGACAAGCTAAACTGAATTATTTGAAATAAAAGTGTTTTGTCATTTAAACTGTGTACTAATTCTAAACTGAATTGTTTGAAATAGAACTGTTTTTATGTTTAACTGAGTGTAAATAAATGACTGACGTTTCATTGAGTTGCTGTTAATAAATAGTGGTGCTTGGAGCCATTTAACTTTTTTGATTAAACTGAATAGTTTAAAGTAGGACTGTTTTGGACATTTAAACTGAATTGTTTGTAATAAAACTGTTTTTACATTTTCCTGTGTTTAAGTAAATATGTACTTATACCAAACTGAATTATTTAAAATAGAACTGTTTTTGCCAATGGTCCGGGAGACCTGAGTTCAATCCCAGGTCAAGTCATACCAAATACTTTTAAAATGGTACTTGAAACCTCCTTGCTTAACACTCAGCAATATAATACCGTATCAAGGGTAAAGTGGGGCAATCCAGGCAAAGGAGTAGCGCCCTCGCCTACACCTCGGTGTAGTAGCTATCGAAAAGGAAGCCTTCTGGTCGCCTTCGACTACGGTCGCCAACATTACTTACTTACTTTATATGTATAAAAATGGATTTGGCATTAAATAACCTAAAATGGTTTATGTGTAAAAAAGTCCAAACCAAATCAGACTAATGCTAAGTTTTAATCAAAATAACTTGATTCTGCATTGAATCTAAACAAAACAACTAACTAACCAAAAATCCAGTTCTGGAGATCTGAGGAATATGGAATAGAGATTCATTGCCATTACTTCCAGGTCCACTCAGAGTTGGAGTGGTAGTAGTACCTATCTTGGTCCCATCTATAGGTCAAAAACATAAATAAATACATTATAATGATTATAAAATAAAAAAAATTAACATAAAAAGGCAATAGATAATTTGAAATACTGAAAGAATCTTACGGACTGGATGTATCGACCCATGACAGAGTATTTGACTAGCAACACTGTTTCAATGAACAGATAACAATACTTGAAATTAGTGAACCACCAAGAAAATCGTCCTCAAGCAGAATTTCTAGAATAGTTGCGCAGTGTGGAGGAAAGAAACGTACGGAAGATCGACAATGAGAGAAGGTCTTTTGACGTGGTGTGAATTTTATTCGTTATGTCAAGTCATTCTTAATGACCGAAGATTTTGGAATAAGAAAAGGTGCACTAAGGTTATTTCACTATGGTATTTATTTGGCTTTTCATGAAACCAAAGCGAGACACAAGGATGATGATTTAAAACGGGATTTCCTGCAGGAAATAAGCCTGTTTGTAGGAGCAAAAATTTCTTCTTTCCATCGGCATTCCTCTTCAGAATAATATAAGGCATCTGAAAATCAACCCATCTCTTACCAGATGTTGCCTGAGGGATGGCCTCTGGAATTGAGGTGTTAATTAAATCACCAAACCGTCCAGCAAGAATGCCTGGTGGCAATGATTAAAACACGTGATCATCGTGTGATATATATCATATGTACCAACAAATGACTTTTATAACAGCCATGTGATATATAATAATGATTGCATAATGGTTTTAAAAAGCTGGTCTTGAATATAACTGTCTTTTAATAGTCATTTGCAATTTTATTGTTTTATTTTTATACGCATAGGTAACAGTTTTGGGTATAACTTTTATAAGAAAGCCACTTAAACAGCCGAAAACTTCAAGGTCAGTTTAATGTGTGGTAACCAGCTATAAGGAAGCATCTCAGGTGAGGCGGAGGAAAAGGTTGCACTGTTTTATTGATATTACCTTTCAAGGGCGCTTCAGGCACCAGACAATCAACCCACACCTCCCACCATTTAAGCAAGTGGGCAGGTGATGTCTGTCAGTTTAAGGGGCCCCATAGAACTGAAATATTTTTATTATATAAATCATCATTAGAAACGGGTACCAGGTGAAAAATTTGGGCCGCTTGTTCGATGTTTTCTTCAAAGTATATTCATTGATTTCTGACGCTAGATTAGAGGATGATTCGGATTATCCTGGCTATTGATTTGCTTCAGTGTGCAAAAACCAATGCTAACATTTTAAAAACCAACATATCAATGGAAGAATCGTGTTTATCTGTTGGCTGTCAGAAAACTAAAGCTCGGGGATCTGTGTGGAAGTTTCCGCAATCATAAAGACTAAAAAAGACTGACCAAGACACGTACACGCACATCTATCTATCTATCTATCTATCTGGGGTAGTCCCAGTGGCGTGTTAACAGAGTATAAAATCTTACTAGATAAATTCAAACCCAAGTCGCTTTATTATCTTAACTTTCGGACTAATACGCCTTATTCCCCCAGCAATGAGTTAAATAGTACCACTTCTATTGTACAAGTATGGCTTTTATATCTAATGACTCACAGTGCTATACCGTTAAAGTAAGAAAACAAGCCAAACCAGACATCACATAATGCAAAGCTCTTCCAATGAATAAAACACCCTGGGAACCATTAAGTGTATATGTAAACAAAAGGAAATAATAAATATCTGTTAAATTCCTTCGCTTACCCTGATGTTGTCGATGGCTCTGCGGTAAGATGTCCGACTGGTATAAAGGTTAGCCAGCTATCGATGCTGGTTTAAAGTATCTCGCGAGTCTAGCCACACTGATGAGTTGTGATACAACAAAATAGTCTGTCTGTTAATGACTATATATATGTATATATATGGGGAGAGACAGAGAGATGCTCCGATAAACAATATAATATATATGCGCTTAGATATATTGCGATATAGTATAATACAGTTTTTCGGGGATACACCAATGACAATGACACACTCCAGCATATACACATGCATAAACGCGTATATATCTTTATATTTTAAAAGATTTTTTGATTAATTTGGATACAGAGCATAAGTGAGTTCATTATATGACACGCTATCATTTTCCCGCGAGAATAATGACGTAAAACTAAACAGATGAGACTTATCTTCGATTTTTCATATCCCACTATTTAAAAACGTCATATAACACTCAGTATGGACAGTATCTTATATGCTTTTTTAAAAATATAATCTCTTTTGACATATATATATATATATATATATATATGAACCAACACGTATATATATATATATGTGTGTGTGTGTGTGTGTGTGTGTGTGTCTGTGCCTGTGTGTGCGTGTGTTTGTCTGCTAAAGTAACTGAAATATTTATATATATATATAAATAAGAAAACTAATTTTACTTGCACACACACACACACACACACATATATATATATATATATAAAGGTAGTGAAAAAAAGAAAGAAATATAGAGCGGCAGAATAGTGTTATATAAATATATATACTTTTTTATAAATATTTTTAACAGGAAATATATTCTAGAAATTCATATTTTTTTATATCGATGATTCCTGTATTATAAATTGAATTACCATGACCAGAAAATCCGGCAAGCACGGCGTGTATCATAAGGAACATGGTTCTGGACTGCAGTTTCGACCTTACAAGGTCTCATCAGCAGTATATACTCTGATCTCCCTCACTGAAAATCGAACCAGCGACTGCAGAATGCAGAGCCGAAACTTGTCACCAGTGATGCCAAGTTAACTAGATATGGTAAATGCGCAACCAGTTAGCCTGATGTGTCTTGTAAGTTACATCCGTACTCTTACAGAGGACACGGACATCTCCTGGGCCACGTCTTCCCAGGAGGATTGGAGATACGCATCAGGAATCAGATCACACAGTTTTGAGACAGAATGCCACTAACGAACATAAAAGGTTAAAGACTTCCTCATTTTTTCGTTTCATTTCACAAAATAAAATCCTATATTTCAGAAGATACAGAATCACATATTAACTGCTCTGATGATAGTTTCATGTAATATCCGAAACGTTTGACTATGGCAAATAATACAAAATAAATAAAATCATCCACTGAACGCTATGTTCTTTCCTATTTGTACATTTACAAACACACACACACACACACACACACACACACACACACACACATATATATATATATAGTTTTGGTCTACTTGCGAAGAGTTTTATTCATCAGCTCCATGTGGATAACTGAACGTCGGTTAAAGGATTTATGAAGAGCAATGGATGATAGCAACAGTTGCTGTGTGTGTGTGTGTGTGTGTGTGTGTGAGAGAGAGAGAGAGAGAGAGAGAAAGAGAGAGAGAGGGAGGGAGGGAGACAGAAAGATAGATAGATAGAGAGAGAGATTAATCCGTATCAGTAGCATGACTTGATGATACATATATATATATATATATATATATATATATGTCTGGAGAAATGGTAGATTTTGGTGAATAAACCCGTGATAAGTATTCGGATTTATTCTCTTTTCCACTTATTTTTATCATATATATATATATATATATATATATATATATATATATATATATATATATATATATATGTGCGTGTATATGGTTAAACAACGATACAACTTCTAATAATATTGATAATTATAATAGCACAAAAGGAAGTATAAATGGTATAACATTTTCTACCCTGTCAGTATCCAGCCAGGTAAGTGAATTTATGTTTGGAAGAGGAACTTATACATCATTAAATACGGTGATAAGTGAAGAGAAATTGTTGGGTGAGTTTGTTAAGATCCCCAGTAAATTACAGTTTGTGCAAATGAGCTGGCGTCTTGTACGCCATCAAAAACTAAGTCGAGAACTTTTATCTTCTCACTTAAAGAAATCACTTTACGTCTATTCTTTGAAATATTTGAATTGCTAATTCTGTATGAGAGACCATTACCAACTATTATAACTGATGAAAGGTTTATTTCTATTTATTGATTGATTTTAACAGCCTTTCCACCCGTCTCGGATTATTTTATACCTATTGGTTAGGTAACTACGTTCATTGTACACTTTTTTTCACATTTTTGTGTTCTTGTTTCTGAACAATTTTTGCATACGATAATATATCACGTATCCCTATCCAATAAAAATAATTTACAAACGGTTCCTTTTTTTCAAGTATTACTCTCTTATACCAATTATTATATGGTATCAAGTAACTAATAATAACAGTACAAAGATAACTAATATTTATTCTTGACAGAAATACATTGGCATGATTTTTAAAGTGTTCGTCAATGGCCCGGAAGACCTGGGTTCAATCTCAGGTCGAGTCATACCAAAAAATCCATCCTTGATCGACCTTCGGGGCCCGTGGCGCAGCGGGTAGAGGTGTTGAGTCTCTACGGTTCCAGGTGAGCATTGTCAAAAGATAGCCGTTTCAAATCCTACCGAAGCCGGCCAGAGGTTTACTTGGTCAAAAAACGATAGACAACAACTATGGAAAGCAGTAATTACTGGGGATACGGTTACAAGACTTAGCATTCCTATCCGAGGTCGCGGTAAACTCACCCGTAGAAGGCTAGAGGTGAAATTTGGCCAAAATGTAGTGAAAGAAGAAACAACATAAAAACTACCAAGATGAGGACAAAAGTCCGCAATAAATTTAAAAAAAAATATGGCCCTTTACAAGCACTTGAAACGCAAGTGTATGGCAGTCCAAGTATGAGGAGATAATATCATGTCACAAACACCTTTCTGAGTGGCGTGAAGAGGAAAAAACCCAGAAACGGGAAGCCTTTAACAAGCAAGATTGAGAAAAACTAAGAAGGCAAGTGGTGTTTGGCGATCTTTGTTTGATTGTTTAAACGATTGCAAGTCAGCAGGAATATGAAAAAAGACAGTTTTAGGAAGATTATATCCGGCGATTTGGATATGCACAAAAATGGTGACAGCTAAGTCATGATCAGAAGGAGTGTCGCGTACAGATGTGTCAGAAATTCATCAGGCGTCTTCACATTGAACCAAACTTGCTTTGTAGAATAATCACAGGGGGTGAGACATGGGTTTTTGAGTAAGGATGTCTCTGCCGTCACTGAGGTCGAAGAAAGCAAGACAGTCAATATCAGTAATCGAAGTCATGTTTATCACATTGTTCATTGCATGGGTCATCATCTACAGGGAATCAAATCACCAAATATATTAAGATATCCTAAGGTGTGTGTTTCCCTCAGTATGTGAGAAAAGACAATAGTTGTGGCAGGAGAAATCGTGGCTGCTTTACCACGATAAAGCACTCGCTCACAACGCCTTGACAATACAGCAGTTCCTGACCGAAAGGAACATCATTCTATAACAACCACCCTATTTACCTGATAAGGCTACGTGTGACTTATTTCTTTTTTTTCAAGTTCAAGTGGATCATCAAGGGGACCCGTTTTGTAGGTGTGAAGGCCATCCTAGAAGAATCCTTCAAGCAGTATGAAGAAATATAGCTAAGAAGAATGAAAAAGTGTATTAGACTTAAAGAGACTTACTTTGAAGAGGTAACCCAGTAGTTTGCTGTTAGGAGTTGAAATTGTTTTTGACACTTATCTCGTTATTTTTCTGACATATCTCGTATTCTCGGAACGACTCATCCCTGGTTTTGGCCCCGTGGGATGGGGCTGCAGAATATACCGACTGCATCTCAGCAACGCAGTAAGACTCCCCTAACGAGTGTCCTGTTTGTGACACTAAACAATCTTATGGTGAGACTCCAGTAATGTTGGAGATTTGGAGAATGCGGATTACCTCTTTATTGCTATCGCTCCCCGGTCCACTCTGGCCCGGAGTGGTAGCGCCTGCTAGGGTCCTATCTATGGGTCAAAAACAACTAAACTGCGGAGTTATGCTAATTTGAATTATTTGAAGAAATATTTATATATATAAAAATGGATTTGGCATAAAGTAACCTCTAATGGTTGATATGCCATAAAACCTAACTAAACCAAATCATATATATTTGATAAATAGGAATATAGATGATTTGGCATAAAATAACCTCCAATAGTTGATATGTTATGAAATCAAGTCAAACGAATCCAAACCAAACAAAAATAAACTAAACGATCTCTTATTTCTAATTCCAAGTTTTCTCTTTACCTACTCCAATTAACCATCGTGTCAACTGGGGTTGAAGAATATGCCGATTGCTCATTGTCTAAGAGGAAAGACACTCCCAGCGAGTGTCCTGTCATGAAATTAAACTGCATCTAATGAAGAGGCTTGAGCCATGGAGGTTTGGGGAATGTGTTAGAGTCCCATCTATTTACGACTATTCAATCATTTACAAAGGATTATCATTTTTAGTTATTTAAAACTAGGCCTCTATGTCAATGCACACAAAACGGAATATATGTGCTATAATCAAACAGGTGACATCTCCACTCTCGACGGAATCCATCTTAAACTAGTATATAAACTCACTTACCTAGGAAGCAGCGTCGAATCAACCGAAAACGACATCGACACGAGGTTAACGAAAGCATAGACTACTATCGGTAGGCTGTCGATTATATGGAAATCAGACCTAACCGATAAAATGAAACGCAGTTTCTTCCAGGCAGCGGTCGCATCGATACTGCTATATGGATGCACTACATGGACTCTAACATAACGGCTGGAGAAAAAGCTAGACGGCAATTACACAAGAAGGCTGCGTGCAATCTTGAACAAATCCTGGCGGCAACACCCCACAAGACACCAACTGTATGGCCATCTGCCTCGTATCACGAAAACTATTCAAGTTAGATGAACCAGACATACAGAGCACTCCTGGAGAGGCAGGGACGAACTCATAAGAGATGTACTCTTATGGACCCCCACACATGGCCGTGCAAAAGCAGGACGACCAGCACGAACATACATTCAGCAACTATGTGAGGATACGGGATGTAGTCTAGAAGACCTGCTCGAGGCGATGAACGATAGGGAAAAGTGGCGAGAGAGGGTCAGGGATATCCGTGCTACCAGCACGACATAATGACGATGAAAACTCTACAGCTCTGTGCAAATTAATTATATAAGATAGGAATAATTGATTTATAGAATTACTAATATTAAATAGAAATACTTGAAGCCATTTAACTGTGTGCAAATCAAGTAATAATATTAATTAGAACTATTAGTGGTTGATAGGAATACTTGAAACCATTCAAGTGTGCCAACAAACGAGCTTTATTAACTCTTTTAAAAAGGCACATGCAAACGATCTACTTCCAAATTATATATATATATATATACATACAGAGTGTAACCCAGATATAAGAGAGTTACCGGGACCGGAGAATAAGTCTCTTATATCCGGATTTCTCTTATTTTGTTTAGGCAACACGGGCTCTACTTTGGGACCCGAGAAAATATCTCTTATATCCGGGATATATATATATATATATATATATATATATATAGATAGATATTGTAAAATAAAACGAAAAAATTCAATTTCATAGTTCCATGATAAATTTATTTCATGTCTATAAAATGACATTCTTCAGATGACAATATATAACTGTATCTTATCCATCAAAAGACAGTCATTTTATAGACATGAAATGAATTTATAATGTAATTACTAAATTTAATATTTTTCGTTTAATTCTACAAAAAATGTTTTCGCTTTGCACGTGAGTTTCAACGTATTTTTAATCTGAAATTAATTATGTATTCGATAGCCGTTGACATTGAGCTCTCAATTGGATATTTCTATTCTCCTTGGATTATTACTAAATAAACTAAACTTGGACTATTTTATATATATATATATATATATATATATATATAATTTGGCATTAGATATTCCACACGAGTTGATAAACCACTAAACAGCAAACCAACCTACAAACCTTGATACTTATAATTGATTGCTAAATTATAAGTATTGGATAAGAATTCTTGAAAGCATATATAAGTGAATTATTTCTTTCTATCTTTGTTTAATGGCATATCAACATTCATGGTTTATTTAATTCTAAAGCCATCCTGGAAGAAGACCAATAGAGGTACTAATTAACCTATTGATGAGGGAGGATAAGAAAATTTATATCTTTTCCAAGGTTATTAGTACGAAAATAAACGTAACAACGCAACTGGAGTTCGAACTTACAACAATTTCGTAGTCCAGCACGTTTGCCACTAACATTCCTTCCACTGTAAAATATTTGTATTAAGAATATTTGAAGTCATAATTGTTTTCTGTTATCAACATTAGTATCTTACAGACATGTGCATTTACATAAAGATATTGCAATTTTTTAACCAAGTGATCTATCTTTTTGTCTATCTCCACTGTCGATGGTACCTTGAATACGCTGTTTCTATCCCCTTCAAGTAGTATGAACTTCACACCAACAAAATGGTGAAGTTCTAGATATTGTAAAATAGAAAAGAACCATCCCATTAAATAATGGGGGTGTTCATAGGGAAGAATTGAACTACAAAAGTTACCTGCTCGTATTATATGAAAGAGCTCAGTCTTTAGAGTCAGAATTTGGTTTTTGTATTCGATTGATACTGAATAAAGTACTTGAGTGTTTTTTTTTAATCATTAAGGGGGTTTCGGACTATTGTCTTCATCTTTATAGTTATTGCCACAAAGTTTCGGCCGATATGTCCTTCGGCCTTCTTCAGGTGTTTATTGAACTTGGAAACCTTCACGGAACTTCGAACTACGCCCTTTATTGAATCCACGGGTGTCACCTGTTCTGATTCCTTTAGCCATAACCAGGTACAAGTGTTAATATTCATGTATTGTTACTTGCCTGCCGTCAGGATTGAACCTGCAACCTCCAGATTATTGTCTCCTTAGAAGCTTAGGGAACCAACGCCTATAACCTTATAACATTATGCTATGTCTCAGAAATTTAGACAACTAATACTCGAGTGTTGATTCTACTTCGTAGCTACTTTAGAGGTTTGACATTAAACTTAATCTGATCGTACAGTCTTTGAACTCTGATTATTGAGGAATACCGTTTCATTGTTATTTATTACTCCTAGATCCACACTGACTCTTAATGGTAATACCCTTTTATGAACCTTTCTATGGATTGAATAAATCTGTTTGAACATTATCTTTATTGAATAGGACCTTGTACAAAAAACAAGAAAAATATTCGTAACAAACAGTTACTCCAAAAAGGTGTAAATATGAATGTAAAATGAACGCAATTCCTTAATCTCTAGGCGTTAGATAACCTTAGATAGGTTGATATGCCGTTAAAATCCACAAATCAATCAATAAGATATCTAATTTGGTTGGTTTACGAATTATGATGAGTCATATAGCATTTCATATTTAAATATATATTGTTCTTCGTATAATCTATATTTCAAAATTCATTTATTGATTATTGGTTTTATGCTAATTAGAAAGAGTTGGAATTATATATTTTTGTTTCTGAGGTTTTGTCTATTGATTTAGATTCATAAAAAATGGCCCAATCCAAACGTTCAGTTTATTTATTAAACCCTTCTCCCACACACCAACCGGACATATGACTGAAGGTCAATTTCTAAGCGGAGTTTAACAAGTTTGAAATCAGAGTTTTCCTTATCCCAGACTTGTTGCCTAACCAAGGCTGAAGAAATCAGTCTGCTCTACTATTTACTCATAGTTATAAGGAGAATTGTTGGATGTATACTTTTCCGAGTGGTATAAGTGTGATAATCAGGCTCATCCAGGATTCGAACTCGGTTCACAGTGTCCATTTCCAAAGACGATAATCATTACACCTTAAAGCACCTTTTAAACGCCAGGTTGGTTTCTTTGTTTAATGGCATATCAACCTTTGTACGTTATTTAATGCCAAAGCCATTCTCTTTGAAAATCAGTAGTGTTACTATTTAACCCATAGCTGGGAGGATAAGGGGGTTCATACCTTTCCCAAGGGTATTTGTCCGAAAGTGAATGTAAAAGCACGAGTGGAGTACGAACTCGCTTACTACGATTCCACAGTCCATCGCTTTAACCATTACACCATAAGGACACCCCTTTAAATGTCACTGTAAATCAAACTTCTGTTTAAATGATTAAGTTAAATCATTTAAGTCAATGATTAATTAAATAATTTAAACTGAAGGTTAAACTGATGTTTAGTTTAAGAATCTACCGATCTAAAGACAAGAATACATTTTGATGGTTGAATGTTTGTGTTTTATAGCGTATCAACCCTTCAATGGCAAATCTTTCAAAGTCACGTCTAGTAAATATATTGGTTTTGTAAACGAATAGTTTGTCAGTAATATTATTTAAAAACAAACCATAGTTTGTTTTCAAATATGGAAAAGGATTAGATATTTCTATTTGACCCAATGATGGGACATCAACAGATATTATCACTTCAAGACCTGATCGATTTGCCGAGGAGTACGACCCCACTACCCAAACAACGTGTGTTCTGTATATGACGCTAAACAGTCTGATGGCGAGGTTCGAGTAATACTGGAGCTTTGGAGGAATGGGGAATACTCCTTCATTGCCATCGCTCCAAGGTCACTTCTGGCTTGGAGTGGTAGCACCTGACAGGTTCCTATCTATTGGTAAAATATAACTAAATTAAGTACTTATGCTAATCTGAATTGTTTGAAATAGAACTGTTTTTACATTTAACTGTGTAAAAAAAAAACACTTGAAATAGAACTGCTATTGATGTTGAAACTGTGTACTTAGCCTAAACTGAATTGTTTGAAATTTAATTCGGCGTTAAATGACCCGAAAAAGGGTTGATACACCGTACAACCAACTAACCAACCAACCAATCAGCGTTCAGGCATTATAAACTCACTATCTGGTGGTTTAGTGTCATATCCAAAACACTTTTTCAAGGTGTGTGTATCTTACCTCCCCCAAGACATACAGTCAGCGAATATTTCTGCACAGCTGACCGAAGCATGTTGAGCCTCTAGGCATAAAATAACCCTAAATGAGTTGACATGCCGTTAAAATCATTTTTTTCAGTTTGTAAGTCAGTTATTTCTCAATAAGCAGTATAATCTTAATTGTAATACCAATGAAAAGGAACTGATGAGGTCAGTCCGAATTTTCACGTAAACTCTTCTTTCAGTATTTTTTTTTTCACTTTTTATTTCTAATATAGAAAAATGGCCAGCTTCTCTGTACTTTCAAACATTATGTTACTTGATGTCAATGATCGGGGTAGAAGGAGTGTTAGGAACGATTTAGAGCCGTCGGCAGAGGAAGGAGGAATCATTTATTAGGACCAAATCAGTAACTGTCCTCGCCAGGACCGTACTTAGCGCGGTTCGCTCCAAGCATCTTTACTTAATAAGCTTAACGTTCTATTGTCGACAAATTTCTTTTTCTGCCGAAAATTTATTAGCATAATGTTATTCTCTTGTGTCTCCTCACCCGCAGGCGGATTGCTTTTTGATTTCCTCATTTGTAAAAGACAGAAATTGTGATAGGGAATAGAATGTAGAAGAGAGAGAGAGAGAGAGAGAGAGAGAGACAGACAGACAGACAGACAGACAGACAGAGAGCAAAAACGATGACGATGATGATGGTATTTTGTTGAAAACGAAGACCATTTTTTTCATTATTGTCAATTCTTTCATTCGCTCTCTCTGTCTCTATCACGTTCTCTGTCACCCTGTCTCTATGTCTGTCTATGAGTTTGTCTGTCTGTCTGCTAGCCTGAGTCCAACAAATGGTGATTAATCCAGTGAAATCGCCACAAAATTTATATGACCTGTACGTACTCATGTGCTTTGCTTTTAAAGACACAAAACATTCACGACATTTCTGTTTAAATAAAAATCCTTTCTGTTCTCTTTTCTTTCTTCCTTCCTTCTTTTCTTTATTTTTGCTTATTGTCTTTTTGTCTTTTTTTCTTTCTTTTTTTTAATGAATCCCACATTTTACTTGGCCTCTCTTCTTTCTTTCCTCATTCATTCACCTCTTCCTTCTTTCCCCTTCATTCATCTCTTCTTTCTTTCCCCTTCATTCATCTCTTCCTTCTTTCCCCTCATTCATCTCTTCCGTCTTTCCTCATTCAATCATTCATTCATCTCTTCCTTCTTTCCCCTTCATTCATCTCTTCCGTCTTTCCTCATTCATTCATTCATTCATCTCTTCCTTCTTTCCCCTTCATCCATCTCTTCCGTCTTTCCTCATTAATTCATTCATTCATCTCTTTCTTCTTTCCCCTTCATTCATCTCTTCCGTCTTTCCTCATTCATTCATTCGTTCATTCATTTCTTCGTTCTTTCCACATTCATTCATCTCTTCTTTCTTTCCTCATTCATTTATCTCTTCCTTCTTTCCTCATTCATTCATCTCTCCCTTCTTTCCCCTTCATTCATCTCTTCCGTCTTTCCTCATTCATTCATTCATCTATTCGTTCTTTCCTCATTCATTCATCTATTCGTTCTTTCCTCATTCATCCATCTTCTTCTTTCCACATTCATTCATCTCTTCCTTCCTCCCACTTCATTCATCTCTTCCTTCTTTTCCTTTCATTCATCTCTTCCGTCTTTCCTTATTCTTTCATTTATTCATTCATTCATCTCTTCGTTCTTTCCCCTTCATTCATCTCTTCGTTCTTTCCCATTCATTCATCTCTTCCTTCTTTCCCCTTTCATTCATCTCTTCCGTCTTTCCTCATTCATTCATTCATTCATCTCTTCCTTCTTTCCCCTTCATTCATCTCTTCCGTCTTTCCTCATTCATTCATCTCTTCCTTCTTTCCCCTTTATCTATCTCTTCCGTCTTTCCTCATTCATTCATTCATTCATCTATTCGTTCTTTCCTCATTCATTCATCTATTCCTTCTTTCCTCATTCATCCATCTTCTTCTTTCCACATTCATTCATCTCTTCCTTCCTCCCACTTCATTCATCTCTTCCTTCTTTTCCTTTCATTCATCTCTTCCGTCTTTCCTTATTCTTTCATTTATTCATTCATTCATCTCTTCGTTCTTTCCCCTTCATTCATCTCTTCGTTCTTTCCCATTCATTCATCTCTTCCTTCTTTCCCCTTTCATTCATCTCTTCCGTCTTTCCTCATTCATTCATTCATTCATCTCTTCCTTCTTTCCCCTTCATTCATCTCTTCCGTCTTTCCTCATTCATTCATCTCTTCCTTCTTTCCCCTTTATCTATCTCTTCCGTCTTTCCTCATTCATTCATTCATTCATCTATTCGTTCTTTCCTCATTCATTCATCTATTCCTTCTTTCCTCATTCATCCATCTTCTTCTTTCCACATTCATTCATTTCCGTCTTTCCTCATTAATTAATTAATTCATTCATTCATTCATCTATTTGTTCTTTCCTCATTCATTCATCTATTCCTTCTTTCCTCATTCATCCATCTTTTTCTTTCCACATTCATTCATCTCTTCCTTCTTCCCACTTCATTCATCTCTTCCTTCTTTCCCTTTCATTCATCTCTTCTGTCTTTCCTTATTCTTTCATTTATTCATTCATTCATCTCTTCGTTCTTTCCCCATTCATTCATCTCTTCCTTCTTTCCACAATCGTTCATCTCTTCTTCCTTTTTATTCATTCATACCTGCTTTCTTTGTTTCTTTCTTCTTCCTTTGGCCATTCTTTTTTGTTTATTTATTATTTTTACGTTTGGTTTCTTTTGTTTTAATGGCATATCAAACGTCTTAATTTATTCAATGCAAAAGTCATCCTTATAGAATAATCATAGTGGTACTATCTAACCCATATAGTCAGGAGGAATGGAGGGATCATTCCTTTCTCAAGAGTTTTAGTCCGAAAAAGAACGTAATAGCGTGACTGAAGTTAGAAGTCGCTTACCCCACAGTGACAGTCCAGTACGTCAGCCACTGCACCACAGGGACTACGCCTTTTTAAAATTTAAAATTTCTTTTGTTGTTCATAATTACGAAACTCTGTTTTGTACGGTATAGTGACGTATAAGAGAGGTGTCCTGTAAGGATTGAATTAATTTCCCTTGCATTAGTCAAACGTTTGTTTGTTTGTTTGGGTTTTATGGCATATCAACCTTTGTTAGTTATAATGCCAAATCCATTTTTATACAAATAATCCATTTTATACAATGAACCGTTCTATTTCAAACAATTAAGTTTTGCATTAGTAGACTGTTTGACTGTCATAAGCATTTTTAAGCTATTAAATTTAGCCAAACAGTTCTAATAAAAAAAAAATTCAATTTAATATGAGTATAGTTTTTGTCTACACGCTGTTAAATGTCAAAACAGTTCTACTTGAAGCTATTAAGTTTAGCGTAAGAATAGTTTCAATGTCAAAAACAGTTCTATTTCAACCAATTCAATTTTGCCCATGTACGCAGTTTAGTTCGATTTAACCGATAGATAGGACCCTATCAGGTGTTACAACTTCGGGCCAGAGGGGAATTGGGAGCAGTGGCAATAAAGGGTACTCCGCATTCCCCAAAGCTCCAGCATTACTGCAACGTCACCATTATATTGTTTAATGTCATATCTAGGACACTCGTTTAGAGGTGGTTCTACCCCTCGGCAGAGATGCAGTCGGTGTATTCTACAGGCCTAGTCGAGTGGGTAATACTCAAACAGACTAGGTTTCTGAATAAAGCAGTGTGTTACAATCCAATTTTCTTTAAAAAGGCACGAATCCTTCTCGTCCCCCACCAGCGTCACTTCTTGCACAAAGTGGAGGGGTTAGGTAGATACATACGCAAGTTGTGTAATGACGATAGAACTATATTTTTTCTCTAGTTTTCTCTCCAATGCTTTACTTTGAGGTACTCTGTATATAAAGTTCAGCTTTGTATTGCACAAGGATACATACATGAGGCATCTAGTGAGGACTGAACTCATTAAAATAGCAATCTCTGGTTTCTGATCCACTGCTCCATGGTTAGGCTCTTTATGTATTAATTTCGTTTTTTACGACTCAACTACAAATAGATGGGTTATCCACGTAGGATTGAATTAATTAAAATAGTGATAATCTACAAGTCTAGCTTGTTAACCATTGCTCCATGTGTAATGCTACTGCATCAAATAGGACGTTTTACCATCACACACCAAATGTACGGTTGTAACGTTACCGTAGGAAAAGGTAATGAACACACTAAGCTCTGTCTTAGTATACTAACTCAAAATTTTATTCGCTACTGCACTTCTTAAGTTGTCGTCGGGAGAAGAAACACAAAATAAAAACTGTGTCGACCGCGTTAGCTGGACAAAGAGAAACAACCTGTCATGAAGAGAGAAATAGAGCGGACACAGATCTTGAATTTCTTTGCTAGTTTTCTGTTGTAGGTCTAACGTGCTTGTTCGCTGGTTTTGTTTCCACAGCTGCACGTCTGGTGAGAGACCTCTTTTCAGAACCGACATCAAAATGGGGACCGAACTTTCGACTATCCTCACATTGTCCTGGTTGAGTGTTCACTTTCGTTTTTATCCCGTCACGTCCCCGAGCCAACTAACGTTCAAACCCAAGTCCTACACTTACTTCCGCCTTGTGTCGGAGGGAGGACATTTCTATTTTCGGTGGTTCCCCTCCAGCGAGTAAGATTTGGGACCTCCGTTTTTTTTAGTCATTTATAATTGCTGTAGTCATTCACCACTATCTGGCAGAACTACAACGAGTGCTTTGGCCTGACTCAATCAAGTCAGCTAACTACTTCCATAGATTCACTGTTTGGTTTTTCTTCTTATTTTTCTTCTCTCTCTCTTTCCCCAGAAACTTACCTCCTTAACTTCCTCCTTAACTTCCTAATTTAGAAAGCGACGGGATGAAAGTCTCTCCATATCACGTTACACATAGCGAGGGGTTCTTATTCTCTACGACATTTATGATCTATCAGAACAGATTGATAACTACCTTTTTGTTTTATTTTTATCCACCATTTCATTTTTCACAAAAAGAAACTTGCAAAGCTTTGTCAAGGGCATCTTCTTGGGAAATCAACAAAAGCATTTATTTATTTTATTTTTGAAGTATCATGCAAACTATTTTTAGATGTAAAAAACTGTCGCTTTTGTTAGAGATAGCTACCAGCCTCTAACCCTTTGAGAAGTTGACTGCTACACTTTACTCATATGCTCTAAAACAATTTAAGAGAATGTCAAATTACAACCAAATATATTCATCAGTAGATGCTGATTCTAGCTAGGATGTAAGACAGATTACTAAAAAGGTCTCGAACCAGTTAAGAAAGGAACCAGGTTTCTTTCTTTCTTTCTTTCTTTCTTTCTTTTTAATCATTTGTGAATTGAAGTGAAGGGTTAAAGAAACTTGATGTTGGATTGATTTTTAATGACATGTCAACCTGTTTGGGTTTATTTTTACTTGAAATGCATACATTAAACGTTTATAATTACATTTTTCTGCTGGTGTTTTTAAAGAGTTTTTTTGTGCACAAACCTATCGAATATGTCTGATTTTTAAAGACATCGATTGTGATATAATAAAAAGATGATTATTGATTACATAAAATTATTTTTTTTTTGTAGTGATAAATTGGTTTGGTTTCATTGTTTAATGGCATATCAACCTTTGTAGGTTATTTAATGCCAAAGCCATTCTCCTAGAAGAACAGTAGTAGTACTATTTAACCCATAGCTAGGAGGATTAAGGGATTCATACCTTTCCCAAGGGTATTTGCCCGAAAGTGAACGTAATAGGGCGACTGGAGTACGAACTCGCGTACTGCGATTCTGCAGTCCATTGCTTTAACCATTACACCAAGAGCACACCCATAGTGATAAATTGTAAGTTTGCTAAAAACTTAGAAATGAAGTGTCGGTTGCTTTGAAAAGTTCTTAAGCGTGCACATATGTCGACCAGGATGTAAGCTCATGTGAAAATAAGGTTTTGCTTTGAACTCAGGGTTCTACACAGGATTTTTAAAGATTTACACGTCGTCAGCTGAGAATTGAGTGATGGGCATGGCTGGAAGGTTTTAGTGATGACATCACACTGGATAATTCAAGACACGTCATTAGAAGATGAGATAATAGATATATTATATAAGCAGGAGATTGTTGGAAGTTAGTCAGTCGAGAGAAGTCCAGATCAGAGTTGAGGACCGGAAACGGTTAAGTTAGTTGATTAGGGTCCTCTGGAGCGAAGGGGCGAGTGGTGTTTTGATCGCTCGTCTCTCACAACTTAGAGTTGTAGCGTTTCTATGTAACAATACTAGATGTTCCATTCTATCTTTCTCTCATGTTTCAATAGAAATGTCAATTAACTTTTAGTATTTGAAACAACGGACTCACTTAATACTTTGCATGATATAATATCTCTGCATATTTATGATCCCGTAACGTATTACTATTTGACTTGGTTGGGAGTCTAACAGGTACTATCACTCCTCTGAGTCAGAGTTTTTTGGGAACAATAGCAATGAAAGAGTACTTCACACTTCACTGATGTCTAGAACTGGACCCTCACCCCCAGGTACAGCTTTGGGTCGTACACTAGCCCTCTTTTGAGGATGGAGGGCTTTGACTCTCTGCTGTGGATATATTCAACATATTCTAAACCTCACTGATCGAAAAAAGGAAACATGAGAAATGGTGTACCACTAATGTTGAAATGAATATGCTGAACAGCTCTTGCTTTAATTGATTCTATTCTTGGTCGTACCGAGAACTTTTCGGCAACTTATTGTTTATGTGAGTGCATTTGTGTGTAGATGATTATCGTTATAAAAATGTATGAATTTACTAACTCCTTCGCACAAGTAGGATGTGACACAAGGTCAATTTTTAAGCGGAGCTTAACAGATCTGACTTCAGTTTTCCTTCTCCTAGACTGGTTGTCTGGCGAAGGATAAAGAAACCAGGGTATTTTCACTGTGTGAAATGCTAATAGTATCGTCTAGGATTTGAACTCGGGTAGCTGTGTCAATTTTCTATGACAATAAACATTGTGAGCTTTCGAAAACAGTTGTATTGTTAGGCAAGCAAAAGTGAAATCGGCCAGCTACACATTGAATTTTGTAGCATAGTTTCCAATGACTGTTACGTCGTTAATGGTTAATCATGGGATTAGAGAGGAGAAGCATAAAAAACCTGGCATCGAGCGTTAAGATCTGTGTTGTTCTATTCTCTCCATTCAATTTTTGAAACCTTGGATATAGGTGGTTTGGTTTGTTTTATTTTTATGGCATATCAACCATTGTAGGTTATTTAATGCCAAACCCAATTTTATACATAAAAACTGTTCTCTTTCAAGCGATTCACTTTAGCCAAAGTACATGGCTTCAATAAAAAAGAAAACAGTTCTGTTTTTAAAAAATCAGTTCAGCATAAGTACGTAGTTGGAAAATCGTAAACACTTCTATTTCAAACAATTCAGTTTTGTTTACAAAGTTAAATAGTTCCAAGTTTGCTATGTATCTATTATAATTCAATTAAATGTCAGTCATTTATTTACACTCAATTAGATATTAAAGCAGTTCGGTTCCAAACAATTCAATTTAGCATAGGTACACTGTTTAGTTCTATTTTATCCAATCGGGAGCTAACACTTCGGGTCAGAGGGGATCAGGGAGCGATGGCAATAAAGGGGCATTCTGCATTCCCCAAATCTCTATCATTGCTGTAGCCTTACCATCAGATTCTTTTGTGTCATAAACAGGACACTCGTTGGAGGAGTCTTACTCCTCTGCAGAGATGCAGTTGGTGTATTCTACAACCACGGCTAACTCTGCCAATTTATTGGGGAAGTTTAACCTCTTTGCAGAGATGCCATCAGTGTATACTACAGCCCCAGTTGGTTGAAATGGATGACAGCCACCAAAAGAAAAAGCGACAACATCCCGAAATCTCTCGTTTGACGTTCACAGAATACTTTTACTCCACTTCCACCTCGGGTGGTTGACATGGTTCGATCGATCTGTTACGAATTTGATGGCCAATCACTGGTGATCTCGGCAAGATCCGATGTCATTTAATGGTGGGTTGGTAACATTTTCTAATGAAAAAAGAAAGACAATCACTTTCTCTCTATTATGTTTAGTCATAAATGATTTCCGTTTTTTTAAAAGCAAGTAGTAACTACGCATTCCAAACATACAAAATTCTAAACGCAACCGGAAATTACCAGTTTAAACTGGTCATTCTCACGTCCCTACAATGGACAAACTGAAAGTTCTTAATCGACATGCTCTGGGAGTATAAAAAAATGTAACAGAAACAGCTTTTAAGATATGCTGTGTTTATGACTAAGGTGTCATTACTGACCGTCCATTCCGAAACTGGTTTTCAAGTTTCGTTCTAGAGATATATCATTGAGAGATAAACCCAAACCAAGACGCTCATCAGACCTCAGTCAAGATTCTTTGAGAACTAGTGAGATACAATCCGCGCTAAGTTACTCGAGAATGAGCTCTGAACCTGAACTTATCTCAATCCACAATCAACCGCCACGTAAAAAAGTTCCTTTCCTAAAACTCTTCGGGAGAAGAATAAGGAGGATCGCATATCCATAGTGACAAGCCTTCTTTTAAGGCTGAGAAATGACCTGTTTCTCAAGAATATCATTACAAGTGACAAAAATGTTTATTTTATGACAATGTTCAACGCAACAAAACAGTGGAATGACAAGAAGGAATCCCTGAAACCTACCCCAAAGGCAGAGCTTCAGGAAAGAAAAGTTATGCTGTGTATATGTTTAGATCAATGTGGTATTATTCATTTCTTTAAAACCTAAATCAGACATTTATTGCAGACTTATGCTCTCAAAAGTGGCAACATGTGCATGAAAATCTAAGAGAACGCCCCATACTCGTCTATAGAAAAAATCCGTACGTCTCGGTAATAACGCAAGGTCATATTCAGTAAAAGTCAAGCCAAAAATATTGGATTTATGATAGTCGGTTCTATCTTATTCACCATATTCACCATGTGCCCAGTCATTAGGGGCTGTAGAATACACCGACTGCGCCTCTGACGTGGGGTATGATCTCCTACCAACGAGCATCCTTTGATTGCCATTGCACCCAGGTCCACTCTCGTTGCACCTGATAAAGGTCCTGTCCATGGGGTGCATAGAATTAAACCGTGGTTTCTTGAGTTTACTGTTTTTTTGCATTTAAACTGCGTATTTATGCTTTAATAGAAATGTTTTGACATTTGTTCTGCGTACTTAAACTAAATTGAATTGTTCGAAATGGAACTGTTTTGACATCTAAACTGTTTACTAATGCTAAACTGAATTATGTGAAATAAAACAGTTTTGACATTAAATTTGTGTATTGGCCAGTCGGCTGAAGCTATAGAATATACCGACTGCACTTCTGCAGAAGGGTAAGACTCCCCCAATGAGTGTTCTGGATATGAAACTAAACAATCAGATGTTGAGATTTCCAGTGATGCTGGGGCTTTGGGGAATACGGAGCACCCCTTCATTGCTGTTGCTCCCAGGTCCACTCTAGCCCGGAATGGTAGCACATGAGAGGGCCCTATGTCTGGGTTAAATAGAACTAAACTGCATGCTTAATTGAATTGTTTGAATTAGAACTCTTTGACTTAATGGAATAGCTGAATTTCCATAAGGAAGATCAGGTGAAAATGTTCATGGAAATATTGTTGTGCTCGAAACCTGTTGAATTTTGCTTGAGAGGAATCAACAAATTAAATTGGCAAAGAGGTGATTCAAAGTAATGGTGAATATACGGCTGATTAGAATTAATTCTTTGTTAATTTACTCATGGACAGATTATATCTAACCATAAATATAACTCAACGCAATACTTTGGATCAGCAAAATGAATTCAAGAAATGAAAGCAAATACGCGTTTGAAGGCAGCAGCTGTGGTTGAGGTTGTTGAAATTATACCAAGAATTCCATGGAAAGAAAACGGCTTGACATTAAAAGACAAGATGCAAAAGATATCCGGCGGAAACTGTAAGTGATGAAGACTTCACGAATTATCTAGCGCTTCTTTAATATACACCTGCTTAAGCCGAATCTCTGTTGCGTCGCCTGAAGCAAGCGGTATGAAACATTAGTAGTTACGTGAACTCATACAACAACCTTCATTTATTTTACTGAGGATGGCGCTATATCCTCATTAAATGGCAAGCCTTTGAAATCAGTAGTATAGTTCATATATCTCGGTAGAAAGATCTCATAAACAGAAAGTGATTTGTCTTTATTGGGAATCCTGTTTGAGATGAGGTTTCTTAATCTGAGTATCAATTTTATTGCGAACTTTTATCCTCATCTTGGTAGTTTTTGTTGTTTTTCTCACTACGTTTCGGCCAAATTTCACCTCTTGCCGTTTTCAGGTGATTAACCGCGACCTCGGATAGGAATGCTGAGTCTTATAAGGGAATCCCCAGTAATTACTGTCTTCCATAGCTATTGTCTATCGCACCACGTTTTTGACCAAGTAACCCTCTGACCGGCTTGAGTAGGAATTGAAACCGCTATCTTCTGACAATGCTCACCTGGAAACATAGAGACTCAACGCCTCTATCCGCTGCACCTAGGGCCCCGACAACGAGAGTCCTGTCTATGACATTAAACAATCTGATGGTGAGGCTCCAATAATGCTGGAGCTTTGAAGAATGCAGAGTACACCTTCATTGCCATTGCTCCCAGGTGCTCTCTGGCCCAGAGTCGTAGCACCCATAGACAGGGTCCTATCTATGTGTCAAATAGAACAAAACTGCGTACTTATGCTAAACTGAATTGTATGAAACATAATTTTTTTTCATATTTAGACAGCGTATTTATGCTAAACTGAATAATTTGAAATCGAACTGTTTTTAACATTTAAACTGTGTTCTCATGCTCGACTTTATTTTTTGAAATAGAACTGTTTTTACATTTAACTGCGTGTAAACAAAAACTGTAATTCAGCTAAAATGAATTGTTCGAAACAGAACTGTTTTTGACATTTAACTGCATACTTATGCTAAAATAAATTGCTTGAAATAGAAGTGTTTTTACATTTAACTGTGCGTAAACAAAAACTGTAATTATGCTAAAGTGAATTGTTTGAATAGAACTGTTTTGACTGTTAAACTGCGTACTTATGCTAAATTGAATATGCTATAAAACCAACAAACCAACCTGAATTGTATCTACGCAATCCCCAATGCTGGCGAGCGGTCTTCCTCCTTTTCTTGACACACAGAGTCTCTCTATGTCATCTCACGGGTGTATCGGATGCCTTATGCATCTTCTTTAATTTCATAGTTCTATAGTTCATATACTTGTGTTCCTCTCTTGTCATCTTATGGGGGTGACTACCCTTTTATGTATTCTTTTGATTAGATTTCAGCAGTAGAGTTTGTTTTTGAGTTTTCTTGTTTTCTTGTTCTTCTGAGGTGCTCTTTTATTGGTTTTTCTTTCATCCTTGTTTGCGCGATGGTGTTCGATTCCAATGTTCTCAGGTATTTCGAGGTTTCTTTTTAATTGTTCTGATGCTTCCCTGATCGAGTAATTCTATTCCTTCTGTTCTTTCATTTTTCCGTTAATCTTTGTGAATCTGGCTCATTTTTCAATCCCAAATTCTATTCTTAAATCTTAACAGAAGATTCTCATTGTTTGTATAAGGGTTATTGTTCTTTTGCATTCTTTGCAAATATCTTTATATCAATCATAAACAAATAGATGATATCAAGAACCAATTCAAAATATCTTAATATCAATCAAAAGTAAATTAATGATATCAAGAACCGATTCAAAATATCTTCATATAAATCATAAATGAATAGATATCAAAAACCAATACACAATATCTTAATATCAATAAAAAATAATAGATATTAATAAATAATACAAAATAACTTCGTGTCAATCATACGTGTATAGATGATATCAAATTGAAATTTCACACACACCATCGAAGTTTTGGTACACTGTCATTTTATTTCGGACTATAATTAGTTTTTTAACTGAGTGGGTTTTGAAAAGTTCGTACCAAGAACTGTGTTCGAATTACTTGTAGTAAAAATCGGGTTGTCGGTTTTGGAGTGAGAAGCAATTTCGTATACTGATCATTCAAATTGTCTGAAGCCTGCAAGGAATATACTTTCAGAAAAATAATATCTATTCAGGCGGATGGTTTTCTAATATTCAATTGAAAATCTACCACAAAGAATAAAACTTAGTTGTAGACTAACGTTAAATTAAAGTATTATTAAATTGGTTAGACCATTTTAGTCCTTTTCTGATACTATTAGTATCTATTTAGAGTTAACGTTATATATATATATATATATATATATATATATATATACGAATGTTACTTTAAGACAGACATCTAAATTAGCTTTTCTAGTTTTCTAAGATGTGGTATCTGCTTCAACTAAAATGTTCAGCACTGGCTCTGATTTTAGACTGACGTTGAGTATATATATATATATATATATATATATATGTGTGTGTGTGTGTGTGTGTGTGTGTGTGCGCGCTTATCAGTGATTTCCTAATGTTTTCTTACATTATAAGAATTATTTAGAATTTCGACTGAAAATTCCTCTGTATATTCTTTTATCTAGATGATTACATTATTGTCATAAGATGCGTTCATGATGTTATGGTTATCGTCGAAGGGAATGGAGTCGGCAATTCGAGTTTAAATCCTAGACGAGGGTTTTTACATTTCACATAGATCTAATACTCTTGGCTAAGGCATGCATCCAACTACAGTAATAACTTTCACACAATTAAATGGTCTCACTTATTCTTATATAACATTTAAAAGCAATAAACATATTTAATCACAGTTTTATGGTTTCAAGTATTCCAATCTTATACAAATAATTTGCACCAAGTTTTATGGTTTCATATATTCCTATATAATACCAACGATTTTTGCGTTAAAACTGACACAATTGGAAATTATAACATACAGAAACTTCAAAAAGACAAAGATGACAAAGTGATTTATTCTAACGGCATGAAAACCCATCCGGGATTATTTTATGCATAGAGGTTAAGGAATCGCGGTTATTGTATGTTTATATACACATTTTTTGTTTGGTCGTTTCTTAAGAGTTTCTTTTGCTCTTAGTCCTATGAAAAATGAAATCATTTGAACATATCTATCGGACTCATAGAGTTGGGGTTGGAGTCCATATTGCGTAATGGCTAACGGCCTCGAAGTGAACAAGTTTGAATTCCTGTCGCACTATTATGTTTACTTTCGGACTAATACCCTTGAGAAAGGTATGATTTATGGGTTAGATAGTTTCATTTGATTGTATTTTATAGCATATCAACGTTTGTGGGTTATTCAGTGTCCAATTCTGTTTATACGTATTTAACCGAATAGTTTGTGGGTAACATTTTTAAACAAACTAGAGCTCAAATGAGAGAAAAGTTTCAAGTTTTGTTACTTAACATTCATCATCATCATCATATCGCGCTGGTAGCACGGATATCCCTGACCCTCTCTCGCCACTCCTCCCTATCGTTCATCGCCCTAGGTAGGTCTTCAGGACAACAGCCTGTATCCTCACATAGCTGCTGAATGTACGTTCGAGCTGGTCGTCCTGCTTTTGCGCGGCCATGTGTGGGGATCCATAAGAGTACATCTCTTATGAGTTCATCTCTGCTTCTCCAGCAGTGTCCTGCATGTCTGGTTCGTCTAACTTGAATAGTTTTCGTGATAGGGGGCAGGTGGCTGTACAGTTGGTGTCTTGTGGGGTGCTGCTGCCAGGACTTGTTCAGGATTGCACGCAGCATTCTTGTGTAATTGCCATCCAGTTTCTTCTCCAGCCGTTTTGTTAGCGTCCATGTAGTGCATCCATATAGCAGTATCGATGTGACCACTGCCTGGAAGAAGCTGCGTTTCATTTTATCGGTTAGGTCTGATTTCCATATAATCGATAGCCTATTGATAGCTAGTATTTCTATTTATGAAGTATTCGTATCAAATATAATCAATTTTCACTCAGCTGTATGATTTCGAATAACAAATATGATCCTTATTAAATGATTTAACATTTTTATTTTATCCTAACAGGTACTACGGCTCAGGGTCTGAGAGTAATGATAATGAAGGTTTACCCCACATTTCCTAAATTTCAGGACTGGAGCCACACCATCTGATGCAGTTTAGTATCATACCCAAGACAAGTGATGTTCTTCTATAAGGATAGCTTTGGCATTGAATAATCAACGAAGGTTGATATGCCATTAAACAAAGAAAGCAAAGTAACCCAGTTGACGCTAACGGGTACTACCACCCTATCTCAGAATGGATCTGGGAGTAATGACAATGAAGGGATACTCCCCATTTCTGTGATATAAAGAACTGAACACTCATCATCAGATGCAGTATAAAGTCATGCATATATTTTTGAGAGGAAGGGATCTTACAACTCTGAAGTGACATGATCGGCGTATTTTAAGACGCGCATTGACTTTAATTTTAACCAGAAAAAAAAATGATAATTTTTTATAAATTTTTACCCTACAAGTTTATGTATACTTTTATCGATGCACAAATTGGTATATAGATATGTAGAATAACTATTCGAGTCAGTACATTGCGTGATGCCTCATATTCCTCCCACCTTAGCGACAGAAAATAAACTTACTGTCATAAATTGCCTAACTACCCACAGGTATATTAATAATCTTATTGTGATGAAAATATCTTTTCGCTGTCATTAGTAATCTGTTTGGCAAAAAGATGAGTTTTCAGTAAATCAGCAAAAAGCTTGTGTTTTTTCCCGAGAGTATTACAAAATATCAGTAAATTAATAGCGTTGTAACTTCCTTTCTAACTTGTTCTTTGAGAGTTGGCATATGTCACACTAAGCGGGCAGGAGTAGATAGACTAAGTTAAACCTACATCCAACCTCACACAGATGCCCTAAATGTAACGGTTATCTTTATAGGAAATGGAATTGGTGTCCCGAGTTCAAATCCTATAGGAAGAATTTCATGTTTCGTTATACACTAATGCCTGTGGGAAAGGCATGAATCCATCTGGTTTATCCTTAGTTAAGGTTAAATAGTTGAGCAGACTGTTTTTTTTTTACCTCTGATCGGGCAACCTGTCTAGTTGAAAGAAAAAGCTGAATTTAAAACTGCTTAACTCCGCTTGAAAATTGATCTTGTTTTACATCCTACCCGTGGAAGACGGATTGGGTAAATAAATACCCACACATAGTAGTTTAGTGGGTAGAAGCTTAGTAAGCAGACGATTGTTCGTGAGTTCGATTCTGAATGGTTTTCTCATCGGGATTTGGTTGTGCATTAGTTACTCCAAGTACCATTTACCAATGTGGCTAAATTTTAACGACTTTCCCAATTACCAGTTGATCATCATTTCTGCCAAGTCTTCTATTTTTTAAGCAGTTTGTGGAATTAGCTTATTTTATTCCAATTGTCTTACGAGCACTTTTGTTGGGATTTTCTTTCGATTTCTTCATGTAATAATGGTTTCGTTTGGTTTTATGTCATATCAACCATTATAGGTTATTTAATGCCAAATCCATTTTTATACATACAAACAGTTCTATTTCAAACAATTCAGTTTAGCTTAAGTACACAGGTTCAATGTCTGAAACAGTTCTATTTTCGACAATTCAGTTTGGCACAAGTACACATTTTCAATGTCAAAAACATTTCTATTTCAAACAATTTAGTTTAGCATAAATACACAATTTCGATGACAAATACTGTTCTATTTCAAACAATTCAGTTTAGCATAAGTACAAAGTTTCAATGTCAAAAACAGTTCTATTTCAAACAATTCAGTTTAGCATAAGTACACAGTTTAGCTCTATCTTACCCATAGACAGGACACAGTCAGGGGTAACCACTCAGAGTTAGAGTGAGCCTGGGAGCGATGGTGATGAATGGTTACTCCACATTCCACAAAGCTCCAGCAGTACTGGAACCTTACCATCAGATTGTTTATTGTCATAATAGGACACTCGTCGTTGGGGGGGGCTTACCCCTCTACAGAGAAGCAGTCGGTATATTCTACAGTCCCAGCCGATTGTGCCACTCGTTGGGCAGGGAGAGTCACACCCCTCTACAGAGAAGTAGTCGATGTATTATACAGCCCCAGCTGACTGAGCAAGATTAATTTAAGAGGAAAATATTCTATGACTGAAAACTCTCCTTAAAGAAGTTAAATTAAAAATCATTTGATATTTCTTATTACTTCTCTCTAAACATTATTCTGTGTAGATATATCCAAATTATGTGTCATTCACGAACAGATATATCTAATGACTTGGGTGAGTCAAAAACTTTTGCAGTATTTTACTATATGCAAATTTACGACACGTCAACATCATTCTCAAATCACAGTGACAGCACGGATTTCCCGACTCTTACTCCTCATCCGTCCCTATCCTTGATCGCCCCCGGGCAGTTCTTCCAAACAGCATCTCTGTCTGCAGAGAGCGGATGGAAATAAGTTTTTACTGATCAGCCAAAGCTAGCACGTCCATATGTAGGGGTCCATTGAAGAACTTGTGACTTGGTCCTTGCTTCTCCAGCAGGGTCCTGCATGTCTAGTTCGTCTACTTCATATATCCCGTGATCTAAGAAGTTCAAACCATAGTAGGTAAAAATTGTGATTTATAGTATCGAGGTCGTTTGTGTGTTGACACGTTATCTATTGGTTATCCATATGTGAGTTGAAAACCGCACAGATCAACATGTGACCTCTTTTTAGGAATTAATGCTTTGCAAGTTCGAACTAGACCTTTACAGCAGATGATACAAGAAATTTCGCTCAGGTTGCAAAAATTTCGACGAAGCAGCAAGGTGTGGTAGGCCTGAAACTGTGGATTCTGAGAGGTAGCTCAAAGCCATTGAATCAAATCCGGCGAGAAGAACTCAAAGAGTATCAGGCAAGTTCATCATCTCAATGTCCAGTGCGGTTCATCACCTTCACGACTTCGACAGAAGCGTCTGGAGTTTGTGAATTGTGCCTCACGTGATGAGAACATTGCAAAACTTAGTGTAATAGATTTTTTTAAGTCAATTTGGGGTCGATGTATTTCAGACTGCGCAATATTTTTTGATGAATTAAAACATGTTCTGTGAATTTTAAAAAGAACCATCCTAAAAGTAATTAGCCCTTATTCCCCAAACCCTTGATTAACTAGTACAAATACTGTTCTTTAGAAAGGATGGATTTGGTATTAGATTACTCACAAATGTTGATATGCCATTAAACAAGATATGGAAACCAAACCACATGTGTCCTTAATGAACAGAAGTAGTCAAGGTAAAAAGAAAAAAAAAAAAAAACAAAGAAAAGAAAAAGCAACAACAGCAACAAAAACAACAGCAACAACAACTAAGCTTCAGAGAAATAGCGGTAAATGATGCTGTATCTTGATTCATCTGTTTTTACTCAAAGACACAAAGGGGGAAAAAAACAACAAAAAGCAAACAAAACAAAACAAAAAAAACCAAAAAACAAAGTCGAAAAAAGACTATAACAAAAGATAAATTCATTTAAAAGCCGAACAAGAGCCACACAGAATTATGCGAAAATGAATTTATATACAAACGAACAATGTGTCATCGCTCAAGGAAAGTGAAAATGTCTGTTGTCAAAGCTCCTTCATTAGACGGAAAATTTTCTGTCTGACAAAAAACACAAAAACTTACAGAAAACAAAAATAGTCCCATAAAACAAAACAAAACAAAAATCCTATGCTTTCGTTACGTTTCCTCTTGTAACATTTCTACTTAATTTTGGGCAGGGCTAAAACGTATTTTGTCCTTCAAAATAACCCCTTTCAAATTTTGTCTGTTGTCCAATAAGAAAAAAAGCACATACTATTACTTTCAATTCACGGTCCCTACTTTATCGCTGACTAACTCGAAGAATCGATATTTTTTTGTTGTTTTGTTTTAGGACCAGAGTGCTTCTTGTCTACTAAACTCTTAGCTGAGGAAAAGCGAGAAATATTTTTTCATTGTTTCCGAAGACTCCATCTTCCAATAAGTCCCTCGAAACATATTTTCACCTCGGAATCAGTAAGATCTTGTTATACTAAATGAGGTTCAACCATGGATTCTTTTATATGTTTCAACATCTTTTTCATTGTTTCATTGTTTCCGAAGACTTCATCTTCCAATTAGTCCCTCGAAACATATTTTCACCTCGGAATCAGTAAGATCTTATTATACTAAATTAGGTTCTACCATGGATTCTTTTATATGTTTCAACCTAATTATTTCATTTTCCGCTGAATCAGCATCCGAATGTTTAGTCTCCGAGCACTACACGTTCCTTGAATTCAATATTTTTTTTCTTTTCTTTCCATCGGACCCTTACTGTATACGACTGAAAACACAATTCCATAAATTTCATTCGTTTGCATAGACGACAAAAATTAAGGAAGCAAGGACAATTTTTTAACACACATATATTAAGAAAGGCATGTATCCCTTGGTTTTGCTTCCTGCTATAGGTAAATAATTGGGCAGACTAGGTTAATCAGCTTCAGCAAGGCGACCAATCTAAGAGAAGGATAACTTTGAATCCAAAGCAGGTGTACTTCACTTAAAAAATTTCCCTTGTGTTAAATCATTCACGTGGCGAAAGATATTCGTCAATATATACATACCTGTTTGTGCAAATCATTCTAAAGTATTTTAAGCCGCTGGTCTTTTAACGAGACGAAGTCTATTTGTCATTGTTTGTTGTGACATCTTCTTGTCAAACGGGATAAAAACATTCGTTCTTTTCTTTAATTATCTGTTGTTTTTGTAAATTTCCATTCCATGTAAAAAGAAAAAAGAAAAAGTTAGAAGAAACAACAAACAAACAATTTCTTAATCTCACTACGTTTATCTCTAATCTTTTCACTGTTCAATCCTTCTTTATAGAAAGATAGTCTTAATGATTGATTCAACAAGCTGATCAGAAAGATTTCAGAGTGTGAACAAAACGACCATTTTTTTTCACACGGGTAACCTTTCAATATCTTAACTTGCATTGTTTCTTTTCGAAAAATAAGCTTGTAAAGATAGAAGTACCCACTAAAAATTTTTATTACAAATTGTACAACTTTTGATGAGGTCTGAAAAAACAGTTTTTTGTAAGCATACTATCAGACATCGTCAAAACTAGTAACATTTTTTATATATTTAATAAACCAAATATATCCATTCCCACGTATAATATACGCATATATAAACAGGGCCCGAGCGTTTTAAATGTGCTTAGCAACTAGAAGTCCCCTCTTTCTCATAATTAGGGTGTAACGCCATTTGTCGCCTCACTGGACAACACCAGCTTTGTTGGAATAAAAACTTTCAGCAAATTCCAATTGAGTTTTAGTAAAAAAAATTAGTCTACAGTATTTTAAATGGTTTTACACGGTCAAAACCAATCTTGTCAGATCTATGATGTAGCCCACTCAGTAGAATATACTGATTGCATCTCTGAAAAAGCGTAGTACCCCTGCCCAACAATTGTCCTGGATATGACACCAAACCATCAAATGGGGGTATCCTCGTGGTGTAATTGTTAAAGAAATGGACTGCGGAATCGTAATAAGCGAGTTCCTACTCCTGTCGCGCTATTACGTTCACTTTCGGGCAAATACTCTTGGGAAAGGTATGAACCCCCTTATCCTCCCTGCTATGGGTTAAATAGTACCACTACTGTTCTTATTGGAGAATGCTTTGGCATTAAATAACCTACAAAGGTTGATATGCCATTAAACAAGAAACCAAACCAAACCAAATGGTGAGGCCCCAGTTCTGGAGCGCTCGGGAATGTAAAACTGTCTTCATTGCAATTGCTCCCACGTGCACACTGCCCCGAATGGTAACTGTTGTAAGGGTCCTATTTATGGGTACACTATTAAATGTTTAATCATTTGATTGTGCGAAAACTTATAGCTGTTTAATTGAATTGTGAGTGTTAGATTTAAATATGTGAAACCATTTAACTGTGTGTTAATTATCATCATTATCATGTCGTGCTGCAAACACGGATTTCCCTTACCACCGTCCATTTCTCCCGACAGGTATTCCAGGCTACATCCCGTATCAACACAGAGCTGCTGTAGATTGGTTCTAGCTGCTCGTCTAACCTTTGCTCGTCCAAGTGAATTGTTCCACAGGAATACATCGATTGTGAGTTTTCCGCATGTCTGGATCATCTAATTTGGATGATTTTCGAGATGAGTGGTAGGTGACCGTAAAGCTGCTGTTTTGTGGAGTGTCACATCCGAAACCTGTTCAATATAGCTCTTAGCATTCTTGAGTAATTGCTTTTTCTCCATACGCTTAGTCAGCGTCTCTATGGTGCACCCATATAGCAGTATCGACACGAACGCTGCTTGGAAAAAAACTGCATTTTATTGAATCGGTTAGGTCTGACTTTTTTATGACTGATAGACTATCGATAGCTGTCCATGCCTTTGCGTGTTGATATCATTTTCGACTGATGAGACGCTGCTTCCGAGGTAGAGGAACTTATCCGCGAGTTTCTGAGAACCACTATTGTGTGTGTAGATGTCACCTCTTTGATTAAAGAACATGTATTCTGGTCTGTCTGCGTTCACATGGAGGCCTATGCCACCTGCTGCGTGCTCCAGTCTATGCAGCAGGTATTCGGCCAGGGCGAGTGTATTTGCCAGAAGCGCTATATCTTCTGCTTTGTCCGCGTCCGTAATAGTTTGTGCAGGCTCTCTCCAAGGTATATGTGTGTTAAGAAACGAATAATATCAAAAATAATTATTAGTGCTAGATAGGAATACCTGAAACCATTTAACTATGTACAACAACTGAATTATTGGTATTAAATAACAATACTTGGAACTATTTAACTGTCATACCAGCCATTGGCCTAATGTGTAAAATGTTCGCCACTGGTTTGGGACACCGGGGTTTTGTCGCAGGTCGAGTCATACCAAAGACACAAAAATGGTACTTGACACCACCTTTACTTAGCACTCAGTATTAAAAGGTACGTATCAAGGGTAAAGTGGAGCAATCCAGGGAATGGAGTAGCGTCCTCGCCTACACCTCGGTGTTGTAGCTATTGAAAAGGAGGCCTTAGTGTTACCCTCGACGAAGGTCGCTAACTTTACTTATTTAACTGTATGCAAACGAATGAGTTATGTTGTATAGAATTATTGCTGTAGAACAACTATGCTTAAAACCCTTATAGGTTGAGAAAAAAGATTGAATTATTGGTATTATATAGTAATACTTGGAACCATTTAGCTGTGTGCAAATGAATGAATTGAGCAGAATAGAAATAATTATGTTGAAAAGCAATACTTGAAACAATTTTACCATGAGCAAATAAAACTAATAATTTGACTAGTACTTAAAACCCCGTTGCTGCATGCAAACAAATAATTAATACAAATTAGAATTATTACTGTTATATAGCAATACGTGAAACCATTTCCCTTTGTGCAAGCAACAGTAATACATGTGTACAAACAAATAAGTATGAACTGTTTTAAAAATAAAATTACCGACAAACAAAATAATATATGTATGTCCATTTAACTGTGTGCAAACAAATGACTAAATGAAATTGTTTCTGTTGTAATATATTGACCCTCGACCGTACCGTCAATCAAGAGATGTACCTGTGTAAATAAGCGGAAGAACAGCGGAAGCAGGTGGACATTAGAAAATAATATAACCAGGTGCCCGGGCGGTTTGACTCAATTGGTGACAGTATGCCGAAGTGAGAACCAGCTGCAGACAGAGGGCTGTGAATCCTTAGTGACCCCCGGTTGAGCAACCCAAGCCAAGAGCTGCTATGGGCGAGAAAGAACTTGGGTCAATGTAGCAGTCCGTCGTCGAGTGAGAGATTTATATAAAGAAGTGTATTCGTTCATTATTGAAGTCGTCATTATCAGTTGATTATGTTCCCGTGTATATTTGTATACGCATAATATACAATACAACAGCGTAAACGTGGCAATTCTTGAAACCATTTCCGTGTGCGGAAGCAAACAAGTTCTGGCTCGTCTAAAAATATTACTTATAAAGCATATATACTTGATATATATATATATATATCAAAAGGATTTGGCATTAAATAACCTACAAAGGTTAATATGCCTTAAAACCTAACCAACTTAACAATCTTTTTTATACTTTATGAAGACACTACGTTTCGGCCAAATTTCACCTCTGACCTTCTTCAGGTGATTAACCGCGACCTCAGATAGGAATGCTTGTCAGAAGATCGTGATTTCAATTCCTATCCAAGCCGGCCAGAGGGTTACGTGGTCAAAAACGTGGTGCGATAGACAACAGCTATGAAGGCAGTAATTACTGGGGATACGGTTACAAGACTCAGAATTCCTATCCAAGGTCGCGGTTAATCACCTGAAGAAGGCAAGAGGTGAAATTTGGCCGAAACGTAGTGAAAAGAAACAACAAAAAAACTACCAAGATGAGGACAAAGAGTCCGCTATAAATAAAAAAAAATTAATTCTCAGATTAAGAAGCCTCATCTCAAAAGGATTCCCAAATAAAGACAATTTATGAAAACAACCTAAAACATTGTCTTTTAGGAACAATTTCTATATTTCTTTAATATGTATTTATGTTTTCTTTTTCGTAAACAAGAACCCGCTTTTAAACATTCATAAATTCTTCTTAGTTCTTTTTTTTTTAATCAGAAATGGCTGAATGCTGATGTAGACATCTTTATTTGTATAAAAAGATACGTTATATCTATAGAGATTTTTTACGCTGTAAAATGTATACTCACATGAGCAGGCAATAAATTCTTATTATCTGTCATGGTCATTTAAAAATATTTTCAAACAGATCTTAGTTATTTTCAGCAATTAGATACCCCAAAATGTTTTTCACCACAGACAAATGATTTCAATCCTTTTTTTTCTTCATGTCAGTCACTGAGTTAGTAAAATTTAATTTACCATCTAATGGTGAGGCTCCAGTTTTGGAGCGCAAGGGAATATAGAGTTTCTTCATTGGCTTTGCTCCCACGTCCATTCTGTCCTGAAGAGGTAGCTGTTGTAAATAGATTAGTAAAGTTGGCGACCTTAGTCGAGAGTGACCCGAAGGCTCCCTTTTCAATAGCTACTATACCAAGGAGTTGAGGAAGGTGCCACCCCGTTCTCTGGATTGCTCCTGTTTACCCTTGATACGTACCTTTTAATGCTGAGTATGAAGCAAGGCGGTATAAAATACCAGTTTTTAAGTGTTGGGTATGACTCGACCTGGGATTGAACCCCAGTCTCCCAGACAATTGGTGAAGGGTCCTATTTATGGGTTAGATATGAATGTGGATTCAAACCTTGTAGTTCTTTTAATGCCAGATATTGATCACACACACACACACACACACACACACACACACACATATATATATATATATATATATATCAATAATATGTATAATTTATAAATTAATTGTTTGTAGGTAATATTTTAAACAAGCGAGAACTAATTTGTTTGCACACAGTTAAATCGTATCACTTATTGCTATTTAACAATTCAATTTAATACCAGTAATTTGTTTTCACAGTTAAATGGCTGAATAGTTTTATTGGACCTATATATGCTACCACTTAGAGTAAGAGTGAACCTGGTTTAATAGCAATGAAGAAGAATTCCAGAGCTCCAGTACTGAAGCAGCAGGTTGTTTAGCGTCATAAACTCTTGTTAGCTTATTTTACCAAGCAAAGTGATCAAAGTCTCCCTTTTCAATAGCTACTACACCGAGGCACTCCATTCCCTGGATTGCTCCACTTTACTCTTGATCCTTACCTTATTGTGCTGAGTGTTAAAGCAAGGCGACATCAAGTAGCATTTTTGAGTCTTTGGTATGACTCGACCTGGGATTGAACCCCGGTCTCCCTGACCATTTGGGATCATTCTACTCATTAGGCCACATCATATCTGAGTAAATCTCAAACTGTTTTTTATGTGTCCTTATTCGTTTGGGGAGCTCAGAGTGCCTGTGGTATCAGAGTGTAATATAACGGACGGGCGCTGTCGTTGAGAACGCGCGAGCGCATCGGCTGACGTCAATCAGTGAAAATGTTACGAACCTAGCGCGTGCGGGCAGAATGACCAGCAAAGTTAGACGTGATTTGAAAATAATCACACATGAATTATCACGTGTTTTACGACAGTTTCACTGGTGATATCGAACATTCTGGGATCTTCGATTTGTTCTCCAAAACCTCTATATAAGAAAACAAGTCAGGAGATTTTGGCAGAGTTGAAGGCAGGTTTCAAAACAGGTGAATCAAAGGTCCAGGAGACCCCACCCTTCCTACCCAGCCTGTTACGACCCAACTGTCAGGAGTGTGTCAACAGCCAGCCATCACCAACACCCGCCGTTACCACCAAGAAGAAGGGAGGGGAAGAACATAACGAAACAAATTTATCGAGCTGCAACTATTGTAGTGCAAGTGAATAAAAAACGACCACTATTTTTCTCCCTTAAATTTCGAGTTTGAGTATTTCTTCTCCTGTGGACCCTTTCTTTAAAATACAACACTTTGGTCCTATGGTACAAGTGCTGGACTGTGGCCTAGAAGTAAGCGAGTTCAATTATGGGCTGACAGTCTCCGAGGCGTAAGAGCTGGACCGTGGTCTTGAAGAAAAGCGAGTTCAAAATCCAGTCACGCTATCATGTTAACTTTCGTACAAATACTCTTGAAATCCCTTATCTTCTCAGCTATGGTTGAAATAGTATCACAACTGTTCTTCTTTAAGGGTGGCTTTGGTATTACATAACCCACGAGGTTTTATATGCCATTAAACAAAGAAAATAAGCTAAATCATATTCCTTTTTGAAATCTACTGGGTGATTTACACGAATTACACCAAATTAATTACTCGAATTTTAAACACTTTAGGCTTCTGTTTGAACTATCTAAAAGCAGCTGCCATTCTTTTGGGTCATATGGAGGTCACACAAATTGCATTCAATGACAGTAAGAAAAAAACATTGTCATTTGGAAAGTGCTGTATTAAGTCTGAGTCTTGAGATAGAAAACTACCTTTCTGATGGATTGATGGGCTGATTTTAAGGGCATTTGAACCTTTATTATACTATTTTATGTCAACATTTTTTGCTGTTTCTTTAGACTTCTTATTTTCTCACTATTCCACTTAATACGAATAATGTTTAAATTTATCAATTTGGCCCATAGATAGGACTTTCACAAGTGCTGCCATTACGTGTCAGAGTGAACTTGGAAGTAATGACAGTGAAAGGATACTTTAAACACCCCAGATCTCCTAAAATGGTTCCCCACCACCTGATGCAGTTTAGTGTCATACCTAGGGTATTCCTTTTTGGGGTAGGTCTCTTACCTCTCTGCAGGGAATATTATCGGTATATTCTAAGCCCCACCGACGGAATGTAAAAGGATAACTTTGTCCGGATGAGGAAAAGAGAATAGAAAAAAACACGTTTTATCTGTTTTAAAAGATCTTCCGGCATTTGTTCAGATATTGATTATTTGAAATCCAACCGTCAGAAAGGCAAGGTAGAGAAATTGGTTTCATATGCCTCTGAAGCAGGGATGCCCAATACGTTGATCACTATCGATTGGTTGATAACTTAGGTAGAATGGGTAGATCACTCATTATTCAAAATGATATTCTTTAGATATCAACCAATTATCTATCCTACCTTTGGTTGGGGCTACTTGATTGACGTACAGGGCGGCCAATCTACAGTTATTCAAAACTTTTGTTCATTCACTACGTAGAAAACGCGCGAGCTACAATAAAAATGCAGCAGGCTAACTGCCGTACTAATTTATATCTACTAAATGAGGGGTATAAAAATGATGCTTTCGCTTCTTTGTTTGATGAAATATCAACCCTCGTGAGTTATATAATGCAAAAGCCATCTTTGTAGATGGAGAGTAGAGGTAATTTCATCATCATATCGCGCTGGTAGCACGGATATCCCTGACCCTCTCTCGCCACTCCTCCCTATCGTTCATCGCCCTAGGTAGGTCTTCAGGACAACATCCTGTATCCTCACATAGCTGCTGAATGTACGTTCGAGCTGGTCGTCCTGCTTTTGCGCGGCCATGTGTGGGGATCCATGAGAGTACATCTCTTATGAGTTCATCTCTGCTTCTCCAGCAATGTCCTGCATGTCTGGTTCGTCTAACTTGAATAGTTTTCGTGATAGGGGGCAGGTGGCCGTACAGTTGGTGTCTTGTGGGGTGTTGCTGCTAGGACTTGTTCAGGATTGCACGCAGCATTCTTGTGTAATTGCCATCTAGCTTCTTCTCCAGTCGTTTTGTTAGCGTCCATGTAGTGCATCCATATAGCAGTATCGATGTGACCGCTTCCTAAGCTTTTTTGCTTAGATGTAGCACAAGGCCGCATGAATTGGGCACCCAATGAGAATCGAACTCACTTGTGTAGGTTTGCTAGTCTACCTTGCTAACCATTACACCACCCGAGGTGCCCATAGAAAAAGGAGAGTAGAGGTTAGAATTAACCTTTTGCTGAATGGGATAAGGGGTTTCATAACTTCCACAAGGGTATTAGTCCAAAAGTGAACATAATCGTGTAACTGGAGGGGGGACTTGCTTACTAAGATGTCATAATCTAGTACGTTAACCATTACTCCATCGGAGTGGTAGCATCTGATAGGGCCCTATCTATGGGTAAAATAGAACTAACAGCATACTTATGCTAAAATGAATTGAGTAAACTGAATAGCTTGAAACAGAAACGTTTTTGACAATTAAACCGTACTTACGCTTAAGCTGCGTGCTTATGCTTAACTGAATTATTTCAAATAGAATTGTTTTTCGACATTAAAACTGTATTTACACTTAACTGAATTATTACATATAACTGCTTAAATAGTTGTAAATGGAAATGTTTTTTGACAATTAAACTGTGTACTTATGCTAAACTGAACTGTTTTCAATAGAACAGATTATTTTCATAAAAATGGATTTGGCGTTAAATAACCTACAAAGGTTGATATGCCATAAAACCAAACAAACCCAAACCAAACCATTACTCCATGGGAACTCCTTATGAAAAGGAATTCACGCTGCGATACAAGAAAATATATTGTATTTTTGAAGTATATTCAGTCCATATGTAAATAAATAAATTTAGCATTTTTTGATAGAGATATATCATTTGATTATTTTAAGAATACTTCGCAAACCGATTAGGTGTGGGTACCCTTGCTCTGAATATATCAATCAACCCCTCCACAGAAACAGGAAGTGACACAAGGTCAATTTTTAAGCGAGGTTTAACAGGTTTGAATACAGACTTTTTCTTCTTCACTGGTTGCCATACCAAGGCCAAATAGCCTAGACTGTCCTATTTTAATAACTGGTAACCGGAAGGAGAATCTTTGGATTTAGAGTTTTCCCAAGGGTATTAGCGCTACACAAAATGCTAACAGCTTCATCCAAAATTTGAACACGTGTCGGCTCTTTCATTTCCTGTGATGATCACCATGACACCAAGAGAGTATCACTAGTCTGTATGGTGTTTCAAAAGACCCCCCCCCAGTGATCTAACGCCCTAGGTCTCTCAAATTATCACATTTTGCTTTGTCTGCAACCCTCTAACAGGATAACATAAATCTTCTGTCTTCTCTCAAGTGACTAATCGACAAATGAAAATCCATATTTTTACTTAATCCTCGTCTCATATTCTGGTTCTCATATCTTCACCGTAGGTCAAACCTGACACAATTACTAAAACGTGTCAACCAACAAACCGGTGTTGAAACGGGTCAACTGCTCTGAGCGTTTTCTGTCATTCATTTTTTAAAATTATATTTTTAACAATATCATTATTATATTCTTGTTATTTTTGATAGTTTTGATTTCGATGTATTGATTCGATCATGACCTCAAAACAGAAACAGACGTCAATTAGTAAAGAAAACAACGAACAAAGTGACAACTCAAATGAATAAATTGCTACGCTATTTATATATTTTGGTTGGAGAAGAAGAATTAATTAAAATTACATTAAACGGCAAAATAGTCTTGATCTCCATCATTTTTGATTGCTTGTGTCAAGACCTCTGACCTTTCACCCAATTAGTAACTTAAATCAAAAACTACTTTGATTTAATTTATAAAAAAGAAAACAAACAAAAAAGCCAAATTTATTTGCGTAATTTTATTATATTTCAGTGCTATGATTTCATTATTATGATTCTAGTATTTTACTACTAAATTATCATATTCATTATTTTGTTTATGGAGGTGCCCGTGGTGTAATGGTTATCGTCGCAGGATATGGACACGGTGATACGAGTTCAGATCCTGGACTTGACTGATTGCATTTCACATAGCACTAATACCTTTGGGAAAGGTATGAATCCAAATATTCACCCTCTAGCTATGGGTAAAATAGTAGGGCAGACTAGGTTCTTCAGCCTTGGTGAGGCAACTAGTCTAGGAGAAGGAAAACTCTGAATTCAAACCTGTGAAACTCCGCTTAAAAATTGACCTTGTGTCATATCCTGCCCGAGCGGAGGGGTGGGTAAATATGATTATTTTGTTTTTCTATCATTTTATTATTTTACTCTTTTAAGAGCTTTTTACACGAGCGTTTGAGTGACAGCAAGTCTCTTCAAGTCTCCAGGACTCTTCTCAGTATTCTGGCCGATCTTAATAATGCTGTCGTTTTGTTGGTCTCCACTCATCCTCTAATTTCCAAGTCTTCCAGTCCCTTTGTCAATCCTTTGGTGACTACTGTGTGCGTCAATTACAATCGACATCACCGTCACTTTCAGGTTCAATAGTTTTTTCTGTTCTCTAGCAAGGTCAAGGCACTTATCTCTCTTTTCGCTTGCTTTTATTTTCCCTCAATGGTCAGCCGGAACTACGAAGTCCACTATTCGGTGGGTTATCTTTTTTTGTTTTAATTGACTATCACTAGGTCTAGTCGTCTGGTCGAGACTAGGGGATATATTTGTATCTCAAAATTATTATTATTATTATTTACTCCTCTATTATTTAATACCGGACATTGGCCTAGGGGTTAGAGTGTTCGCCAATGGCCCGGGAGACCTGGGTTCAATCCCAGGTCGATTCATACCAAAGACTCAAAAAATGGTACTTGATGCCTCCTTGCTTAACACTCAGCATTATAAGGTGCGGATCAAGGGTAAAGTAGAGCAATCCAGGGAAGGAGTAGCGCCCTCCCCTACACCTTGGTGTAGTAGCTATCGAATAGGGAGTTTTCGGGTTACCCTCGACTGTGGTCGCCAACTTTACTTTACTTACTTATTTACTCCTTGAGAGTTTTCCACGTCAGTTTTAGCTGATAGTCTCCCACTGGAGTCTGAGTGACAGCAAGTATCCTCAAGTCTCCAGGACTCTTCTCAGTATTCTGGCCTTTCTCAATAATGTTGTTTGGATGGTCTCCACTCGTCTTCCTACCTCCAAGTCCTCCAGTACCTATCATAATCCTTTGGTGACTGTACCAAAAGCACCAATCACGATTGGTATGATTGTCACCTGCATGTTCCATAGTTTTTTTCAATTCCTTAGCAAGGTTGAGGTACTTATCCTTCTTTTCACTTTCCTTCAGTTTTTTTTCTATGGTCACCTGGGACAGCAAAGTCCACAATTTTGCAAGTTCTCTTTTTTTGTTGATAATTATAAAGTCTGGTCTTCTGGACAAGATTAGGTGATCCTTTTATATGTCAAAGCCCCATAGGAGTTTTATTATTATTATTTAGAGTTTTTCACATCAGTGTTGGCTGATGGTCTTTCCATGGAGCTTAGGTGAGAGCAAGTCTCCGCAAGACTCCAGGACTCGTCTCAGGATTCTTGCCGTTCTCGGCAATGCTGTCATTTGGATAGTCTCTACCCGTCCGCCAACTTCCAAGTTCTCCAGGGCTTTTAATAATCCTTTAGTTATTGTGTCCAAAGCACCAATCACAATAGGTACAATCGTCACCTTCATGTTTCATAGCTTTTTCAATTCTCTAGCAAGGTCGAGGTACTTATCCTTCTTTCCACATTCCTTCAGGTTTATTCTGTGGTCCGCCGGGACAGCGAAGTCGACAATTTTGTAAATTCTCTTTATTTTTGTTGATTATTATAAGGTCTGGTCTTCTGGCTGGGATTTGGTGATCCGTTTGTACGTTAAAGTCCCATAGGAATTGAATTATTTTATCTTTACAATATAAACTGTTATATTATTACAACAAAATTTTATCATTACATTATTTATTATCAAATTATCATAACATTGATTACTATATAATTTTAGTATTTTATCATGGCAATGATTACTAATATAGTATTTTTATTATTATGATATTTATTATTATATTATAATGGCCCTGTTCTTTCATTAAAATTCTTATTATAATTATATACTCCTTTGAGAGTTTTTCACTCAAGCTTTAGCTGATAGTTTCTCACTGGAATTTGAGTGACACTTAGTCTCCTCAAGTCTCCAGGACTCTTCTCCGTATTTTGGCCGATCTTAATATTGCTGTGGCCTTGATGGATTCTACAGGTCCTCTTATTTCCAAGTCTTCCAGTCTTTTTGCCAATCCTTTAAGGATTGTTCCAAGTGCACTAACCAAAATTGGAATCATCGTCAACTTTATGTTTCATAGTTATTTTAGTTCTCTAGCAATGTCTAGGTATCTATCTCTCTTTTCGCTTTCTTTTATTTTCACTGTGACGTCTACCGAGACGACAAAGTCCACTATTCGGCAAGTTCTCTTTTTTGATGACGATCAATAGGTTTGGTCGTCTGGCCGAGATTAGGGAATCCGTTTGAATCTCAAAGTCCAAGAAAAATTTGTACGTTTCTTTCTTCAGGACAGATTCTAGGTTGTGCATGTATCATTTGTTTTGATAATAATTTTTTTTGTATAACCTCCAAGGGATTACTTTCCCTACCCAGTCGTGTCTAGTCTTATATTCTTTTAGTGATAATTTACTGAATTCGCTTACGATGTAATGAATCGTTTCATCTCTATCACCACATAACCGGTACTTGCAATTTTGTTGCGTCTTATCTATTTTTTATTTGACGTAGTTTGTTCTTATGGCGTTGTTTTGTGCTACTATAAGAAGAGACTCAGATTCTCTCAAAAGGTTTCCCTTTTTAGTTATGTGAATATCTCGTGTGAGATTTCGCTTGTTTGTCACTTGAAATGTCCATACAGTTGGTTTTCTTCCCAGTTTTTTATTGTTGTTTTGTTCATCATTGTGATGCTTATGTTGTTTCTGGTCGATTCAATTAATCTTTTTTGCTCATTTTATATAGTTTTCGAGTCGTCGTATCGATGCATCAACGTTAATTTCAATGCTGGCGAGTCCGCTTACTTCTTTTCTTGACATGTACAACCTGTCATTGTCATATCTTAAATTTAAGACCCATCGTCATTCGTTTTCTTATTCTCTGGTGTATTTGTTCAAGCTCTTCCTTCGTCTACTTTATGAATGGTCCGAGTATCTTACAAGGACAACAGCCCAGATGTTTACTCCTTTGATTAGATTTCTACTATGTAATTTGGTTTCGAGAAGTTTTCTTGTTTTCCAGAGATATTCTTTTATAAAAATTTTGTTCTTTTTCACTTATTTGATAGTGTTCACTTCCAATATTCCCAAGTATTTGTTAGTTTCCTTTTCTCCGAGTATTCTAATTTTTGATGTTCTATTGCTTCCATCATCTGTCATTTTCCGCTTCTCACCATTAGCATGGCACATATTTTCATGCTTTATTTTATACATCTATCCTGACTGTACATCCTCATTCCCTGTATTAGGGTTTCCAATTCCTTTTCCTTTTTGGCAAACAGTTTGAGGTCGTTTAAGTATATTAGGTGATTGATCTTTCCTTACGATTTAGTAAGTTTGTATCCGCCTGTGCATTTCCCAAGTCTCTGATTGAGTGGCATCATCGCAATCACAAATAGTAATGATATTAGCGCATCACCCTGGTATATACCTCTTTGATTTTTTCCTTCAGCGTTAGTTTTGCCTCCTACTGTCAATTCAACTCTCCAGTTTTTTATGGTTTTCTCGATAAACTTTATGACTTCGTCGGATATATTGTACATTTTGAGACAGCCTATAATCCAAGTTTACGGGACTATATCGTATGTTTTTTTTTTTCAGTCAAACCTCGCAGTAGCTAATTTTTTGCGTCTCGTTTTGCTCTCCTAGAATATGTACTGATCGACGTATCGTTGATCACCTGTTCCTCTTGTTCCCTTGCAGCATCCAATCGCCCTTTTGCGAAACAATCCCCGGCTTATAATGAATAGTAAATCTTCTCGATAATTTGTGCTCTTAGTATTTTCCAAATAATCAGTAGGCATGTTATTATTATTATTATTATTATTATTATTATTATTATTATTATTATTATTATTATCATGATTATTGAATTATTGTGTTATTTCATTATTATGATATTTACTGTTCCTTACAAAATTTATCTTTCTATGATAATGCTATTTTGTCATTAGTACATATATCATATTACTACATTTAACATTGTGATGATATCTTATAACGATATTATTTATTATTACACCATTATGTTATTATAATTTGGTATTCATCTTGAGAAGAAGTGATGAGGTGCTGCATCAGATTCTGGCCAAGTGCATATATATATATATATATATATATATATCACACGTTGATCCCTTGCAGAAAAGTCTATATAATCCTGTCAGTATTGATGGGAGTCGTGCTAGCCGTATTAGAAATACAATGATTAGGTTCTACACAAGAATTAAAGATCAATTTACAATCACAATGGTAATGAATAGTGATTACCATTCAAAAATTTTGATCGATATGATATAATTACTACATATGACATTAAATCTATTGTACAATGAAATAGATGAAGTGAAATTACGGGTTTCTAGCAGAAATCATAAGAGACACTCACGGTAGGTCACGGATTAAACATTTGTCATATCTGTTGCATGAAAGTGATTAAAATAAAAAGAGTGATGTTGATGATGATGATTGAAAAAAGAAGATGATGATGATGATAGAAAAATAATGGTAGATAATGATAATGAAAGAAAGAAGTGAAGATTTAGATGATGATCGAAGAAGAAGTTAGTGGTTTAATATTAAAGTTTGTTTTTTAATTATAAAAATATTTCTCTAATTTAGAGGTCAACTAAGAAACCAAGGTAAATGACCACATGAACTCCTTCTAGGTGACAAAGCAGCTGACTCAACTTACCATAAGTTAGCACCCGAGGCAGATCGCTATAGACAAGCCCTTAAAGCAAGGATGCACCTAAGGCAACTTAGTTGATGAAAAAACCCCGGGCAACTCACAGTAAGACAGCACTCAACGCAACAAGCCTTTTGAGAGTACTATAAACACATTACCACAAACAAACACCACAAAACAACCCACCATACAAAAGCCCCCACTACAAATTGCTAAACGAAATCATCAACGGAAACTGTGACGCTAAAGCAACTAATCATACTAAAGTATCTAAAAAAACATGCTTTATGATAGCATAAAACCTAACCAAAGTAACTCACCATATGCAAACATTCAAGGAACATTCAAAGCATCAAACGCTTCCAAAGTAACTCACCATATGCTAACATTCAAGGAACATTCAAAGCATCAAACGCCTCCAAAGTAATTCACCTTATGCTAACATTCAAGGAACATTCAAAGCATCAAACGCTTCCAAAGTAACTCATCATATGCTAACATTCAAGGAATATTCAAAGCATCAAACGCTTCCAAATAACGCACCATATTCTAACATACAAGGAACATTCAAAGCATCAAACGCTTCCAAAGTAACTCAACATATGCTAAAATTCAAGGAACATTCAAAGCATCACACGCTTCTAAAATAACTCACCATATGCAAACATTCAAGGAACATTCAATGCATCAAACACTTCCAAAGCAACTCACCATACGCTAACATTCAAGGAACATTCAAAGCATCAAACGCTTCCAAAGAAACTCACCATATGCTAACATTCAAGTAACATTCAAACATCAAACACTTCCAAAGTAACTCACCATATGCTAACATTCAAGGATCATTCAAGGCATCAAACGCTTCCAAAGTAACTCACCATATGCGAACATTCAAGAAACATTCAAAGCATAAAACACTTCCAAAGTAATTCACCATATGCTAACGTTCAAGGAACATTCAAAGCATCAAATGCTTCCAAATAACGCACCATATGCTAACATACGAGGAACATTCAAAGCATCAAACGCTTCCAAATTAACTAACCATATACAAACAATTAAGGAACATTCAAAGCATCAAACGCTTCTAAAATAACTCACCCTATGTGAACATTCAAGGAACATTAAATGCATCAAACACTTCCAAAGTAACTGACCATATGCTAACATTCAAGGAACATTCAAAGCATCTAATGCTTCCAATGTAACTCACCATAGTAAAACATTGAAGGAACATTCAAAGCATCAAACGCTTCCAAAGTAACTCACCATATTCGAACATTCAAGGAATATTCAAAGCATCAAACACTTCTAAAGTAACTAACCATATGCTAACATTCAAGGAACATTCAATGCATCATACGCTTCCAAAGTAACTCACCCTATGCTAACATTCAAGGAACATTCAAAGCATCAAACGCTTCCAAAGTAACTCACAATATGCTAACATTCAAGTAACATTCAAACATCAAACACTTCGAAAGTAACTCACCATATGCTAACATTCAAGGATCATTCAAGGCATCAAACGCTTCCAAAGTAACTCACCATATTCGAACGTTCAAGGAACATTCAAAGCATCAAACACTTCTAAAGTAACTCACCATATGCTAACATTCAAGCAACACTCAAAGCATCAAACGCTTCAGAAATAAATCTCCATATGCTATAATTCAAGGAAAATTCGAAGCATCAAACGCTTCCAAAGTAACTCAATATATGCTAACATTCAAGGAACTTTCAATGCATCAAACACTTCCAAAGTAACTCACCATACGCTAACATTCAAGGAACATTCAAAGCATCAAACGCTTCCAAAGAAACTCACAATATGCTAACATTCAAGTAACATTCAAACATCAAACACTTCGAAAGTAACTCACCATATGCTAACATTCAAGGAACATTCAAGGCATCAAACGATTCCAAAGTAACTCACCATATGCAAACATTCAAGAAACATTCAAAGCATGAAACACTTCCAAAGTAATTCACCATATGCTAACATTCAAGGAACATTCAAAGCATCAAATGCTTCCAAATAACGCACCATATGCTAACATACGAGGAACATTCAAAGCATCAAACGCTTCCAAATTAACTAACCATATACAAACAATTAAGGAACATTCAAAACATCAAAGGCTTCTAAAATAACTCACCCTATGTGAACATTCAAGGAACATTCAATGCATCAAACACTTCCAAAGTAACTGACCATATGCTAACATTCAAGGAACATTCAAAGCATCTAACGCTTCCAAAGTAACTCACCATATTCGAACATTCAAGGAACATTCAAAGCATCAAACACTTCTAAAGTAACTAACCATATGCTAACATTCAAGGAACATACAATGCATCATACGCTTCCAAAGTAACTCACCCTATGCTAACATTCAAGGAACATTCAAAGCATCAAACGCTTCCAAAGTAACTCACAATATGCTAACATTCAAGTAACATTCAAACATCAAACACTTCGAAAGTAACTCAGCATATGCTAACATTCAAGGACAATTCAAAGCCTCAAACGCTTCCAAATAACTCACCATATGCAAACAATTAAGGAACATTCAAAGCATCAAACACTTCCAAAGAAACTCACCATATGCTAACATTCAAGGAACATTTAAAGCATCAAACGCTTCCAAAGTAACTTACCATATGCAAACAATTAAGGAACATTCAAAGCATTAAACACTTCCAAAGTAACTCAACATATGTTAAAATTCAAGGAGCATTCAAAGCATCAAACGCTTCCAAAGTAACTCACCATATGCTAACATTCAACAAACATTCAAAGCCTAAAACGGTTCCAAAGTAACTCAACCTAGTCGAATATTGATGGAACATTCAAAGCCTCAAACGTTTCCAAAGTAACTCTCCATTTGCTAACATTCAAGGAACATTCAAAGCATCAAACGCTTCCAAAGTAACTCACCATATGCTAACATTCAAGGAACATTCAAAGTATCAAACGCTTCCAAAGTAACTCACCATTTGCTAACATTCAAGAAACATTCAAAGAATCAAACACTTCCAAAGTAACTCACAATATGCGAACATTCAAGGAACATGCAAAGCATCAAACGTTTCCAAAGTAACTCACCATATGCAAACGATTAAGGAACATTCAAAGCATCAAACGCTTCCAAAGTAACTCACCATATGCTAAAATCAAGGAACATTCAAAGCATGAAACGCTTCTAAAGTAACTCAACATATGAAGAACATTCAAGGAACATTCAATGCATCAAACACTTCCAAAGTAACTCACCCTATGCTAACATTCAAGGAACATTTAAAGCATCAATCGGTTCCAAAGTAACTCAGCATATGCTAACATTCAACAAATATTCAAAGCATCAAACGCTTCCAAAGTAACTCACCATAGTCGAACATTGATGGGACATTAAACGCATCAAACGCTTCCAAAGTAACTCACCATATGCTAACATTCAACGAACATTCAAAGCATCAAACGCTTCCAAAGTAACTCACCATATGCTAGCATTCAAGGAACATTCAAATATCAAACACTTCCAAAGTAACTCACCATATGCTAAAATTCAAAGATCATTCAAGGCATCAAACGCTTCCAAAGTAACTCACAATATTCGAACATTCAAGGAACATGCAAAGCATCAAAGGCTTCCAAAGTAACTTACCATATGCTAAAGTCAAGGAACATTTAAAGCATCGAACGCTTCTAAAGTAACTCACCATATGCGAACATTCTAGGAACATTCAAAGCATCAATCACTTCCAAAGTAACTCACCATATGCTAACATTCAAGGAATATTCAATGCATCAAACGCTTCCAAATGAACTCACCATTTGCAAACATTCAACAAACATTCAAAGCATCAAAAGCTTCCAAAGTAACTCACCATATACTAAAATTCAATGAACATTCAAAGCAGCAAACACTTCCAAAGTAACTCACAATATGCGAACATTCAAGGAATATTCAATGCATCAAACGCTTTAAAGTAACTCACCATATGCAAACATTCAAGGAACAATCAAAGCATCAAACGCTTCTAATGTAATTCAACATATGCTAACATTCAGGGAACATTCAAAGCATCAAACGCTTCCAAAGTCCCTGACCATATGCTAACATTCAAGGAACATTAAAAGGATCAAACACTTCCAATTTAACTCAACATATGAGAACATTCAAAGAACATTCAAAGAATCAAACACTTCCAAAATAACTCACCATATGTTAAGATTCAAGGAAAACTCAAAGCATCAAACGCTTCCAAAGTAACTCACCATATGCTATTATTCAAGGAAAATTCAAAGAATCAAACACTTCCAAAGTAACTCACCATATGCTAAAATTGAAGGATTTTTCTAGGCAACAAACGCTTCCAAAGTAACTCAACATATGCTAACATTCAAGGAATATTCAAAGCATTAAACGCTTCCAAATAACGCACCATATTCTGACATACAAGGAACATTCAAAGCATCAAACGGTTCCAAAGTAACTCACCATATGCTAACATTGAAGGAACATTCAAAGCATCAAACGCTTCCAAAGTAACTCACCATATGCGAACATTCAAGGAACATTCAAAGCATCAAACGCTTCCAAAGAAACTCACCATATGTGAACATTCAAGGAACATTCAAAGCATAGAGCGCTTCCAAAGTAACTCACCATATGCTAACATTCAAGGATCATTCAAAGCATCAAACGCTTCCAAAGTAACTCACCATATGCTAACATTCAAGGAACATTCAAAGCATCAAACACTTCCAAAGTCACTCAACATATGCTAACACTCAATGAACATTTAAAGCATCAAACGCTTCCAAAATAACTCACCATATGCTAACATTCAAGGAACATTCAAAGCATCTAACGCTTCCAAAGTAACTCACCATAGTCGAACTTGAAGGAACATTCAAAGCATCAAACGCTTCTAAAATATCTCACCCTATGTGAACATTCAAGGAACATTCAATGCATCAAACACTTCCAAAGTAACTGACCATATGCTAACATTCAACATTCAAAGCATCAAACGGTTCCAAAGTAACTCACCCAAGTCGAAGATTGATGGAACATTCAAAGCATCAAACGCTTCCAAAGTAACTCACCATATGCTAACATTCAAGGAACATTTAAAGCATCAAACGCTTCCAAAGTAACTCACCATATGCAAACAATTAAGGAACATTCAAAGCATCAAACACTTCCAAAGTAACTCAACATATGTTAAAATTCAAGGAGCATTCAAAGCATCAAACGCTTCCAAAGAAACTCACCATATGCTAACATTCAACAAACATTCAAAGCCTAAAACGGTTCCAAAGTAACTCACCCTAGTCGAATATTGATGGAACATTCAAAGCCTCAAACGGTCACAAAGTAACTCACCATTTGCTAACATTCAAGGAACAATCAAAGCATCAAACGCTTCCAAAGTAACTCACCATATGCTAACATTCAAGGAACATTCAAAGTATCAAACGCTTCCAAAGTAACTCACCATATGCTAACATTCAAGGAACATTCAAAGCATCAAACTCTTCCAAAGTAACTCACAATATGCGAACATTCAAGGAACATGCAAAGCATCAAACGTTTCCAAAGTAACTCACCATATGCAAACAATTAAGGAACATTCAAAGCATCAAACGCTTCCAAAGTAACTCACCATATGCTAAAATCAAGGAACATTCAAAGCATGAAACACTTCTAAAGCAACTCAACATATGAAGAACATTCAAGGAACATTCAATGCATCAAACACTTCCAAAGTAACTCACCCTATGCTAACATTCAAGGAACATTTAAAGCATCAATCGCTTCCAAAGTAACTCACCATATGCTAACATTCAACAAATATTCAAAGCATCAAACGCTTCCAAAGTAACTCACCATAGTCGAACATTGAGGGGCATTAAACGCATCAAACGCTTCCAAAGTAACTCACCATATGCTAACATTCAACGAACATTCAAAGCATCAAACGCTTCCAAAGTAACTCACCATATGCTAGCATTCAAGGAACATTCAAATATAAAACACTTCCAAAGTAACTCACCATATGCTAAAATTCAAAAATCATTCAAGGCATCAAACGCTTCCAAAGTAACTCACAACATTCGAACATTCAAGGAACATGCAAAGCATCAAAGGCTTCCAAAGTAACTCACCATATGCTAAATGTCAAGGAACATTTAAAGCATCGAACGCTTCTAAAGTAACTCACCATATGCGAACATTCAAGGAACATTCAAAGCATCAAAAGCTTCCAAAGTAACTCACCATATGCTAAAATTCAATGAACATTCAAAGCATCAAACGCTTCCAAATAACGCACCATATTCTAACATACAAGGAACATTCAATGCATCATACGCTTCCAAAGTAACTCACCCTATGCTAACATTCAAGGAACATTCAATGCATCAAACACTTCCAAAGTAACTGACCATATGCTAACATTCAAGGAACATTCAAAGCATCTAACGCTTCCAATGTAACTCACCATAGTAAAACATTGAAGGAACATTCAAAGCATCAAACGCTTCCAAAGTAACTCACCATATTCGAACATTCAAGGAACTTTCAAAGCATCAAACACTTCTAAAGTAACTAACCATATGCTAACATTCAAGGAACATTCAATGCATCATACGCTTCCAAAGTAACTCACAATATGCTAACATTCAAGTAACATTCAAACATCAAACACTTCGAAAGTAACTCAGCATATGCTAACATTCAAGGACAATTCAAAGCCTCAAACGCTTCCAAATAACTCACCATATGCAAACAATTAAGGAACATTCAAAGCATCAAACACTTCCAAAGTATCTCAACATATGTTAAAATTCAAGGAGCATTCAAAGCATCAAACGCTTCCAAAGTAACTCACCATATGCTAACATTCAACAAACATTCAAAGCCTAAAACGGTTCCAAAGTAACTCACCCTAGTCGAATATTGATGGAACATTCAAAGCCTCAAACGGTTCCAAAGTAACTCACCATTTGCTAACATTCAAGGAACATTCAAAGCATCAAACGCTTCCAAAGTAACTCACTATATGCTAACATTCAAGGAACATTCAAAGTATCAAACGCTTCCAAAGTAACTCACCATATGCTAACATTCAAGGAACATTCAAAGCATCAAACTCTTCCAAAGTAACTCACAATATGCGAACATTCAAGGAACATGCAAAGCATCAAACGTTTCCAAAGTAACTCACCATATGCAAACGATTAAGGAACATTCAAAGCATCAAACGCTACCAACGTAATTCACCATATGCTAAAATCAAGGAACATTCAAAGCATGAAACGCTTCTAAAGTAACTCAACATATGAAGAACATTCAAGGAACATTCAATGCATCAAACACTTCCAAAGTAACTCACCCTATGCTAACATTCAAGGAACATTTAAAGCATCAATCGCTTCCAAAGTAACTCACCATATGCTAACATTCAACAAACATTCAAAGCATCAAAAGCTTCCAAAGTAACTCACCATATACCAAAATTCAATGAACATTCAAAGCATCAAACGCTTCCAAAGTAACTCACCATATGCAAAAATTCAAGGAACATTCAAAGCAGCAAACACTTCCAAAGTAACTCACAATATGCGAACATTCAAGGAATATTCAATGCATCAAACGCTTTCAAAGTAACTCACCATATGCAAACATTCAAGGAACATTCAAAGCATCAAACGCTTCCAATGTAATTCAACATATGCTAACATTCAGGGAACATTCAAAGCATCAAACGCTTCCAACGTCCCTGACCATATGCTAACATTCAAGGAACATTAAAAGGATCAAACACTTCCAATTTAACTCACCATATGAGAACATTCAAAGAACATTCAAAGAATCAAACACTTCCAAAGTAACTCACCATATGTTAACATTCAAGGAAAACTCAAAGCATCAAACGCTTCCAAAGTAACTCACCATGTGCTAAAATTCAAGGATTTTTCTAAGCAACAAACGCTTCCAAAGTAACTCAACATATGCTAACATTCAAGGAATATTCAAAGCATCAAACGCTTCCAAATAACGCACCATATTCTAACATACAAGGAACATTCAAAGCATCAAACGGTTCCAAAGTAACTCACCATATGCTAACATTGAAGGAACATTCAAAGCATCAAACGCTTCCAAAGTAACTCACCATATGCGAACATTCAAGGAACATTCAAAGCATCAAACGCTTCCAAAGAAACTCACCATATGTGAATATTCAAGGAACATTCAAAGCATCAAGCGCTTCCAAAGTAACTCACCATATGCTAACATTCAAGGATCATTCAAAGCATCAAACGCTTCCAAAGTAACTCACCATATGCTAACATTCAAGGAACATTCACAGCATCAAACACTTCCAAAGTCACTCACCATATGCTAACATTCAATGAACATTTAAAGCATCAAACGCTTCCAAAATAACTCACCATATGCTAACATTCAAGGAACATTCAATGCATCAAACACTTCCTAAGTAACTCAACATATGTTAAAATTCAAGGAGCATTCAAAGCATCAAACGCTTCCAAAGTAACTCACCATATGCTAACATTCAACAAACATTCAAAGCCTAAAACAGTTCCAAAGTAACTCACCCTAGTCGAATATTGATGGAACATTCAAAGCCTCAAACGGTTCCAAAGTAACTCACCCAAGTCGAAGATTGATGGAACATTCAAAGCATCAAACGCTTCCAAAGTAACTCACCATATGCTAACATTCAAGGAACATTTAAAGCATCAAACGCTTCCAAAGTAACTCACCATATGCAAACAATTAAGGAACATTCAAAGCATCAAACACTTCCTAAGTAACTCAACATATGTTAAAATTCAAGGAGCATTCAAAGCATCAAACGCTTCCAAAGTAACTCACCATATGCTAACATTCAACAAACATTCAAAGCCTAAAACAGTTCCAAAGTAACTCACCCTAGTCGAATATTGATGGAACATTCAAAGCCTCAAACGGTTCCAAAGTAACTCACCATTTGCTAACATTCAAGGAACATTCAAAGCATCAAACGCTTCCAAAGTAACTCACCATATGCTAACATTCAAGGAACATTCAAAGTATCAAACGCTTCCAAAGTAACTCACCATATGCTAACATTCAAGGAACATTCAAAGCATCAAACTCTTCCAAAGTAACTCACAATATGCGAACATTCAAGGAACATGCAAAGCATCAAACGTTTCCAAAGTAACTCACCATATGCAAACAATTAAGGAACATTCAAAGCATCAAACACTTCCAAAGTAACTCAACATATGTTAAAATTCAAGGAGCATTCAAAGCATCAAACGCTTCCAAAGTAACTCACCATATGCTAACATTCAACAAACATTCAAAGCCTAAAACGGTTGCAAAGTAACTCACCGTAGTCGAATATTGATGGAACATTCAAAGCCTCAAACGGTTCCAAAGTAACTCACCATTTGCTAACATTCAAGGAACATTCAAAGCATCAAACGCTTCCAAAGTAACTCACCATATGCTAACATTCAAGGAACATTCAAAGTATCAAACGCTTCCAAAGTAACTCACCATATGCTAACATTCAAGGAACATTCAAAGCATCAAACTCTTCCAAAGTAACTCACAATATGCGAACATTCAAGGAACATGCAAAGCATCAAACGTTTCCAAAGTAACTCACAATATGCAAACGATTAAGGAACATTCAAAGCATCAAACGCTTCCAAAGTAACTCACCATATGCTAAAATCAAGGAACATTCAAAGCATGAAACTCTTCTAAAGTAACTCAACATATGAAGAACATTCAGCGAACATTCAATGCATCAAACACTTCCAAAGTAACTCACCCTATGCTAACATTCAAGGAACATTTAAAGCATCAATCGCTTCCAAAGTAACTCACCATATGCTAACATTAAGCAAATATTCAAAGCATCAAACGCTTCCAAAGTAACTCACCATAGTCGAAAATTGAGGGGCATTAAACGCATCAAATGCTTCCAAAGTAACTCACCATATGCTAACATTCAACGAACATTCAAAGCATCAAACGCTTCCAAAGTAACTCACCATATGCTAGCATTCAAGGAACATTCAAATATCAAACACTTCCAAAGTAACTCACCATATGCTAAAATTCAAGGATCATTCAAGGCATCAAACGCTTCCAAAGTAACTCACAATATTCGAACATTCAAGGAACACGCAAAGCATCAAAGGCTTCCAAAGTAACTCACCATATGCTAAAAGTCAAGGAACATTTAAAGCATCGAACGCTTCTAAAGTAACTCACCATATGCGAACATTCAAGGAACATTCAAAGCATCAAAAGCTTCCAAAGTAACTCACCATATGCTAAAATTCAATGAACATTCAAAGCATCAAACGCTTCCAAATAACGCACCATATTCTAACATACAAAGAACATTCAAAGCATCAAACGCTTCTAAAATAACTCACCCTATGTGAACATTCAAGGAACATTCAATGCATCAAACGCTTCCAAAGTAACTGACCATATGCTAACATTCAAGGAACATTCAAAGCATCTAACGCTTCCAAAGTAACTCACCATAGTCGAACTTGAAGGAATATTCAAAGAATCAAACGCTTCCAAAGTAACTCACCATAGTCAAACTTGAAGGAACATTTAAAGCATCCAACACTTCCAAAGTCACTCACCATATGCTAACATTCAATGAACATTTAAAGCATCAAACGCTTCCAAAATAACTCACCATATGCTAACATTCAAGGAACATTCAAAGCATCTAACGCTTCCAAAGTAATTCACCATAGTCGAACTTGAAGGAACATTCAAAGCATCAAACGCTTCTAAAATACCTCACCCTATGTGAACATTCAAGGAAAATTCAATGCATCAAACACTTCCAAAGTAACTGACCATATGCTAACATTCAACATTCAAAGCATCAAACGGTTCCAAAGTAACTCACCCAAGTCGAAGATTGATGGAACATTCAAAGCATCAAACGCTTCCAAAGTAACTCACCATATGCTAACATTCAAGGAACATTTAAAGCATCAAACGCTTCCAAAGTAACTCACCATATGCAAACAATTAAGGAACATTCAAAGCATCAAACACTTCCAAAGTAACTCAACATATGTTAAAATTCAAGGAGCATTCAAAGCATCAAACGCTTCCAAAGTAACTCACCAAATGCTAACATTCAACAAACATTCAAAGGCTAAAACGGTTCCAAAGTAACTCACCCTAGTCGAATATTGATGGAACATTCAAAGCCTCAAACGGTTACAAAGTAACTCACCATTTGCTAACATTCAAGGAACATTCAAAGCATCAAACGCTTCCAAAGTAACTCACCATATGCTAACATTCAAGGAACATTCAAAGTATCAAACGCTTCCAAAGTAACTCACCATATGCTAACATTCAAGGAACATTCAAAGCATCTAACGCTTCCAAAGTAATTCACCATTGTCGAACTTGAAGGAACATTCAAAGCATCAAACGCTTCTAAAATACCTCACCCTATGTGAACATTCAAGGAACATTCAATGCATCAAACACTTCCAAAGTAACTGACCAGATGCTAACATTCAACATTCAAAGCATCAAACGGTTCCAAAGTAACTCACCCAAGTCGAAGATTGATGGAACATTCAAAGCATCAAACGCTTCCAAAGTAACTCACCATATGCAAACAATTAAGGAACATTCAAAGCATCAGACACTTCCAAAGTAACTCAACATATGTTAAAATTCAAGGAGCATTCAAAGCATCAAACGCTTCCAAAGTAACTCACCATATGCTAACATTCAACAAACATTCAAAGGCTAAAACGGTTCCAAAGTAACTCACCCTAGTCGAATATTGATGGAACATTCAAAGCCTCAAACGGTTACAAAGTAACTCACCATTTGCTAACATTCAAGGAACATTCAAAGCATCAAACGCTTCCAAAGTAACTCACCATATGCTAACATTCAAGGAACATTCAAAGTATCAAACGCTTCCAAAGTAACTCACCATATGCTAACATTCAAGGAACATTCAAAGCATCAAACTCTTCCAAAGTAACTCACAATATGCGAACATTCAAGGAACATGCAAAGCATCAAACGTTTCCAAAGTAACTCACCATATGCAAACAATTAAGGAACATTCAAAGCATCAAACGCTTCCAAAGTAACTCACCTTATGCTAAAATCAAGGAACATTCAAAGCATGAAACGCTTCTAAAGTAACTCAACATATGAAGAACATTCAAGGAACATTCAATGCATCAAACACTTCCAAAGTAACTCACCCTATGCTAACATTCAAGGAACATTTAAAGCATCAATCGCTTTCAAAGTAACTCACCATATGCTTACATTCAGCAAATATTCAAAGCATCAAACGCTTCCAAAGTAACTCACCATAGTCGAAAATTGAGGGGCATTAAACGCATCAAACGCTTCCAAAGTAACTCACCATATGCTAACGTTCAACGAACATTCAAAGCATCAAACGCTTCCAAAGTAACTCACCTATGCTAGCATTCAAGGAACATTCAAATATCAAACACTTCCAAAGTAACTCACCATATGCTAAAATTCAAGGATCATTCAAGGCATCAAACGCTTCCAAAGTAACTCACAACATTCGAACATTCAAGGAACATGCAAAGCATCAATCGCTTCCAAATAACTCACCATATGCTAAAAGTCAAGGAACATTTAAAGCATCGAACGCTTCTAAAGTAACTCACCATATGCGAACATTCAAGGAACATTCAAAGCATCAAAAGCTTCCAAAGTAACTCACCATATGCTAAAATTCAATGAACATTCAAAGCATCAAACGCTTCCAAATAACGCACCATATTCTAACATACAAGGAACATTCAAAGCATCAAACGCTTCTAAAATAACTCACACTATGTGAACATTCAAGGAACATTCAATGCATCAAACACTTCCAAAGTAACTGACCATATGCTAACATTCAAGGAACATTCAAAGCATCTAACGCTTCCAAAGTAACTCACCATAGTCGAACTTGAAGGAATATTCAAAGAATCAAACGCTTCCAAAGTAACTCACCATAGTCGAACTTGAAGGAACATTCAAAGCATCAAACGCTTCCAAAGTAACTCACCCTATGCTAACATTCAAGGAACATTCAAAGCATCAAACGCTTCCAAAGTAACTCACAATATGCTAACATTCAAGTAACATTCAAACATCAAACACTTCGAAAGTAACTCACCATATGCTAACATTCAAGGATCATTCAAGGCATCAAACACTTCCAAAGTAACTCACCACATGCTAACATTCAAGGAACATTCAAAGCATCAAACGCTTCCAAAGTAACTCACCATATGCTAACATTCAAGGAACATTCAAAGTATCAAACGCTTCCAAAGTAACTCACCATATGCTAACATTCAAGGAACATTCAAAGCATCTAACGCTTCCAAAGTAATTCACCATAGTCGAACTTGAAGGAACATTCAAAGCATCAAACGCTTCTAAAATACCTCACCCTATGTGAGCATTCAAGGAACATTCAATGCATCAAACACTTCCAAAGTAACTGACCATATGCTAACATTCAACATTCAAAGCATCAAACGGTTCCAAAGTAACTCACCCAAGTCGAAGATTGATGGAACATTCAAAGCATCAAACGCTTCCAAAGTAACTCACCATATGCTAACATTCAAGGAACATTTAAAGCATCAAACGCTTCCAAAGTAACTCACCATATGCAAACAATTAAGGAACATTCAAAGCATCAAACACTTCCAAAGTAACTCAACATATGTTAAAATTCAAGGAGCATTCAAAGCATCAAACGCTTCCAAAGTAACTCACCATATGCTAACATTCAACAAACATTCAAAGGCTAAAACGGTTCCAAAGTAACTCACCCTAGTCGAATATTGATGGAACATTCAAAGCCTCAAACGGTTCCAAAGTAACTCACCATTTGCTAACATTCAAGGAACATTCAAAGCATCAAACGCTTCCAAAGTAACTCACCATATGCTAACATTCAAGGAACATTCAAAGTATCAAACGCTTCCAAAGTAACTCACCATATGCTAACATTCAAGGAACATTCAAAGCATCAAACTCTTCCAAAGTAACTCACAATATGCGAACATTCAAGGAACATGCAAAGCATCAAACGTTTCCAAAGTAACTCACCATATGCAAACAATTAAGGAACATTCAAAGCATCAAACGCTTCCAAAGTAACTCACCATATGCTAAAATCAAGGAACATTCAAAGCATGAAACGCTTCTAAAGTAACTCAACATATGAAGAACATTCAAGGAACATTCAATGCATCAAACACTTCCAAAGTAACTCACCCTATGCTAACATTCAAGGAACATTTAAAGCATCAATCGCTTCCAAAGTAACTCACCATATGCTTACATTCAACAAATATTCAAAGCATCAAACGCTTCCAAAGTAACTCACCATAGTCGAACATTGAGGGGCATTAAACGCATCAAACGCTTCCAAAGTAACTCACCATATGCTAACATTCAACGAACATTCAAAGCATCAAACGCTTCCAAAGTAACTCACCATATGCTAGCATTCAAGGAACATTCAAATATCAAACACTTCCAAAGTAACTCACCATATGCTAAAATTCAAGGATCATTCAAGGCATCAAACGCTTCCAAAGTAACTCACAACATTCGAACATTCAAGGAACATGCAAAGCATCAATCGCTTCCAAATAACTCACCATATGCTAAAAGTCAAGGAACATTTAAAGCATCGAACGCTTCTAAAGTAACTCACCATATGCTAACATTCAAGGAACATTCAAAGCATCAGAAGCTTCCAAAGTAACTCACCATATGCTAAAATTCAATGAACATTCAAAGCATCAAACGCTTCCAAATAACGCACCATATTCTAACATACAAGGAACATTCAAAGCATCAAACGCTTCTAAAATAACTCACACTATGTGAACATTCAAGGAACATTCAATGCATCAAACACTTCCAAAGTAACTGACCATATGCTAACATTCAAGGAACATTCAAAGCATCTAACGCTTCCAAAGTAACTCACCATAGTCGAACTTGAAGGAATATTCAAAGAATCAAACGCTTCCAAAGTAACTCACCATAGTCGAACTTGAAGGAACATTCAAAGCATCAAACGCTTCCAAAGTAACTCACCCTATGCTAACATTCAAGGAACATTCAAAGCATCAAACGCTTCCAAAGTAACTCACAATATGCTAACATTCAAGTAACATTCAAACATCAAACACTTCGAAAGTAACTCACCATATGCTAACATTCAAGGATCATTCAAGGCATCAAACACTTCCAAAGTAACTCACCACATGCTAACATTCAAGGAATATTCAAAGCATCAAACGCTTCCAAAGTAACTCACCATATGCTAACATTCAAGGAACATTCAAAGAATCAAACCCTTCCAAAGTAACTCAGCATATGCGAACATTCAAGGCAACTTGCTATATGATTGGATCTAGGGCAACTAAGTGCCCTAGACACACACACACACACACACACACACACACACACACACACACACACACACACACACATATACATATATATATATATACGAAATCCCAAAAGTAAACAAAGCATCAAAGATAATTCGTGATAGGAAAGCATCCCATGTAACTCGCCAGAATCAAATGCAACCTGCCATTGAAATAAATTTGCCATATGGAAGCACTCAAGGCAACACAGCAGTAAACCATTGACAAGAAAAAAAAGCAACCGAGGCTTTTCACCATGCAAAAATGCCAAAGAAAATCATGCACCCAAGATAACATTCCATATCTTTGCACCAAAGACCAGCATCATGTATATTATAGCTCTCTTTGAAACTAAGCCCATAAGGCAACTCACCATCAGAAAATAACCAAGGTAACACGCCTCATCCCTGCACGCAAGACTACGTCTCATATAAAATACCCAAGGAAACTAAGCACCTAAGGCAACTGGCCATATGAAAGCAAACAGAGTAACATGCTATATGGCGTCACCCACAACATCTAATGACTCAAGACAACAGGCCATATGAAAGCACGCAACGCAACATGCTATAAGTCGTCACCCACAAAATCTAATGACTCAAAGCAACTGGCCATATGAAAGCACACAAAGCAATACGCTATATGACGGCACCCACAACATCTAATGATGGTTGGTTATTTGGGTTTTATGGCATATCAACCTTTGTAGGTTATTTAACGCCAAATCCATTTTTATGTAAAAAGTTCAATTTCAAATAATTCAGTTTAGCAAAAGCACGCAGTTTAAATGTAAGTTTTACTTGTCAAACATATTTCTATTTCAAGCTATTCAGTTTAGTCAAACAATTCAGTTCATCATAAGTATGCCGTTAGTTCTATTTAACCCATAGATAATGCCCTATTAGGTTCTACCACGCCGGGCAGAGTGGACCTGGAAGCAATGGTAATAAAGGGGTACTCTGCATTCCCCATAGCTCCAGCATTACTGGAACCTCATCATCAGACTGTTTTGTGTCTTATCCAGGACATTAGACGGGGGGGTGTCTTGCCCCTATTCAGAGGTGCAGTCGGTGTATTCTACAGCCCCAGCCGACTGGGCAAAACATTTAATGAATCAAGGCAACTGGCAATATAAAGCACACAGAGTAACACGCTATATGACGTCACCCACAACATCTAATGACCCAAAGCAACAGGCCATATGATAGTACTAAAGGCAACTAAGCACCCAAAATAGTACTTCATATGAAAGTACCCAAATCAACTTCTCATAAAAATACACCATAGGAAACTTGTCTTAAGAAAATACTCAAGGGAACTAAGCACCCAAGGCAACACACCATATAACAATACCCAAAACAACTCGTACGAAAGCACCCGAGGCCACTAAGCTCTCATAGTAATTCGCCATGTGAAAGCATCCAACCAGCCTGCCAGACAACTTAGCACCCAAGGCCACTCAGCATAGGAAAACAGTGAAGGCACTCAACCAAATGAAATTATGTTGACCAATGATGTTGGTGCCATAGTCTTTTGATATGAATATGGAATAAGCTTGGGAGAAAATGTATTTACTAACCCATACCTTCCACCATGAGGATTGGTTTGGTCTGGTTTGGTTTTATAGCATTTCAACCATTGTAGGTAATTAATGCCAAATCTATTTTTATACACGTAAACAGTTCTAATTTAAACAATTGAGTTTAGTATAAGAATAGTTTTTGTTTACGCATAATTAAATGTCAAAACAGCTCTATTTCAAACAATTCTGCTTGGCATAAGTATACAGTTTAGCTCTATTTGAGCCATTCAGGACACTCGTTGCGGGAGTCTTACTCCAGTAGAGAAGTAGTTGGTGTATTCTACAGGCCAAATAGACTGGGCACCTACCATGGGAGCATGTGACAAGGCTAATTTAAAGTTGCGACCTGCTAGTCTTTATTCAGTTTTCCTTCTCTTTGACTGATTGTCATTACAAGGCTTAATAATTCAGTCTGCTCTACTTCTTTACCCGTAGTTGGAGAGAGATGAGGTGGATTCATTCCTTTCCAAGGGCATTAGCGCAAAGTGTAAACGCAAACAGCTCTGTCCAGATCCTAAACTCGAATGGTATAATTCCATTTCGGGCGTTGATAACCTTTAAATCATGAGCGCCTCGGAGTAAATTGTATGAGAAAGAATGGAAATACATTTGCTGGCCCATAATATCTTTGCCCGCTCAGGGCTGTAGAAAATACCGACTGCTTCTCTGCAGAGGGGTAAGACCCCGCCCCCGCCGACGAGTGTCCTGGATATAATATGAAACAATCTGATGGTGACGTTCCAGTAATGCAGGATTTTTCGCGAATGCGGAGTACTCCTTTCTTACCATAGCTCCCAGGTCCACTCTGACCCGGAGTGGTAGCACCGGATTGGGTCCTAACTATGGGTCAAAAGAAACTAAACTGCGTTCTTATGCTAATCATGTTGTTTGAAATAGAACTATTTTTAACATTGACACTGTGTACTTATGCCAAACTGAATTTGTTTCAAATGGAACTATTTTGACATTTAAACTGCGTACTTATGCCAAACTGAATTGTTTGAAATAGAAGTGTTTTGACATTTAAACTGTGCTCTTACGCTCAACTGAATGGCGTGAAACAGAACTGTTTTGACACTTAACTAAACTGTTTTGACATTTAACTATGCGTAAACAAAAAAAACAAACTATATGCATACTAAATGGAATTGATGAAATAGAACTGTTTTGACATTGAAACTGTGTACTTGTACTAAACTGAATTGATTAAAACAAACTGTTTAAATATATATATATATATATATATGGATTTGGCATTAAATAACCGAAAATGGTTGATATGTCATTAAACCAAAACCAAACCAAACCTTAATATCTGTATAACAATTCATATTAGTCATACATATCTTGATATTGTTGATGAGATTGTTTTAATATACATCTCCATTGATATGTTGGTAGATATATGCATGCTTTGAATTTTGAGTATTTTTATAACAGATGCGTCGAGGAATGCCAGTCGTTATTTCCTTGTTATTTGTTTTAGAATTCTTTGCATACATACATACTTATGGACTTCCGTCGACACGTAGATGAATGTCTGTAAGGTGTAGAAAAAAAGAAAGTTTGCAATAAAACAAAAGACCGCTTACGCATGAGTTGGAAAGAAAACGTTTAATGAAAAAAATAAAGAAAGGATAACAGAAGAAATTTTTATGACGATAAACAAGAAAAAGGTAACGTCGCTAGCTGATAGATTCCTTTTTTGTACAGTTTTGTATTTATTTTATTATTTTTATTTATATCGGTCAAATATTGGTCGATCATTTTCGATTCTGTAGGATATCATTAAATAAATACATAGAGAAATTAATAGATAAAAAAAATACCATTAAACAAGCGGAGATATAAAAAGAAATAACAAAAGAATATTTTGGACGAACGAGAAAGCTTCTCGAAACCAAACCACCGAGCAGAAATTTCCCCAGATGAATAAACTCCTAAACGCTTCCCCATCTAAGATACTCGGGACCATTCTTAAAATAGACAAGAGAAGAACTTCATCAAATGGAGCAGAGGATAAGAAAGTTGATGACGATGCACAAGGCTTTACGTCTGAGAGATGACAAAAACAGACTATGTGTCAAGAAAAGAAGAATGTAGAGGATTCACCTGCATTGAAGTCGGTATGGATGAATCAATACGAAGAATTGAAGATTACATGAAAAAGAACAAAGAAATACGAATATTAGCGACCAATAAAATCACTGATAATATAAGGACAAAGAGAGTAATAACGAGGAAACAAAAATGGGAAGAAAAAGAATTGCAAGGATATTTCAAGCAATAAACGGACGAAATTTCACACGACAAAACCTGGACATGGCTACAAAAGGGAAACCTCAAGAGAGAAACTGAATCTCTTCAAAAAACAACATTAAACAACGCCATTAGAATCAGTTATATTCAAGCGAAAATCGATAATAAGTAAGAGAAGAGCAAGTGAAAAGACGAAATCAATAATAATATAATAAGCAAAATGTAGCGAACAAGGAGTATAGGACTGGGAGGAGAAGGTGATTCAAATAGAATTATCCAAATAGCACATGCACAAACCAGAAACCGTCCTTGAGAAAGAGACTTACAATTCTCTGTGACTTTGAGATCATCTAATCACAGCCAGAAGACCAAACCTAGGTATAATTAAGAAAAAAGAAAAGAAAGAAAGAAAAAAATAGACTCGTGGACTTTGATATCCGAGAGGTCAACAGAGTAAAAATCAAAGAAAGTGAAAGAGAGATAAGTACACAGACCTTGCTAGAAAGCTAAGAAAACAGTAAAACATGACGGTGACAGTGATACCAATTGTAACTAACACGCTTGGAACGGTACTTAAATGCTTAGAACGGTCCCCAAATCATGGAAATGGGACTGGTAGAGCTGGAAATTGGAGGACGAATCGATGCCATTCTAATTACAGCAAGGTTGAGATCGACCAGAATACTGAGAAGAGTCCTGGAGATCTAATGATACTTGCTGTCACTTAGACTCTAGTGAAAGACCATCAGCTAATGAATGTTTGAAAAACTCACCGGAAGTACAACAATAATTGCTATCCAAACTGATAAGGGGGGTGTCCTCGTGGTGTAATAGTTAAAGCGATGGATTGTGGAAGCGTAGTAAGCGAGTTCGTACTCCATTCGCTCTATTACGTTCACTTTCGGACAAATACCCTTGGGAAAAGTATGAACCCCCTTATCCTCCCAGCTATGAGTTAATTAGTACCACTACTGTTCTTCTTGGAGAATGGCTTTGGCATTAAATAACCTAAAAAGTTTTATGTGCATTAAGTAAAGAAACTAAACTGCGAGAAAAATGAAGAGCAATAGAACAGATCTTGTGTTAAGGACTATAAAAGAAAAAAAAAACATGCCAATGCCAACAGATAGTGACATGTTAGTTAAAGATTATAATAAAATAAGTAAATACAAAAACCAGGAAATAGAAATTGAAAAAAAATGTGGCTGCTTAAATCCACCAACGTGGTAGGAATGAAAAAAGAACAGATTAACAAGATACCTGACAGTGTCAGTCTATATGAAATGCAAAAAATTGCACTTCATGGAGTTGCTCCTCTCCTTTTGTGAGTACAACCACTGAGACTTAAAAATATGACACAGAAGAGGTAGTAAAAAATCATATATATATATATATATATATATATATATAGAAAGCATATAATCTCTAACTTTTCTCTCTCTTTGTCTTTAGTAAATACCAAATGAAGGATTGTAAGTAAAAAGTGAGTAAAGTTGGTAACCTTAGTCGAGGGCGACCCAATGGCTCCCTTTTCAATAGCTACCACACCGTGGTGGAGGCAAGGGCGCAACTCCAATCCCTGGATTGCGCCACTTTACCCTTGATCCTTACCTTATATTGCAAGGCGGCATCAAGTGCTATTTTTTGAGTCTTTGGTATGGCTCGATCTGGGATTGAACCCCTGTCTCCTGGACCATTGGTGAACTACTCTACTCATTAAGCCAATATTGTAAAAACCCGAAAATAAAACTGAAAATTACTTAACACTACTACTACTACTACTACTAATAATAATAATCGTAATGATTCATCATCATCATGTCGCGTTGCTAGCACGGATATCCCTGACCATCTCTCGCCACTCGTCTCTATCCTCCATAGCTCCCGGTAAGTCTTCCTGGCTACATCCTGTATCGGCGCAGAGCAGTTGTATATAGGTTCTAGATGGTCGTCCTACCTTTGCCCGTCCATGTGAAGGGGTCCACTAGAGTATATCGCTTATGTGTTCGCCCTTACTTCTCCAGGAGTGTCCTGCATGTCTAGTTCGTCTAATTTGGATAGTTTTCGTGATGGGTGGGAGGTGGCGGTACAGTTGCTGTTTTATGGAGTGTTGCCACCAGGACTTGTTAAATACAGCTCACAGAATTCTTGTGTAATTGCCGTCAAGCTTTTTCTCTATATGTTTAGTTAGCGTCCATATAGTACGTCCACATAACAGTATCTATACGACCACCAAATGGAAAAAACTGCGTTTTATTTTATCGGTCAGGTCTGACTTCCATATGACCGATAGTCTATCGATAGCTGTCTACGCCTTTGCTAGTCACGTGTTGATGTCTTTCTCTGTTGATGAGACTCTGCTTCCGAGGCAGAGGAACTTGTCTTCTAGTTTTAGAGAACTGCCGTTTAGTGTGGAGATGTGGCCTCATTGATTAAAACCCATATATTCTGTGTTGTCAGTGTTGACATGGAAGCCTATGTCACCTGCTGCTCATTAGAGACTATGCAGCAGAGATTCCACTTGGGGAGTGTATTTGCCAGAAGTCCTATATCATCTGCGTAGTCTGCGTTTGCAATAGTTTGTGAGGGGTATCTTCTGCTTCTTTCCTTTGCCAGCTTGAAGACGTTTTCTTTCATTAAAACTATAGACGTTCTAAGCACAAAGTCTCAGCAGATAATCAACAGGAATCGGGCTTATGTGTCTCCTTGTAACACACCTGCTAAAATGTCGAAGTAGTCTGTCTCACTCAGGTAAGTAGTCTTTTAAATCCGCTCAGTAAAAATTAATAAATATTATTTACTCTATAATCATAATAATATCTATAATTTAACTAAATATATATATATATATATATATATTCAATTCATGTAGCAAAAAATTAAGATACAGCGACGAATTTATATCCGGTTAAAACAACGCCCTGCATTTGCACCTTTCCTTACACCCACACATACACACATTAATACGCAACTATATCCCACACAAGCATACGCACACTCACACACTCACACACTTTCGATTACACGTAAAGATTCCTACAAAATCCCGACGGTTTTTTGACTGTATTTTTTCGATTTTCGATTCATTTCATTTTCTTAACTGCCTGATGATTGTTGTTTTGCAAAAAACTCCATGAAACCCAGGGGTCACAAGCTAGATTCCATGAATTATATATATATATATATATATATATATATATATATATATATATATTCATTTATTTATTATTACTATTATTATTAATATTATTACTATTATTAATTATATAATAGCTCAATCCTAGATATTGACCACTCTCCATATTATATTGCACTTGGTTCGACACAAACCCTCAAAGTGATTTAGAGACAACCAAAACTGTTATAATATATATATATATATATATATATATATATATATATATATATGTGTGTGTGTGTGTGTGTGTGCGTTTTGTATAATGTATATAATATATATATTTCATGTATATATATTACATGAAATATAATATATACGATATATTTATATTTCAGTATAATATATATTTCATTATTGAGGATATATGTTTATATATTCATTATATATATTTATATCTATTATACATTATATATATTTCATTATACATTATATATATTTCATTATAATGTATATTGTAATATATATTTCATTATACATTATACATATTTCCTTATGATATACATATATATATATATATATAATTATAAAATAATAATTATAATTATAATTATTAATATTAACAAATATTACAATTTCTACTACTTGTATTAATAAAATGCAGTACAAAACAATAAGGACCAGCTATGTTAAAGCAAAATTAGCAACAAAATAGAAAGTGTAGGATATAAAAAATTAGTTTTATCTATTTGTATTGTTTTAATTTTTATTTATAAAAATAATTTAATGTAAGATTTGTAACTAAAAAGTTCCGGTCCATTAGCCCGATGTTTAGCGTGCTTGTTAATTGCCCAAAAGACCGGTGTTCAATCCCTGGTGGAGTCAAAAATATTAATTGATACCTCCTTGCTTAACACTCAGCATAATAAGGTATCGACCAATGCATGGAAGAAGTGGCGCCATCCCCTACACGCCGGTGTTGTAGCTTTTAAAAGGGAGCCTTCGGGTCGCTCTGGACTACGGTCGGCCAACTCAGTTGCATTTTCATTGAAAAATGTGTATAGTTTTATCGAGTTATATTTTGAAATAATAAGATTAAACTTTAGTTATATCTAGTTTTATTATAAATTAAAATATGAAAAACTAGATTTATTTAGTTGTATTTTTTAAGTTAAATAAATCAGTTATGTCTTGTTGTATTTCAAATTAAAAATATGATAAATTAGTTTTATCTAGTTGAATTTTTTAAGTTAAAGATATTTAAAAAAATGTTTTATCTAGTTGTATTTTTAACTTAATAGTAAAAGAAAGAGTTTTATCTCTTTGTATCTTTTAAACTTAAAAATATAAAAATAATTTTTTTAGTTGTATTCAAAGTTTTCCAAGAACTTTCATAATAATTTCATCTTATCAACAACATTCACTCTAAAAAAAAGCAAAAAAATAAAAAACATAAAAAATGGAATTGGCATGTCAGCTTTCACATAGAAGATCTACTTCTTCGACTTTGGCCATCATGGCTGAATTCATGAAACTTATATACGTTAAACTTTCGAAACAGAGTCTTGTTAATTAAAACAGAACCGATAGCAAACGTTTATTACCATAACTTTTTTCGTATAATTAAAATCTCGAGTATTTTATTTTTATATTTCCTTTAATTATTTTTTTCTTTTAGCAGCTTTATTAATTTATTTCTTAAGCGAAACATATTTCCCTTCTTTCACTTATTTTTTTATTACCTCCCCTTTTTTTAAAAAAAGATTATTGATTACTTTTATCGTTACTGTATTTATTCGTTCGATCTTTTCTTTTTTGTCCTTGTTTTCCAAATTTACCTTTTTCCCCACTAGACTTGATGGATTACATCTTCTTTGTCTTTTTTTTCTCTATCTACTTTTTTTCTCTCTTTCTATCAATTTTTTCTCCTTTGTTTCCTACTCTCTATTTGATAATCACATCCGCTCTTTCTTTGTGTCTCTCGTCTCCTTCTTTTCCCCTTTTGATTTTAATTGTTCTTACATTATCTTTCTCGGCCTATTTCTTTTTTTTTCTTTCATCAATTTTTATTGCTTCTCAACCCTCTCCCTTACCCTCTTTGATGTTCTCTTTTAAAAAATGCTTTTAAGAATGCAAATTTATTCATCTTAGATAAGACCTTTTTATGGTTTTAGATCGGCCGCTTTTTCGACAACATGATGTTTTTTCAATCTATCAGTACATCATTATTATTATTATCAGCATTATCTTTCCCTGTCGTTGCAACCATGGTATTCAGAAGGGAAATTAAGCCCAGACAGTTATTTATATTTCGTTTCTTAAAAGATGTTGCCAGAAAAAATGAATTTTATTTAAACTGTTATCCACAAAAATAAAATTTACTCTGACTTCAAAATACACTAAAAATACCCTGATGGAATCTGTGAATATTGAAGACACCCTCTTGTCTTAGTGCCCTGTACGCGGAGTATAAAATACGTTGACTGTATCTCCAGCAGAGGGGTAACATATCCTCCTAAAAACTGTATATGATGGTGAGGTTTCTGTTCTGTAGCATAGGGAGTTATGTCACATTTTTTCATTGCCATTACTGTCATGTCCACTCTGATCTGGCGTGAAAGCAACTGTTAAGGTCTCATCTGGGGATCGAATCGATCTATTTGTGAATTATTTGTATTGGTTTTAAATATTCGATACAATATGTATAAAAAAAAACTTCAAAAACTCCAAAAAATATAAATATAAACGTATAATACAAGCAATTACCTAAACGGTTGATATGTTGTTAAAATCAGTCAATCAATCAATCAATCAGTCTGTTGTACTAATTTTCATATTTGATTAGGTAAATTCTAACTGCTTTAAAAATATTAAACTGAAAAGTAAATCTATCTTCAAGAGACCTTGTTTAAAATTTATGGAAGAGCCTCAACAATTAGAACAATAAAAATATACACATCAGGAACATTTTCCACTTTGCTTTGTTAACTTAAGAGAAATTGATTGAGGAATCTTTATAAATAACTAGAAAAATTATGTTCTTTTTGATAGTGGAACTGTTTTCTTTGTTTGGTTTTAATGGATGTCAGACTTTGATTTTGTAATGCCGAAGTCAGGATATTTCTAAGCAATAAAATGATTTTAAGTAACCAATGACTGTAATCTCTATTCAAGTATTTAGTTGTAATACAAATAATTTACAAACGATTATATTTCTTCAAGAATTCCTAGTAGATACTAATGATTTTTAGACATATCTATTAGATCCATTGATTGAACCCTAACAGGTCTCATTTAGTTTTATGGCTTATCAACCATTGTTGGTTATTTAATGCCAAATCCTCTTATATATATATATATATCATCATGTCGCGCTGGTAGCACGGATATCCCTGATCCTCTCTCGCCACTCCTCCCTATCGTTCAATCGCCCTAGGCAGGTCCTCAGGACAACATCCCGTATCCTCACACAGCTGCTGAATGTATGTTCGTGCTGGTCGTCCTGCTTTTGCACGGCCATGTGTGGGGGTCCATAAGAGTACATCTCTTATGAGTTCGTCCCTGCTTCTCCAGCAGTGTCCTACATGTCTGGTTCGTCTAACTTGAATAGTTTTTGTGATAGGAGGCAGGTGGCCGTACAGTTGGTGTCTTGTGGGGTGTTGTCGCCAGGACTTGTTCAAGATTGCACGCAGCAATCTTGTGTAATTGCCGTCTAGTTTCTTCTTCAGCCGTTTTGTTAGCGTCCATGTAGTGCACCCGTATAGCAGTATCGATGTGACCGCTGCCTGGAAGAAACTGCGTTTCATTTTATCGGTTAGGTCTGATTTCCATATAATCGATAGCCTATTGATAGCTGTCCATGCTTTCGTTAACCTCGTGTCGATGTCCTTTCGGTTGATTCGACGCTGCTTCCTAGGTAAGTGAATTTGTCTACTAGTTTAAGAGGGGTTCCTTCTAGAGTGGAGATGCCCCCCGTTTGATTATAGCACATATATTCCGTTTTGTGTACATTAACATAGAGGCCTATGCTTGTGGCTGCTTGTTCCAAACTATACAGTAGTGTTTCGGCTTGGTCGGGTGTATTTGCCAGTATCGCTATGTCATCGGCGTAGTCGGCGTCGGTAATTGTTTTTGCGGGGTACCTTCTGCTTCTTTTCTTCGTCAGCTCGAAGCCGTTCTCTCTGATTTTGTCAATCGATGTTCTCAGTACGTAGTCTAGACAAATGATAAAGAGGTACGGAGCCAGCGTGTCCCCTTATAGTACTCCTGCTACAATGTTGAAGTATTCTGTGTCTCCATCTGGTGATCGTACTTTTACTTTGGTGTTTCTATAGAGAATCGTTATTGCTGCTACGGTTTCTTTAGGTATTCCGTACGCTAGTAGGATTTGTTCCATCTTTCCTCTGTGAATGGAATCGAAGGCCTTGGTAAAGTCGACAAATATTAATGTCGCTTGTAGGTTTTTTGCCGTACACCTTCAAGGATTCTACGGATGGTTAATATTTGTGATGTCGTGGATCTATTTCTTCGGAAGCCATTTTGGTTTTTCCTAAGTATGTTATCGATTTTGGGTTCTATGCGGTTTCGTAGTAGGGCATTGTAGATTTTGGCTGTCATGGATGTAAGTGTTATGCCTCGGTAGTTTTTGGCTAATCCGAGGTCCCCCTTTTTAGGGAAGGGGAGTATGCATCCCTTCATCCATCTATCTATCGGATTTTGATTGTATACTGCATTGAAGTGTCGGAGAAGTATGTCGTCGAATTGTCTGGTCTTCCATACTTCTGGGGGAATCTCGTCCAGCCCTGCAGCTTTCCTATTTTTAATTTTTCTGAGAACCGAGTCGAGTTCTTCTTGTGTGAACGGTCTGAGTTTAATGTCTAATTGTTTACTAATTATTCTAGTGATTGCTTTATGTGTTATTTTCGGCGGGTTTCCTAGTAGGTTGATTTATAAACATAGGTAAACTAATTATTTCCAAATATTCCAACCGGCTAGTGGGTAGAGTGTTCGCCAATGGTCCGGGAGACCGGGGTTCAATTCCATGTCGCGTCATACTAAAGACTTTAAAAATGGTACTTGATACCTCCTTGCTTAACACTCAACAATATAAGGTAAGGATGAAGGGTAAAGCGGAGCAATCCTGGGAAAGGAGTAGCACTCTCCCCTACACCTCAGTGTAGTAGCAATTGAAAAGGGTGCCTTCTGGTCGCCCTCGACTACGGTCGCCCTCGACTACGGTCGCCAACTTTACTTTTTAATTTATTGCAATGTAAAGTAAAGCCATGGTTCTAATGAGTAGAGTGTTCGCCAATAGTCCGGGAGACTAGGGTTCAATCCCAAGTCGAGTTATACCAAAGACTCAAAAATAGTACTTGATGCCGCCTTGCTTAACACTCAAAATGGTAAGGTAAGGATCAAGGATAAAATGGAGCAATTCAGGGAATGGAGTAATGCCCTTCCTTACGGTAGTGTAGCTATTGAAAAGGGAGATCTCGTGCCCCCTTCGACTAAGGTCACCAACTTTACTTTTACTATTGCTATGTATCACTAACAATTCAATTAAACATCAGTCATTTGTTTACACACAGTTAAATGATCAAACAGTTCTATTCAATCCAATTCAATTTAGCATAAGTCAACAAAGTTAAATGGTTCCAATTATTGCTATGTATCACTAACAATTTAATTAAAGATCAGTCATCTGTATATACACAGTTCAATGATCAAACAATTCCATTTCAAACACATTTAACATAAGTGCTTTATAGATCGGAGCCTTACAGCTACTACCACTCTCGGCCATAGTGAGACTGAGAGAATTGGCAATAAAGGAGTACTCTGCATTCCCTAAACCTCACTATCAGATTTTTTATGGTCATATCTAGGACACTCATTGCGGGGGTCTAACCCCTCTGCAGGTATGCAATCGGTGTATTTTACGGCTCCAGCCGATTAGGCTGGAACCCTAATAGGTGCTATCGCTAAGGCAATGAAGAAATGACTTCACATTCACTATATCTCCATGATTGAAGTCTTGCGACAAGATCCAGTTTCGTGTCGTACCCACGTGATTGCTTTTTTAAAAAAATAATACTCATTTATTGTTTTGGATAATAGTTTGGTGAAATCTTTTATTGACATCAAATGTCGCGTCAGAATAAGAAATTGTACTCAAATACCAATGGGTCAACTTGGTATGAATGGATTCTTATGAGTCCAAAGTCAACCTTTCGTATTTTGTTTAGCATTGTTTTAATCGAGACAGTTTCTTTGGAGAGACTATATGCTAGTTGCTTTTTGGCTATATTTCCTCTCTGGGTAGAATCAAATATATCGGAGAAATCTATGAACAACAATGTTGCCTCGAGATTTTTGGCACGTGCTTCATCGACAGATTGTAATAATCTGTAAAGTTGTGGATTGATTTCCCTGTAAGAGGTTTTAATTTTTTAAAAACTTTCTCAACTTCAGTTCAGATACGGTTGAGAAGCATGCCGTTATTAACATTATCAGCTTTGGCAGTAAGCGTTATAGTTCTGTAGTTCGTTGTGATTCCAAGGGTGCTTTTTCAGGTAAGGGAAGGATGCAGTTTTTCATTTCAATATCTATTATATAGCAGTACCTCCCTGCAAGACAAAAAAAAAAAAGAAGAAGAAGCAAAAACTGAAAAGGTTAAAAAGAAAAACTACGACAGTAACAACAACAGTAACACAAAAGCAGACACAGGCGATACAAACGAGTTTATTTCTTTCTTTCTTCAGTACTTGGTGACACAAGGATAGAGACACAAATCATAAATGTCCATGCTAACCATACTATATTGATCCCCAATCCTACGCGCGGCGCATCTTGTGGTGTTTAAGATCTCAATTCATCTCTGCTGGTCGAGCCCTCTCCCCAAAATATGATCCGATCAGATCCGAAAAACTCAACTGCTACCTTCAACGGTCGACCTCAACTAACCGTCTTTTCAAAATCCTCAAATTCTCAGCACCATCTCTTTATGGCTTGACGTCATCCACACTCTAGCTCCATTTCCTGTTTGGGGGTTTATTATAACAGATGATTATTGTCGTATCCTTTCCGCGCGGACGTAAGACTGCACTATCTGACTATACACCTGGACTAAGAGATCCGAGTTGTTCAAAGTTTTACCGAAGTAAATATAATATAATTAACGAAAAATGATTAATATAAAAAAAATCATTACCTTAATTATATAACGTTAAAATGTGGCTTACACGAGAAATGAAAGAATGAACAGAACTTATATTACATCATAAAAACAATATAGATTAATTGGACATTAATCGTGACTAATATTTTGAAAAAAAAAGGATGTGACTTTTTTATTGAATAAGAACCCACATTACTCAAACACCGCAAGCCTGGCATCGAAGATGAATAACATCAATCAAAACGGAGAGAACTAAATCCGCTATATTCAAACATCCTAACTCTATAATCACTCTCAGTCCCGACTTGTCACTGGATAATAGATTCTGAGCGAGGAGAGTATTATATGAGCCATACACGCGTATAGCAATGGTAACAATGGGATGCAGCATGGTGAGTAGGATGTAAGGCGATTACTGTATAGGTAAAAAAATAATCTTACCTATGCTTCATCATCAACTCACGCTGGTAGCACAGATTTGCCAGACCCTCTCTTTCTCTCTATCTCTCTCTCCATCAGTCCTTATCGACCATCGCTCCCAGCTGATCTTTTAAACTGCATTCTGAGCTGTTGTAGGTAAGTTCTTGTTGCTTAACCAATACTGACACGTCCATGTTTAGGAGTATTTAAGAGAACGTCACTTAAAAGAAGAGATTAGTTTTTTTTTCATGAGGTTTTTATTTATTAGCCATAACCATGTCTTTCTGTGTGTAATCTTGTCATTTTGTCCATTGAAGTATCCGTAGAATCGTTATTTTTATGCTTGTTTCATGTTTCCATTGCATTTACTTTCTGTCGTAATTAATCTGCAGTCTAAGTGACAATTATCTGGAGGTTTCAGGTTCAGTCTGACTGCAGGCGAGTAACAATACAGGAATACGTAACACTTGAACCCGGTTATGATTAACAGAATCAAATCAAGCTACCCCCAATGGATTAAATGAAGGACGTCGTTCGAAATTCCGTGTAGCCTTCCCAGCTCAACAAGAAATACCTGAATAAGGCCGGAGGACACACTGGTCGAAATTTTGTAAATATAACAATAAAGATGAAGACAACAGTCCAAAAACCTTAAATGATAAAACGCATGCAGTTTTTGTTTTCTAGATTTTTTTATTCATATTATCCTGTTGTCATTGCTGTTACAGGCCGTTTTAATCACCCTCTTTTCTCTTGTTTATATATTCTTGTATTGCTCTTGCCCAGTCGGTTAGGGCTGTAGAGTACACCGATTGCACCTCTGCAGAGGGGTAAGCCCCCCACATTAGTGTCCGGGATATGACAGTGAACAACCTGATGGTGAGGTTCCAGTAATGATTAAACTTTGGGGAATGCGGAGTACCCCTTTATTGCCATCGCTCTCGGGTCCACTCTGGCCCGGAGTGGTAGCACCTGATAGTGCCCTACTTATGGGTTAAATAGAACTAACTGCATATATATGCTAAACTGAATTGTTTGAAGTAGAACTGTTTGACAAAACTGAATAGCTTGAAATAGAAATGTTTTTGACTAACTGTGTACTGATATTTAAACTGCATGCTTATGCTAAACTGAATTGTTTAAAATGGAACTGTTTTTGACATTGAAACTATACTTTCACTTAACTGAATTTCTTTAATATGGAACTGTTTTGACATTTAACTGTGTGTAAAGAACTGAATTAGCTGATTTAGAACTGTTTGAATAAACTGAATAGCTTGAAATATAAATGATTTTGATAATTAAACTGTGTACTCATGCGAAACTGAATTGCTTGAAATAGAACTATCTGTATAAAAATGGATTTGGCATTTAATAACCTACAAAGATTGATATGCCATAAAACTCAATCAACCAACAACCAACTTGTATTGCTCCATTAACGCTGTCCTCACTTATTGAGCGAGTTTTTCTTACGAGCGTTAGCTAATGGTCTTTCAGTCGAGTCCGAATAAGATCAAGTTTTCTCAAGGCTCCAGAACTCTGGTCGGTCTCAACAATGCTGTATTCTGGATAGTCTCTATTCGTCCTTTAATTTCTCACTCTTCCAATTCCGTTACCAAGCTTTTGGGGATTATTCGAAGCGCACCAATTACAACTGATATCATCATCACTTTTATGTTCATACCATTTTAAGTTTTCGAGCAAGTGCTAGTGTGTCTTTTAGTTTTCTTTGTGTTTTTTTTACCAGCAAAGTCCAATATTTGGCAGGTTCTTTTTTGTTGATTTTGTTGTTAATTAACACTGGCTCTGATTTTCTTGTCGGGATGAAATGATCTGTTTGAATTCTCAAAACTCTCTAGAATTTTATGTGTCTCATTATCCAACATAAATTCTGGTTGGTAGTATACCATTTGGTAGAATAATAGTCAATTATTTTACTCCTTGAGTTTTTCACACCCGCTTTAGTCGATGGTTTTTCACTGGATGTTGAGTGACAACAAGTCTTCTCAAGTTTCCAGGACTCTTCTCAGTATCCTGGTCGATCTCAACAATGCTGCAGTTTGAATGGTCTCCTCTCGTCCTCTTATTTCCAAGACCTCCAGTCCCTTTATTATTCCCTTGGTGACTGTACCAAGAGCGCCAATTATAATTGGTATAACTGTCATTTTCCTGCTCTACAGTTTCTTCAATTCCCGAGCAAGGTCCAGGTACTTATCCTTCTTTTCGCTTTCTTTCAATTTTACTCTGTGGTCAACCCGGACAGCAAAGTTCACAATTCTGCAAGTTGTCTTTTTTTGTTGATTATTATAAGGTCTACTCATCTGGCCCAGATTAGTTGATCCGTTTGTACCTCAAAATCCCAGAAAATTTCTCCAGGACACGAGTTGGGTTGTACATATACCATTTGTTCGTATAATCAAATTTCAATTTCTTGAACAATTCTCAGTCAATCACCTTGCCCACCCAGTCGTGTCTAATCTTATACTCTTTCTGTGCTAATTTGCCGCTTTCGTTTATCATGTGATTGATCGTTTCGTCTCTATCACCACATAACCTCCATCTGCTGTTTTGTTGCGTCTTATCTATTCTTGCTTTGATACGATTATTATTATTATTATTATTATTTTGTTGTTGTTGTTGTTGTTGCTGCATCTGGTGAACCACTCATCATTGTTTTGGACCAGAAGTGGTATCTTCTTTTGGCACCGGGTAAAGAGGTCAGAAGACAAAACAGCCATTGATATTTGCAGTGAATTAATGAGACAAATATCTGAGTTATACACATGCGATAGGAAGGCGATTTGCCATCAACTGCTAGTTGTGTCTGGACACCATTATCTGTCACCGTCTAACCGGTCAACGTACCGACCTTTTGTTCGCCAAGCGCGCGGGAAAGAAGCCAAGACATAAAAAATGACGCAAGTCAAGTGGGTTTTAAAGGAAAGAGAATTAAACATCGTCACTCGTCTTTGTTCACTCATTTGTTTGTCGATTTATTTTCTCTTTTCTTCCTTTGTTTATTCTTCTCCAGTTACGACTTCTCTAATTCAGCAAGCTTTTCTTCTGATCATTATCTCAATTCCCTTCGTAGTTTTTTTCTTTATTGGGTAAAAAATAAAAATAAAAGAAATACCAAAAACAACAACAAACGAACATATCTATCTATCTATCTATCTATCTATCTATCTTCATCTTGTTCACCCACCTCTCTCTCTCTCTTTCTCAATGTATCTATCTCAGTCTTGTTTACTCACTTACTCTCGCTCTCTACCTATCTCAGTCTTGTTTACCCCTCTCTCAGTCTCTCTCTCTCTCCCTCCCCCTCTCTCTCTCTATATATATATATATATACATATATATATATATATTCTATCTATCTATCTTAGTTTTGTTCACCCCTCTCTCTCTCTCTTTCTCGATGTGTCTATCCCAGTCTTGTTTACTCACTCACTATCGCTATCTCTCTACCAGTCCCAGTCTTGTTCACCCCTCTCTCTCTCTCTCTCCATATGTATATATTTATATATATGTATGTATTTCAATCTATCTATCTATCTATCTATCTATCTATCTATGTCTTGTTCACATCTTCCTCTCTTTCAAAGTATCAATCTCAATCTTGTTAATATCAATTTATGTCTCTAGAAATATTAGCCCCCAAACAATTTTCTATATTGAATTTTAATTTTCTTTTAAACCCTATATACAAGGCTTTTATACAATCTACAATAAATGATATATATAATATAATCGGATATTATTAGCTACAGTTTATTACCAAACTTCATAGCAGTGAAACTCTTCAAATATATTATGATTATGTAACTGTCCAAAAATAAGTATATCCATAATATATTTTTTTAATGATATTTTTTGTTTGAGAATTTCAGTGCTGCGAATTTTGGTTATGAATAATACCTAATGAATAATCCTCGTATCTTTGGTTTAAAAGAAAAGGGAATTTTTTATTAAAATATTGCTATGGGTGTATTTATTCATAAATTATCTATCTATCTATCTATCTATCATACTGGAGTGAATTAGATATTGTAATAATACATGCTTGCAATTTAATTTGTCTAATTATTTTAGATTAATGAATATTGGAACTAGAACTTATGATCCAGAAATTGAAAGAAAAGAGAATGAAAAGAAGATGGAAATAACGGAAATGCACATACACACACTCATGCACACACACATACACACACATGCATACACACAAGTGCAGATGGCTGAAGCTTTAGAATATGATGACTGCATCTCTGCAGAGAGGTAAGATCCCACGACAGCGAGTAAATTGATACTAAACCATCTGATGGTGAGGCTCCAGTTCTGGAGCTTTGGAGAATATGGAAGATTCCACTGTTATCATTTTGGCACGTCGTAAGTAAAGTAAAGCTGGTGACCATAGTCGAGGGTAACCCGAAGGCTCCCTTTTCGATAGCTACTACACCAAGATGTAGGGGAGGGCGCTACTCCTTCCCTGGATGGCTCTACTTTACCCTTGATCCGCACCTTATAATGCTGAGTGTTAAGCAAGGAGGCATCAAGTACCATTTTTTGAGTCTTTGGTATGACTCGACCTGGGACTGAACCCAGGTCTTCCGGGCCATTGGCGATGACTGCATCTCTGCAGACGGGTAAGATCCCACGACAGCGAGTAAATTGATACTAAACCATCTGATGGTGAGGCTCCAGTTCTGGAGCTTTGGAGAATATGGAAGATTCCACTGTTATCATTTTGGCACGTCGTAGTAGTACCATTTAGGGTCCCATCAATGGACCAACAAAAAATGTTTAATGATTAACTATGTGCAAACAAATGACTGATGATAAATGTAATTATTAGTATTCATAGCAAACGAATCATCTCTGGCTCGTTTACAAATTGTTGCCTAAACATTATATGTTTACAAATGTATACAGAGGGTTTGGTACTAAATAACCTACAATGGTCCTGTCGGCTGAGGCTTCAGTAAATACCGACTACTTCTCTGCAAAGGGGTAAGACTCCCTCCTCCCCAAAGAGTATCCTGTATATGACATTAAACAATCTGACGGTGAAATTCCAGTAACGCAGAAGCTTTGGGGAATGCAGAGTACCTCTTTATTGCCATCGCTCCCAGGTCCACTTTGGCCCGGAGTGGTAGCACACACACACACACACACACACACACACACACACACACACACACACACACACACATATATATATATATAGACCAGCTAACACATGTGCAGACTCACTTGCACATACAATGACAAACATTGAAAACCAACGCACACTCAAACACAAACACACATTGACAAATATATACACACAAACACATACACAAGAGCGCACAAATGCTCAGACACACAAGCACATATTATATCTATTATATTGCATATATATACTTAAACGAAGATGCAATTTAATTGTAATCACTTGGTTTCGACATAAAAAAAAAAAAGAATTTCGTAAGTCTATATGGAAGCGTGGGTCTATATGTATGTGTGAACGTATGAGTATGTACGTATTTATGTGTCTGACATGATATACATGCAGAGAGATGTGTGTGCCTGTGTTTCTGCATTCGTGTATATATTTATATCTGAGTGGATATGTGACATACGTGTCTGTTTTTGTGAATGTAAGAGTACAGTGCGTCTATGATTGCGCACAGGAGGGTTTGTATGTGTGCGCATGTTCGTGTGTTTATGTGCGCATGCGCGTGTGTGTATGTGTGCTTGTGCATGCGTATATTCAAGATTTGTTCTGTGAATAATTTTTTTCATTTTGTCGGTTGTTAATTTGTGACTGTGATAAAATTACAAAATGCAAAAAGATCTATCTCCAGTTGGCTTAATTTCTACATTTTCTACATCGACAAAATAAATTTAGCACCAGACCTACCACATGTCTTCAGAGGGTTAGGTATATATATATATATATATATATATATATATATATATATATATATATATACCTAATCTTCAGCACGAGCAGAGTACAACACAAGGTCAATTTTAAGCGGAGTTCAACAGGTTTCAACAAAGAGTTTTGAACTCGGCTCACCGTGTCCATTTCCTATAGGAGTAATCATTATAACACAATATATATATATATATACCTTTAAGAAAAAAAAAAAAACAGTCACATTAGGATTATAAATTTATTAATTCCCCTTATAAGTATTGAGATGAATCAATAACACCAAAAATATCAGGACTTCTTCAGATCTAATGGATAAAATAATTACAATCAGAATAGACACAAGAGGCAAGGGTAGGAGGGAGTTGAAGAGGGTGAAGAGTTTCCTCCCCATTTGTCTACTTCCGGTTTTTCTTTTTATTACCAGTCGGAATTTATATATATATATATATATATATATATATATATATATATATATATATATATATACACAGATATATTGCTGTATATGGACTTATTAACACACGCAGGCACGCACGCATACATAAGAGAGAGAGAGAGAGAGAGAGAGAGAGAGGCAAACAAATATACACACGGGCACGAACGTACGCACAAGCAGACGCCTTTACACGTACACATAGAGACACAATCCCAAATACTAATGAACATGCACAAATACACCGACACATGTTTATACACACAAGCTCATACGCATATGCACAGCACATAGATAGACACTTGAACACACGCGTATACACACACCTTAACATTATCACACTAAACACCCCCTCACATGCACCAGCGCACAGAATTACGAACAAACACTAATTTACACACACATAAACAAGCATATGCACAAACACACACACACACACGAATGCAAACACGCACCCAATTGCTCATATATATTTTAACGAAGAGACAATTTACTTGTAATCATTTTGAGAGTTAAAAGCAAAAATTCATTCAAGAAGGAAATTTTATTGCAATTAACATAACAAGACGTGCATTTTGTCACGTATTTTCGTTCTGAATGTTAAATTTTTAGTTAATATTTTTTAATAGAATTAAATTGTAAAATAAGAAGGAAAAAAGAAAAAAAAACAGCAAAAAAAGGAATTTTTTTTCTTTCTATATTTCTGAAAAATCATGTCGAGAATCGATCAAGCGAATTCAAAAGACAAAACTATGGTGGTTGCCAAAGCAAATACGTAAATTTTCACCTCCAACGTTTAAAAATTCTTAATGGGCTCCACAAGCAATGATAAACTGATTTTCTGCTTGTTCAAATATTTATTATCAGTACTTTCTATAAAGTAAGGCTCATTGAAAAGAGCAGTTAGAAGTAAATTCTACCGTTTTTTGAACATTTATGAACAGTCTGGTGCATAAAAATAACGCGCGCACACACACACTCATACATCGTGACTGCATAATCTTTCACAGATTATTACCATTCCTCATAATCTTACAGCCTCCACTATCAACACACCTTCATTTCAGTGAGCAGTGTTCTCCTAAATTGGGGTGCTTAGCTACAATAGACTCCACCATAGTTAGTCTCGGTTACGGAGGACGCAACAACGATGTTATATAAGACTCAGACCGCCCATGTGTAGATATGAAACCGAAAGCTTCAAACTGGTCAAGTCTGCATACGTCGCCACATCTCATCGGCACGGGATTTTTTTCGAGACAAAGGTTGGTGGATGAAAATATCTTAGGGAACATTTCTACATTTTATTATAACCGCTTGGACAACACGAATACCACTCTCTAAGTCTTCATGATTATTATTCAGTGACAATTGCTTGTGTTATATTAGAATTGTCCCCGTAGGTGGATAACTTGTCAAAGAATAAGGGGACACACACTTTCAGGAAAAATGTTCTGGCAAAAACTTTCTCAGCCCTTTTGACAGGTCTTATTTTTTCCTATTGCAGGGTGTCTAGCCACCCTCCGTACCAGACAAACTTGGAGGAGGTACTGGTTTAGTCGCGATGACATGACTAGAAAACAGCTAGTAAAGGGTTACATAGTACGTGTTGAACTTTGAGCGACCTGAAACAACTCTTCAAATATATATATACATATATATATATAAATATATATGCATACACATACACTCAATATATATATATACAAATCTTGATGAAATAACCGCAGTTTTGATCAACACCGATGGACCATACTTATAAAGAAAACCAATCCCATCATGGTCTTATTCAATGAGTCGATATGAGATACCTAGAGGTCGAATTAGTTAGTTTAACATTCATACGCATGTTTGTGCGTGCACACTAACAAAAAAACAAAACAACCAACTAATCACACACACACACACACACGCACACACACGCGCATTACATATATATATATATATATATATATAAATATATATTGGTATATGTCATAATGATCAAGTCAGTCTGAGAGCTGGGAGTCACTTGATTATTGACATCTGTCCTTATTGTCCATCGCTTCTGGCATGTCTTCCAGATTACATTCAGGGTCGACACAGGACTGATGTATATATTTAAGCCCCTCCTCTCAGCACAAGCAGGGTGCGTCACAAGGTCACTTTCTAAGCTGAGTTTAAGAGGTTTGAATTAGACCGGTGGCCATACTAACGCTAAAAAATTCAGTCTGCCCTACTATTTACTCCTAGCTGGAGGTAAAATAGTTGCATACATATCTTTTGCAAGTGTATTTGCACTATGTGAAATTCAAGCAGCCTAGTCACGGATTTGAACTTGGATCGCCAAATCCATTTTCTACGATAGTAACAATTACACCGTGTATATAAGTCTTTGCTTTATCGGAAAACGTCATTGATATGCTCGTTTTTACTGTCTCCAACGGTACCTGGAATGTCATCTTCGTTTTATTTGGATTGGTTTTGCAGTGAAAAGCAAGAGGCTGTTCTGCAGCGGTTTTCCGGGGTGCTGCTTCCAGGATTTGTTTAAAACAGTACATAGCGTTCATGTGTATGATACACATATATACGCTCATACCTCCCTATATATGTACATATATATAATGCGGGAGGAGTCTTCCCACTCTTGGTGAACCCATTGACAACTGCAGAATACAACC